>JAJAGP010000100.1:771219-847075 GCA_025084515.1 Ancistrus triradiatus
ATATATATATATATATATATATATATATATATATATATATATATATATATATATTTATATATATATATATATATATTATATTTTTTCAGGTATCGGTCCGATATTAGAGTTTTATCCGATATAACCGATATTTTTTATATATTTACATATGAATATTTCCTTGTTTTTCCTTTTGGCTGTTACTCATTAAGCAAAACATCTGATGTTACTGAGTGTATAGTTCTGTACACAGTTCTATTGTTTCTTGGAGCTTCTCAATCTTAAACTTTCTTACACATGTAATTGTTCTTGTTGCTGCCTGTAACAATTGAAGGGTAAAAAGCTTCTTACCTTTTTAAAGGAAGGTTAGAAAACAATGGAATGAAGCCATTTTTCCTTCGAGTGAACTGCTCCTTACTTTTACAGCAATAGTCATGTCTGATTTATGTTTTATTTGCTTATTATTGTTTTATTTTATTGCTAAAATGAATTACCGCTCCAGTTTTTAACAGTTCATATATGGATTATTATGTGAACGTTTCTTAAATGCAGAAAGGTTCAATGATGTGCTAAACGTCGGTTATCGTATCTGCCCAAGAAATTCAATGTTGGTGCATCCTTAACTACATACACTTATTTCATTCATGGACTGAAGCTCTGGAATTGAAATAATTTTGGGGAAAAAAAAATCCCTGAAATACAACACAGAATACAGCTTCACCACTGCCAGTCAGCTCTAAGTAGTGCCACACAGGCTTTCTTTGCATCCTCCTGTGTACAAGGAGCACCATCCCAAGGTTCTTAAGAGATTTGGGGCAGTGCCTGTATCCCTGAGATCAATACAAGCACTACCAGGAAATACTACTCTGTCCATGTGGGTTTATTCCGGGTGCTCCGGTTTCCTCCCACGTTCTGAAGACATGCATTAGGTTGATTGGTTACTCTAAATTGGCCCATGACTAGTGTGTTGATATAACCTTGTGTCTGTCATGAATATAGTCTTTGATGCTGATGAGACATTACGTACAACTAATAAACTCACTCATTTTCTGTCATACCATACATTTCTCTCCTTGTCTTTGCAAAACACCAGAAGATATGCAAAATATATTTTCTTAATCTGCAATAGAAGATTTCTTTGTCAATTTATAACAGAATTTTAATTTAACTTAAAGTAGACCTGGGCGGTATACCGGTTCAACCGGCATACTGGTGTTAATTTCCCGTACGGAATGCATTTTTCATATACCTCCATATCGGTGCATAGCAGAAACACAGCTCTAACAAATAGGCAGCAAATTGTATAGTAGTTTTCGCCACTCTGAATAGAACTACACCACCGAACAGCATGCTGGGCAAAGCTCACCAGGTAGCATAACGTACACCACAGCCTAGAAACGGTCTGTTAACAGCTCCATCAGATTAAAGAACAGAACACAGAACTGGATTATAAGCGAGATCGGCGATACAAAATAAGAACCACATTATGAACGCAGTAACTCTGGAGACTGATTCAGAGTAATGATTAACTCAGTGAATTTGGAGTATGTCTTAACGGCGCGAAAATTCGTAGGCCGAAAATGGGCACCTCTCCCTTTTAAACTCTGTTTTTAAGACGTTACAGATTGCACAATAAAATCTGTTTACATTTGGCAACTGTTTCATGCATTCTGATTAGTGTAATTTTGTGGGGAGAAGTAAACCCTGTAGTAATCAAAGCCTTCATTATTTACATATATAACAGATTCGGCCGGTTTTAGCGTGATCAGCTTCAGGCAGTCTCACATAACCGATTCTGTGCTGGTCGACCACATTAACAGCACTGTGCTTTTACTAACTTTAATTCATAATTCAGTTCAGGTCGGTTCATAATTCAGAGTTTCAGGCACTTGTGGGTTTGTTAGAGACATGTTTAAGGGTTTGTTTGCTGACATGATTAGAAGGAAGGGTTATAGATTTCTGCTGCTTTTTGAGTCCACTAGATAGGGTCCCTAAATACCGCATTACTGATGATGGACTAGGGACACTACTAAGGGCTTTATCCATTTTGAACACAGCCATGTCTCCTGCATGGAAGCTCATCAGAGTGTGCTGTTTGGATTACATACATGGCGAAAACAAGCTGTGAAGGATCAGCTCCGAAAACGATCTTAATAAGGTTTAATAAGACGTTTAAAACAGCATCATCCTCCTGAATATGCAGAGTTTGACAAAGCAAACAAAGTCAGAGAGGCTAAAACTAGCAACAGCGCAGTGAATCTCTAATAAATAAACATGTATACAAAAATACCATGATATACCGTGAAACCGGTAGAATCCTTAATACCGTGAGACAGATTTTTGGCCATACCGCCCATCACTAACTGCTAATGATCCTGAAGTGATACAGTTCCCAAAGGGCTCGCCTCTTGTGATCCCCAAAGGCTATTTTGGATAACCAGCTTTACTTTAAGTGACTGCTGTGTTTTGTGGTATTTGGTCTATCAGGAGAAGATGATGACCGAGAGCAGACCAAACTGGAGGAAAAAGTGTGGGACCCCCAAAGCCCTCTCACAGAGAAACAGATTGACCAGTTCCTTGTGGTGGCTCGGTAAGCACCTCAAGCGCTGAGGACGTTTCTGTTCTAATACATTTACATGTAGTCATTTAGCAGATGCTTTTATCCAGAGCAGCTTTTAAGAGAGTCTTACCATCCAAGCAGCTGTGGGATAAAGGCCTTGTTCCATGATTCCACACTGGTAGCTTGTCAGAGGTGGGGTTTGAAAAATGTACCTCCTGGTCCACATGTTGTAAGAGGTCAAGAACTATTCAAACATTAAAAAAAATGATCAGAAGTGTCTCTGTTAAAATAAATCTTTAACCAGTCCTTTTGATATTATGCATTGTGATCTTGGCAGGATGTTCCCTTTTAGAGAGTAACACCATTACTTCCTTTCCTCTGTGTCATTTATGGATTTGTGAAACCCTAAGTTTTTGGGAGTGCTTTTGTAGCCTTTTCCTGCTTCATGCATCCCTCTGAATGGACACTTCTCACACCTCCTAGATCAACACCGCATGAGTCGCCATAGTAGGGAAAACGAGAACAGTACACTGCACAAGATTGACTGTATACTACAAAGCAAGTAGTAATATTAGCTGTTTTAGTAGTAAGCTAAAATTGTTGAAGTTGCATATTTTATACTGTTATTTTTTTTAGCTGTTTTTCATTTGAAATGTTTTCTGTTTTAATGCTTTTGTGCCTATGTAATATCTTTAAATCCCATTATAGAACCCCAGGTGTGACTCGAATGAGTTACAGATCACCTGGCAAACTATGTTCCTTTAGAATTTGATATCAACCCATCAGAAAGACACAAAGCACCATTAGACATGATTACAAATGATACACTCACTTATCCTTGTTTCTACACTCAATGTTTGTTTTATCAGTTTCACTTGCCATATAGATGAACTTTAGTTGTGCAATTGCAGACAGTAGTCCATCTATGTCTCTTCATACTTCGTTAGTCCCCTTTACTCTTATTGTCTGGGCCCCCACAAGACCACCACAGGAGATATTAAGATATCCATGTGCATTTGTCTTTGTTAAAAGCAAGATGGTTTTCTTCCAGGTCCAGGTTGTTCTGAAACTTTTGTCTGCAACATAATGAGGTTTTTTTTAAGCATACTCATCTCATTAACTAAAACGTGACTTTTGGAAATGTTTTTTACAAACTGATTTGCCTCTCCTGAACTGTAAATGATGCACACAGCCAAAAGAGAAGAAAAAAATTGACCCAAAAAAAGGTTTATGTCAGGCTTGGCCGGTGAGCAGAGATGAGCATGAGTAACATACAGTCGGTGCTTTTACATTTTTTACATTTAGCAGACACCCTTATCCAGAGTGACTTACACTTGATAAAATCTTACAGTCCAAGCAATTGTGGGTTAAGGGCCTTGGTTAAGGACCCAACAGTGGCAGCTTGACAGAGGTGGGATTTGAACCCTGGACCTTCTGATCCATAGTCCAGGACCTTGACCCCTAGGCCATCACAGCGGCTTGAACTTGACTCCCTCTGAAAGTCACGAGCATGGAACAGTGAAGCCAGTATTTGGAGGAATTTTTGCATGTGAGAGCACTTTTATTTGATGACAGTTGACTGAACTGAAGCTGATTTTTGGGACTAGTCAGGTATCTTTTTTATTATTATTTTTTTTTATTCATATTGCATCTGCAACTAGTGTGAGAGAAAGATCACTTTTAATATTTTGCTAATAAAAAAATGAGTAATTAAATCCTCCGTTTCCTTTCATGTTCTCTAGAGATGAGTGATTTGTAAACATTGGCCAATAATACACATTTTTATTCAATTAGACACAAACAAAGGAGCAAATAAAAACAGACCCCTTTCGGTTTTTGGCTGATTTTTGTACAATGTTTGGTTTCACAAAAGGAGTTCTAGTTTGGTGCATCACCAGTTTACAATTTATGCAGACCAGCATTGAACCAAACTGAAAACAAACCAAAAGTATCCTGCCAACTTCTATTAACGTCTGATAACTAAGGATCACTAGTGAATTATTAACCAGTGTGTTCGATAATGACATGGAAAATACATTCTCAATATTGCCAATTAGCAAAAGTTGGAGTGGGAGCACATAATTATCTCCATAGCAGCTCCAGTTATTCCAGTGAAGTCCACAACCACTGTGTGCTTTATTTTTAAGCAGCATAGAAAGAGTAAACACCTGGATGATCAGAACACAGGGGCACTGTGGTCAGCACTGTCACCTCACAGCTCAAGAGATCCTTGGTTCTTTTCCCTGCATGGACTCTGCCTTTGTGGAGTTTGCATATTCTTTCTGTGTTCGATTCCTCTGGGTACTGTTTTGCTCCCTTCTTTAAAATACATGTTCAGTCAATTGGCCTCTCTAGTGTCCCATTTTGAGTGTGCACGCGTTCCCTGCTATGGATTGGCACCCTCTCAAGTGTGGTGCCACTTTGTGCCCTGTGCTGCCAGTCAATAGGATTAAGCTGATATGAACATTAAAGAAAGACTGAATTATCAGATCATGTTATTAGTAATGAAGAGTGAGCTGCTATTTAACATTAAATGGAAGTGCTTCTTCATTCTTATTCTTTTGGTCCCATCCAATAGATCTGTGGGAACGTTTGCGCGGGCTCTCGACTGCAGTAGCTCGGTTCGGCAGCCCAGTCTACACATGAGCGCTGCAGCTGCCTCTAGAGACATCACCCTGGTACAGCACCACCTACACTCGCTCGCTCTCTCACTGCATGCTACATCCTGCTTCAGCAGTACTTCACACTTAGGACAGTCGTGTGAAACGCTTTCCCATATCACATAGGCTTTGTCAAAACAACTAATGTAGCACAGCTTGCATATGTAGAGAATGGCCAGTTTTGAAATGAAATTTCCCAGTAATATCACACATTCTGTAGGTATGATACTACTACAGTGACGTGTTAAAAAATAGCTTTCAAGGACAACCTTGAATTCATTAAGAGCAAATTGTACAGTGCGTTCAGAGCTGAACAAAAGTGTGTTACAGACCAGTACGGCTTCCAGGAACAGCACGAGTAGATGAGCTGTTGTCACCCTGTGCAGGCATCTTTATAAAACACACCGCACAGGACCTGAGGGACACTGAAAACTTGGAGACACACTAACTATTACATGGATAACTGACCTGAAATAACACAATTTACTGTGTGGGTATAACAGTCTTTACATCGTTTATGTTTGACATTTGGAACAAGCAACCACTGGCCCTCTTAAGTGACACCTTGATGATATTGTTTATTGTTAAAAGTGTTATTAAAAGGACTTTTTTGGACATATTTGAACAAGGATACACACTATGCATCATTTTTTTGTAATATCTGTTAAATGTAGAAAATCTGCAACTGATTATATTCCATCTGTACTTGTGCCTTAAGACCCTGTATCATCACTGAGCGCGTTTACATGCGTTTAATAATCCGATAACTGGATAAATAATCTGATCAAGTAGTATACATGCACTTGTAATCAGATAATGGGAAACCTCAGGGTTTACATGACGCGGACAATAATTGGATTTCTACTTTGCAACTAGCCAATAATCTCACAAAACGATGTGATGTTAATTTCAATTTTTAATATTAAATAGTCACATTCTTCATTTGAGTAGATATAGGGTTGGAGTCTCCACAAAGTGTTCAGTAGCTGTTTAGCAGGTAGTGCATTTAATTCCAGAGTTGCCAGATAACACGGAAGAATCCCCCAGCTGTTCTATGTAAATAAGCCCAAAAGAAGCGAAATCTAGACGATTAAGCAGACTTGGCAACTTTGTTTTTTTTTCTGCTAGCCGCTCTATGCACATGCGCAGACTGCCAAATCCAACTGAAATCAGGTAACTGGTATACGTGTTATTAGCACTCTGATCACTGGGGTAAAATCCAGCTGTCTTCATTGGATTACTTAATCTGATTTCTAGATCTGAGTATGCTGTATACATGGATTTAAACGCACTTAATGTTCTATGGAGAAGGCCACATCTAAGGGATCTTTAAATGTGTCTGTTATTGACATTATCATATTTAATGACTTTATCAGATTAGCTGAATGCAGTCAATCCTCACTTCTGAACTTTTGTTATCTGAATTCCCACTATAACTTATGGGGTGTTTTAATACCCATCCTCGATATCTGAGCCACTAATCTTATAACGAATGCCGACTGAGGGGAAAAAAAATGAAGTCAGTGGCATTTTGAATGGCTTCTTGCTCCTCTTTACACATTTACATTTACAGCATTTAGCAGGCGCCCTTATCCAGAGCGACTTACAATTGATACAATCTTACAATCCAAGCAATTGTGGGTTAAGGGCCTTGCTCAAGGACCAAACAGTGGCAGCTTGGCAGAGGTGGGATTTGAACCCTGGACCTTCTGGTTCGTACCTTAACCGCTAGGCTACCACAGTCCCATCTGTGGCTACACCCTCCCCGATGGTTTCATTTAGTAGTTAATTATGAGGTAAAAGATGTTTATGTTGTTTAGAGCTAGAAGAAATATCTGTGAGATCAGGGAGAACGTGTGCACCTATGCGCATGCAGTGGTTTGTGTGATGGAGACCCTGTCAGGTGAAACCCTGTGTAATTTGCAGATAACAGGCAGGCAGGAGAATGAATCAGAAAGTCCTCTGTACCACTATATTATGCTGACTTAATTGAAAGTACAGGTATGCGACTTTTAACAACCGCATTATGTTCTGTGAAACAAAACCTTGACCGACATGGACTTTGACCAGACTTTACCATAGTCTCTTTAGTCTACTGTAATGTAATTATAAAGGGTATTTTCACAAGAAAACTGCAAACAATACTTGAATGTGTCAGAGATGGCACTGAAAACATAAATGATTGAGCGTTTGAAATGACTGATACTTTTGTTTGATGGAAGCCAAAAATGTATTGACAGACAGTATGGCTAAGAACACATAAGATCAGCCAAATGAAATTCTATAGTTATAGGTTAGAGAGAATATACAGGTAGTGGGGGAACAAACAAAGGAGTTCTACTTATACTTATGAACGCCATTTGTTTTATGACAAAGTGAGTTCTAAAGAATTTAAAGGCATTTAAAATAAAACCCACTGATCTTGTTTCTGTGCTCCGTTTTGGCTAATACTTAGAGTTCAGGTATTGGAAGAGCAAACCTGAGATCTGTAACCCGCATCTGTGGTCTTAGGGTATTGTGAGCTTTTTTGTTAAGTGCTATGAACCTCATTCTGTAAAAATAACTGCACAGACACTGATTCCTTCAGTTAATACCTGCTCTTCCGAAGTAAATGAATGTAAAGCGTCTCGTCAAATAACTTGACATTTCTTTTGAATTAGATGCACTGACTGTATCTCTCGATCTCCTCAGTTCCATGCTATGGACACACTGCATAAGAACGGCTATGACATGACGCGGGCTATCGCAGCTTTGGTGCCTCAGGGTGGTCCGGTTCTCTGCAGAGACGAGATGGAGGAGTGGAGTGCCTCAGAGGCCAACCTATTTGAGGAGGCACTCGAGAAATACGGCAAAGACTTCACAGATATCCAGCAGGACTTTGTGAGTTTAGACCACAGGATTTCAAAGAAATGTATGGACCAGGAGAGTGAGGGTTTATTCCAAAAACTGTGAATAAAATATTCAAATTCTCTACAAACGTAACACATTTATTGTTTTCTTGGATGCTTGGATATTTTATTAATGTCCTGTAGAGTTTGTATAGCAAGGACATGTCTAATTCTGCCCTCTGCTGGTGATTGAGTGTACATGTGCTGCAGCTTAGGGACCAAACCCAAATGGCTCAGCTCGGCGTCAGTGAGGAGCCACTCATGGAAAATCATGGACACACCCTCTTACAAAACCAGAAAAACGAAGACTAGGATTTCTTCCTCTTAGATGTGCGCTTCGTGTGAATGTTCACACTAGATTCAGTAACATTTTTGTCTTAACTGTTATAACACAATTGTGAATGGCTAATGATAAAGCTACATCTCGGTTCATTTCAGCTGCCCTGGAAGTCCCTGACTAGCATAATTGAGTATTACTACATGTGGAAAACCACTGACCGATACGTTCAGCAGGTATGATGACTGTCAATACGTATAATGCACTGGTGGAGAATAAAGATTTGCCAGTAATGTCTTGCCTCTTCTGTCTGATGCAGAAACGGTTAAAAGCAGCAGAAGCAGAGAGCAAACTAAAGCAGGTCTACATCCCAAATTAGTGAGTACTTGATGGGATAATGCACTCATAAATTGAAGTTCAAAAGCTGTGGGTAAACTGCTCTTTGATTAGATGTTCTAATGCCTCTCATGCTATTTATTTGCAGCAACAAGCCCAATCCAAACCAGCTAAGTGTGAACAGTGTGAAGCCAGGGATGGTAAATGGAGCTGGGGCAGTACCAGGGGCAGTACCAGGGGCAGTACCAGGGGCAGTTTCAGGGGCAGTACCAGGGGCAACAGGTCAACCAGCAGGACTGGGGCGAGCCTGCGAGAGCTGCTACAGTTAGTCTCTCACACAGTCACACATTTGCACTCGCTGGGTTCATTACCTTTGTACGTTCAGTTTGTACGTGAAACTGCTTGCCCAGATTTCTGTCTCTGTGATTTCTTTATGTGCAGCCACCAGTTCGTATCAGTGGTACTCCTGGGGTCCTTCCAACATGCAGTGCAGGCTGTGCGCCTCCTGCTGGACATACTGGAAGAAGTATGGTGGTCTAAAGATGCCCACAAGGCTGGATGGAGAGCGGCCAGGACCAAACCGCAACAACATGGTGGGCATGTCTAATGTTCCTTGTGTCCTTTTCGAAAAAGCATTGTGCTCGTTCTGATTTGAAAGGGTTCCCACAGTCCTGGAAGTCATCGGAGAGTCATTTCCCAGACCTGGAAAAGGTCCTACATGTGCATTGTTGTGGCAAATGGAGGCCCACTCCTATCACCCCCACCCCACACAATCAGCAAAATAACTTCAGACACCTCAAAATTTGCAGGGATTTTCCGTGTAACGTTCTTCTAATCGACGTTTGAACACGGCGCGCGCGCACACACACACACACACACATATATACATACATACATACATACATACATACATACATAGATAGATGGATAGATAGATAAATAGAGAGAGAGAGAGAGAACATGGAACAGTGGTGAACCTTCCCAGGAGTGGCCTGCCTACCAAAATTAGTCCAACAGCGCATTGACAACTCGTCCAGGAGGTTACAAAAGAACGCAGAACAACATCTAAAGAACTGCAGGCCTCACGCGCCTCAGTTAAGGTCAGTATTCATGATTCAAAAATGGTATCCGTGGGAGAGTTTCAAGGAGAAAACCACTGCTGATGAAAAAGAACACAAAGGCCTGTCTCGCATTTGCCAAAAAAAACATCTGGATGATCCCCAAGACGTTTGGGGAAAATATTCTGTGACATGACAAAAGTGGAAGGTGTGTGTCTTGTTACATCTGGCATAAAACTAACACAGCCTTTCAGAATAAGAACATCATACCAACAGTAAAATATGGCGGTGGTAGTGTGTTGGTCTGGAGCTGCTTTGCTGCTTCAGGACCTGGACGACTTGCTGGAATTGATGGAAACATGAATTCTGCTCTCTACCAGAAAATCACATGTCTTGGCATGTGTTCGTGATCTTAAGCTCAAGCGTACTTGGGTTCTGCAGCAAGACTATGATCCGAAGCACACCAGCAAGTCCACCTCTGAATGGATCAAAAACTGGAGTGGCCTAGTTAAAGTCCAGGCTTAAATCCGGTTGAGATGCTGTGGTATGATATTAAACAGGCCGTTCATGCTCAAACCCTCCAATGTGGCTGAGTTAAAACAGTTCTGCAAAGAGTGGGACGAAATTCCTCCACAACGCTGTAAAAGACTCATCGCCAGTTATTGCAAACGCTTGATTGCAGTTGTGGCACAACCAGTTATTAGGTTTAGGGGACACTTACTTTTTCACAGAGGGCCAGGTTGGTTTGGATAGCTCTTAACCGCGTTATAGTCCGCACATTTTCAGCCCAATATCAATATTCCTCCTCAAAGCTTTAAGCCTTAAGTGGTTTTAAGAGAGTTGAAGGCAACCGGTTGGCACAGTCTTTGTGACATCTATCCAGATATTAATTTCTCCTCAGTTTCCCAGAAAACCGTATCACATATTGGTGTGGCAGCAATGTGTGAATCATGTGGACACACCCGTCTTTATACACAATTTACACAGTCAACTCTTAAAAATTGTGGGCAGTGCAGTGGTTAGCACACAGGCCTCACAGAACCAGAAATCCGGGTTTAAATCTTGGTCTGTTTGCTTGCTGTGTGGTATTTGCATCTTCTCCCTGTGTTTGCATGGGTTTCTTTCCATATTCCAGACGCACGTTATGTTAATTGGCATCTCTGAAGTGCGTGTGCGCCCTGCGGTGGACTTGCACCCTGTCCAGAGGTGGTGACCACCTCTGTGACCCTGAAGTAGATTCGGATGTATGGATTGTGTGTCCCTGAATGACTTACAGAATAGTTGGCAACCTTGGTAAAGATGGGTGAAAATGTCTTTGTATAAGGTAAATTTAGCTTTTTGTCTAAAGTGATGTTTAATAGAAGTAATTTCATTAAAAAAAAAATTGTTTCAACAAAACTAATTATCGTCACAGCTGTCACAACCTGCCACAACATTTAGTACTCCTCTTTAGCTCAGTCCACAGGTTGTTAGTGGGGATTAAGTCCGGGGGCTGTGATGGTTATATCAAAAGCTTGATTCTGAGGTAATTGAACCAGCCTTGTCTGTACTTGGGTGCGTGTTCATTCTGATGGATTCGTGTGATGTTTACAGTTTTTAAACTAAGAAGAAGGCCCTAGGACTTGATGTTTAGAATTAGACTATTCTCAGCTGTAATAGAGCGGTCATTCTGATTGTAGCCAGTTACAAGTGCACAGATGAGTTTGCCCCTGAGCGAGTAAACTGGTGAGGGCTGATTGGTTTACATTTTTTTTTTTCGCGGTGGTATCTGTCCAAATTACTTATAAAAAATTTTTAAAGTTTCTTACGATTGCCAGCTCTGCGCACCTTCTGTTTTTCTTTCCCTGGCCGTGCAGGGTTTGAGGACATGGATGACACGTGTTATGTCATGAAGTATCGGGCAAGTTTTGGCAATCAGGTGCATCTTGGAGAGACGCATGCATTTACTACAATTCCATCTGTTGAAGTGATTTGAGCAATCAGATTCAAACCGGATGGAAATGCGTCTTGGGGTGCATATATATATATATATATTTACGCATTTTATCTGATTAATTTTATTTTTATCTACCGTATTTTCGGACCCTAAGGCGCACTTAAAATCCTTTAACTTTCCCAAAAATTGGACAGTGCACCTTAAAATGCGGTGCGTCTAATGTATGAATTAATTCTGGTTGTGCTTCCTGACCTAGAACCGATTGTAGATGGTACACGGCGCTCATAAATCTGTCAAAATGTTTTAGCACGGCCTTGGTAAGTTACGAAGCTTACGGCCACCGTAGTGCGCAGCATCGCGGAGTAATACGGTATGTGCCTCAGCATTAGGGTACGTGCATTCATTCATTCATTTTCGAAGCGGATTTCAAACACAACGCTATCAGTCACGCAGTACAACATGGACATAGAGCAGCTGTGAGAGAATTCAACATTAACGAATCAATGGTACGGAAGTGGAGGAAGCAAGAAGACGCCCTGCGCCAGGTAAAGACCAAACTGAGCTTCCGACGAAACTTAAGAGTTTTGTTGCATTTAATGTGCCTTATAACCCGGTGCGCGTTATGTATGAAAATAGATCCGTTAGCAGCCGATCATTGATATTGCGCCTTATAACCCGGTGCGCTTTATGGCTCGGAAAATACGGTACTCTTTTTACGTAACTAATAGAAAATAATTTCACTTCTAGGCTTAGATGATACAGAAAAAGACAACTTTGCACAATAATAGTCATTCCTCAGTTTTGTTGTTTGCTGCCTTATTTTTAAGCATTTTATAAATTTACAAAGTGTACTACACATTAGTACACAAAGCAAACTTGATGCTTGATTGTGAGATGGGCATTATCATACATTTAGCCATTTCTTTTAACAGTCAAAGCCTGATTTATGATGTTTTCTTATTTCATTTATGGATTTCCCTCCTTGTTGACAAATAAAGGAGGAATTTGGCTTCTCGGTTACATATTTATACTCCAGTGAAACAGGAAGTCACAGATGACCGCAAAAGAATCTTGAACACTCACTTGAATGTAGAAAGGTCAAGTCTAATTGGAAATATGCTTTATTGATTTCAATCCAGGGCTAAATATTTAGTGTGAGTTTAAACTACTTAGTCACAGATATGTTTATTGTAACCTGCTTTACCCATCTTTTTGAAGGATGCCAGTAATTCTGGAGCTGACGATCTCATAGGAATGGATCGTAATCCTTATACCAGTCCTCCAAAACTTCTATGTATTTGCAGGTTGTCCTCACTTTTCGGTAGTCTGGCCCATCTAGACTAGTATGCCTATCCGCAGAGATCACAGGGCGCGGGCATAAATGTGCCTGGCATGGGATGCCAGTATATTGCAGGGCTGGGTAGGGGCAGGGCAGGACTGTTCCAGCACAGATTGTTCCTGGCCACCCCTCCCTCAGACAGCCAATCATGTTTGCATGTGATGGCCGACTCGACTGGGAGAAGGCACTGCCAGGACTCAACCTTGGGTCTGCTAGAGTGTTAAGACTGCTGCACCACCCGATTTAACTTTCCTGGGCCTCATTAAGGGTGAAGTGGTGCATTGAAGCAGGGACCTGGAACTCCCAAGGGCTGCGGTTTGACACACTGGTTATGGGAACTATAAGAGTTTTCCTATATGCAAATACGAGCTTTCTTTTTGCCCCTTCCCTTAACCTTGTCTGGAAACCACATACAGCTGGGGCACTCATTATCATCTCTGTGTGGCTGGTAGAGTCCTCATGGTGCTCCAGTGAGACATGGTGGAAGTCCAAAGTTTGCAGTGAAGACCAAACAAGCCTTCTTCCTCCAGACCACTCAGCTGACACGGATGGCTCGGCATATCTGCCAGGACCTGATCAGGTCTCGGTACCTGGCTCGACACCCCTACACACCAGTCAACACAGTGGCCATCAAAGCAGAGTGTGAGTGAACCATCACTACTGCTTGCAGGCTAAGATCATACAGATATAGCACCTTTATACAAGGCACTTGTAGACTTCTTTCTGGAATCCATGTAGAAATTTCACTCCACATAATCATATCTATTGTGCATGTCGCTGTAGGTGCAGTGCGGTTGTCAGATGTACCCAAAAAGCCCATGTCTTTGAAGCAAGCCGTCCGGAAGCCTCTGGAGTCTGTCGTTCGATATCTGGGTAAGTTCAAATGACTTTTCACTCTTGTTCTCTTTTGTGCAAGGCTACGGTCTGGAATTCAGAGTGAATATCAAGTAATTTTGAATTTTTTTGTGACGTTGAAGCACATTGAATTTAATGGATGTCATGGTTTAGATCTTTTTCTTTTGTAATTAATGGTAACAGCCGGTGGTGATGCAGGGTTTGTGGGGCTGGGATGGGTAAACGGGTATCTCCTTTATGTGGCAATTAGGGCTGATCTAATCATCATTTGAAAGTGGATAATTCCCTGGAACAAGCCTTTAGCGCTGTGACAGCTGTAGAGATCCCTAGTTGTATTCTCGGTCCACACTCCGTCTGCAGTTTACAGGTTCTCCTTGTGTGTGGAGTGGGTGTTCTCTTGGTGTTCTGGGTTCCAAAGACACGTTCTAGATCAGGTGCTGTCTCTAAAGTGTCCCTGTGTGAGTGAGCGCATGAACTGCAATGGATTGATGCTCAGCCTAGGGCTGGTTCCTACCCTGTGACCTGTGCTGCCGGTTAGGCCTCAGCTCCCTGTGACCCTTAATTGGATTTAATGGGAGTATGGAATGAGTAACTGAATTGTCGGCTGCGTTTACGAACGTAAAATAGCTGAGCTGGTTTGTTTGCATTTCTAAATGGGCTGGTCCGAGCGTTTCAGAAACTGCTGATCTGCTTACATATGTAGGCTTTACAGAGAATGGTCTGAAAAAAAGAAAATATCCAGTGAGTGGCAGTTCTGTGGGTGAAAAATGCATTGATGCCAGAGGTCAGAAGAGAATGGCAAGACTGGTTCGAGCTGATAGAAAGGCAACAGTAGCTCAAACAAACATTCATTACAACCCAGGGATGCAGAAGAGTGAATGCTCATGAACCTTGAAGCAGATGGGCTTCAGCAGAAGTCCACACCAGGTGCCACTCCTGTCAGATAAAAACAAGCAACTGAGGCTACAATTTGCAAGGTCTATGCCTTCATGACCACAGTGTACCATCTTCTGCTGGCTACTTCCAGCAGGATAACACATCATATCAAATCATCTCCAGCTAGATTCCTGACCATAACGGTGAGTTCACTGTACTTGAATGGCCTCCACAGTCACCAGATCTCGATCCAACAGAGCACCACTGGGATGTGGTGGAACAGGAGATTTGCAATGTGGCTATGCAGCCAACAAATCTGCAGCACCTGTGGGATGCCATCATGTTAGTATGTTTCCTGCACGTTATTAAATCTATGCAATGAAGAATTAAGGCAGTTCTGAAGGCATAATGTGGTCCAACCCAGTACTAGCAAGGTGTCCCTAATAAAGTGGTTGATGAGTGTGTATAGTGTCACTTAGACACATATGAACCCAGAAACATGCACAGCAAACCCCCAGAAAATGAGTGATTTTCTCCACTCAGTCACAAACATGCATAACAAGCCTTTTGAAGAAATGCATAGTACATCAATCACGTAGTGTACGATAATTTACTTGTTCCATAAGTCTCCTGTTTCCTCTTCTTGAATGGATTGTGAGCATTGTGTGCTGAATGGCACTCTGAAGACTTACTTCAACTTTTTTATTACTCATATTAATGCTACTATCTGAATCTGCAAAATCTAAAGATTAAAAAATAAATTTCTTTACACGTCAAAAAAATGGCAAAGCTATTCCAATAAATGTTGTGTGGAACACAGTGTCTGCTGGCTCCGTAAAAATCTTATTATACCTGCAGCGTGAGACGATCGCTGCCTTGCATAATCGCTGCCTTGCATTTATTACAAGGCATATGCGAGGGCTCTGCTTCTATGTGGTCTGTCACTAATCAAACACAGACTGAACTTTGAAAGTCAGCACTTTTGAAAGAAGGTAGCTGTCACTTAGATTGGTGTCATTTATTTGCAACATTAGAGGGAGTAAAAAACATTATGACGTGACTGTCGGGCACTGATCAGCATTTACAGTAACTTTATATCCAGTAACATCTTTGTGTCTCCTTATTTTAGAGGCTCATCCATGTCCTCCTAAAGCAGAACCCCCAAGAGGAGCCTCCATCTCCATGGGCAGCCTGACGCCCATCAAGGCCTCCCCCATACTGAACAACGGCTCGCCTACCATCTTAGGAAAACGCACCTATGAGCAGCACAACGGCCTGGACGGTGAGAGAAGCCCGAGTGTCTGCTGTCAGTTCTGGTTACGTGTGATGATCATTAACCGTGATTAACCGGCACTTGTTATTTATCTCTTTATTTACTTTCCATAACCACAAAAAGCTTTCTTCCGTTTCATGATTGCCCAAATATGGTGTACATTTGTGATTGAGACATCTTCGAGTCTGTTTTCCATCCTGATCTGTAGTATTTTATATGATTCTTTCTTCCTCAGCCCCCACAACCCTCACATTGTCACTCTCTAGCTCTCTCACTCACACTGTCATTCTCTATATGGTCTGTCTGAATGGCTGACAGTGTTGTCATGGTAACGGATCAGCAGTGACTCACATGGATATCCTGCAGGATCAGACATGGGGAAAAACAAAGCCAACTGCAGACATACATGACTGATGAGAATGCAGCGCACACATGTACTCGCTACAGTCTCTTCATGCGTGAGCATTTGTTGGGCTTGTGTTTGGAGGTCTGTGTCCACTCTGTCATGATGTGTTATGTTAACCTATAAACCAAGGGTCTGGATGGGAACCAATGTTCCATGGTTATGTAATTCCCTGGTGAGTTTGGCAATATTCTGCCCTGAGCAGTGCTGCTTCTTTCCATTTCCTCTCTCTCATTTATCACATTTCACTCTGCATCTTGCATGATATTACTACAACTTCATTTTCTGTGTGAGTTGTTGGCTGTTCATGTGCAGTTGGTTTTAAATGGACAGTATGGAGAATAAGCAGATATAGAGAATGTGGGCCAGTGAAGGTGATTGAACTGTATAGACCTAAGCCTCAATCTGCATAATCCTTAAATCAGTTTGTCAGTTTATAAATCAAATATTAGTTCAATCGGTTTTTACATCAAGTTTGGAAAAGAAGTCTGAAAAACACATTTAATCATCTACTCTGTACATATTATAACTAACTGTGAAACCTGACCAATACCTTTCCTGCCATGAACATTACCAATGTGCAATCATGGCATTAAATCCTCAAACAAACAAACGTCAAGTTTGGAAACCTGAAAATGGTTTAGGTTTTCTCAGCTACCCCTCAGGATTAATTAACATGATTAGGAGGAAAAAGACTATGCTTAAACCATATGACTGTTAAGGACTGTGGACTGTGGTAGCCTAGCGGTTAAGGTACTTGACTCTGGCCCAGAAGGTCCAGGGTTCAAATCCCACCTCTGCCAAGCTGCCACTGTTGTGTCCTTGAGCAAGACCCTTAACCCACAATTGCTTGGATTGCAAGACTGTACCAATTGTAAGTCACTCTGGATAAGGGCATCTGCTAAATGCTGTAAATGTAAGTATATAACTCTTGTAATAAACATGGGCGGCGCTGTGGCTCGGTCAGCAGCACTGTCGCCTCACAGAAAAAAGGTTCTGGGTTCAATCCCAGGTAGACCGACCTGGGTCCTTCTGTGTGGAGGCTAAATGTCCTTGCCGCTAAATGTCCTTGCCGTGTCCGTGTGGGTTTACTCCAGATGCTCCTTTTCCTCCCACAGTCCAAAGACACGTATGTTAGGCTAATTGGACTTTCTAAAATGCACTCACACACTCATTCACACACTAAGTGCATGTTCCCTACGATGGACTGGTGCCCTGTCTAGGGTTGTTCCTGCCTTGCACCAGCTAGGCCCCAGCTTTTCCATGCCCCTGACCAAGGGTTAAGGAGATAAAGTGAATGAATGTAATACACATGCTGGAGACTGATTTGAAACATTTGGTCTAACAGCAGCTCTCTAATGTAAATGCCATGGCATGCAAAGCCAAATGAATAAAACATGTTGTACTGTACATGGCACACTGTGCAGGCTGGCATTACCATGAGACATGGACAAAGCATCTTCAAGCATGTGCCTGTCAAAGCAAAAAAAAAACATTCAGTGCAAATGAGAATGAAATGAATATACTGCAGAGAAATCATATATGGCAATCTAACAAAATGTTTAAGAAAAGCAAATAACTATCCAAATGTCATAACCCTACTAAATACTGTATAATACTATTACTAATATGCTCCTTCATACACTCACCGATCACTTTATTAGGTACACCTCCTGGTTCTACACTCGTTGTCCATTTTATCAGGTCTACTTACTGAATAGATGCACTTTGTAGTTCTACAATTTCAGACTGCTGTCCTGCTGTTTCCCTACATACTTTGTTAGAACCCTTTACACTGTTCTCTAATGGCCATGTGGCCATAGTGGCGCAAGTGGTTGGCATGGTTGACTCTCATTTCCGGTTCAATTCTGAGTTTGCATGTCCTCTCTTGTCCACACAAGTGTTGCTTATGTATACGGCGACATTTATATCATTGCAGACTGTATGGAACCAAGGGATTTCATGTTTCGTCTGGTCAACTTCATTTCATTTGTTAATAAACATCCATTCCTGCATTTGAGGCCTGTAATACATTCCAAAAATAGTTTGGAAGGTAAAGCTTTTACCACTTTGTAATGTTACCATTCCTTCTCTCAACACTTAAAAGATATTTTGGCACAGAGGATACCAAGTGAAGTGTTTCAGGTGTTATTTTGTCCCATTCCTCCTTCAACACACATCTTAAGGAGTGTAACAGTATGGGGTCGTCTTTGTTGCATCTTTCGTTTTAAAATATGAATGCAATACAATAAAACAGCAGCAACTGTACTGATGCACAAATGTGCTGTCTGTTGTTTTTCAAGCATGATTGCTAACGGTACAGATTAGTGATGTACCATAAAAAAATAAATAAAAGTATTGTATTAAAATATCAAAAATATAATATTTAAAAAATTAGATTTTTGCCCAAAACTGATACAGGACATACTGAGCTGAAAACTAAAATTGAAAGGTTTGTTAAATATTTTTTAAAATTTCTTTGGTTTTTGCTTGTGTCTTTTAATAGACCTGTGAAATGTGATTACAGATCATTTGTCTGTCTCTGGGAAATGATCTGCAGTTGTTGTGCAAAATGAACACACCTGGCATGTTGGTTCTTCTCACCTGTCCTGCAATTCCTTAATCACATCCTTAACTTTTTTCAAAGTTTTTCTTTGAAGCAGTCTTTGCAAAGCCACATCTGTGGTGTTTAAACAGTACATTTAATGCAGTGTGCAAGGACAGTCAAAACAGTGCTGTCGGAAGTCCTGTCACATGCCCTACTGAAGCTTCTCAGGGTGCCAGCTTCAATGTTTCACATGAATGTTTGCGAATGCCTGTCAGTACTCACGTTTTTACCTGCCCTCACACTGTGTTTTAAAGTTACTATTTAAACACCATACAGGTGCTTTGAGAATGCACCAAGTTCAGGCATTTGTTCCCTAAGCTCTGTTTGGTCACCATCTGTGTTTGTCTCCGCTCTGTGGCTCAGCCTGACATTAACTTTTTTCAGGTGAAAATATCTCTCTAGTAGAGATTTTCTTAATTTACAAGTTGGACAGTGGAAAGTGAGTGTTAAAATATGAATTTCTCTGATCCAGTCCATGTGTACAGGTGAAAAGCTTTGTTTTGTTTAGGTTAATTGCAGTTTTTGAGAGAAGGAGTTGTATCTGCTGGCGAGACGGAGAGATGGAGCTGGAAAGGATGTGCAGCATGTCAGGGTGATCAAGGATAGAAATGGAAATGTACTGTCAGGTGAGGAGAAGGTGAGGGAAAGATGGAAGGAGTATTTTGAGGAGTTGATGAATGTAGAAAATGAAAGGGAAAGAAGGTTGGATGGCGAGTAGAAATCGTGGAACAGGATGTAGCAAAGATTAGCAAGGACGAAGTGAGGGAAAGCTTTGAAAAGGATGAAGAACGGAAAGGCAGTGGGACCTGATGACATACCGGTTGAGGTATGGAAAAGTCTAGGAGAGCTGGGAGTGGTGTTTTTGACTAGATTATTAGTGGAATTCTGGTGAATGAGAGTAGCCAGAGGAATGGAGGAAAAGTTAACTTGTACTGATTTTCAAGCAGAAGGGTGATGTACAGAGTTGTGGCTCTTACAGGGGCATAAAGTTGATGAGCCACACAATGAAGATTTGGGAGAGAGTTGTGGAAGCTAGGCTCAGACAGGAGGTGACAGTGTGTGAACAACAGTATGGTTTCATGCCAAGGAAGAGCACTATGGATGCGATTTTTGCTTTGAGACTGCTGATGGAGAAGTATAGAGATAGTCAGAAAGAGCTACACTGCGTCTTTGTGGATTTGGAGAAAGCTTATGACAGGGTGCCAAGGGAGGAACTGTGGTGGTGTATGAGGAAGTCTCGAGTGGCTGAAAAGTATGTTAGATTAGTGCAGGACATGTATGAGAACAGCGTGACAGAGGTGAGATGTGCTGTAAGAGTGACAGATAGCTTCAAGGTATAGGTGGGACTGCATCAAGGATCGCTCCTGAGTCCCTTCTTATTTGCTCTGGTGATGGACAGACTAACAGATGAGGTCAGACAGGTATCGCCGTGGACTATGATGTTTGCAGACGACATTGTGATCTGTAGTGAGAACAGGGAACAGGTAGAAGAGAACTTGGAGAGGTGGAGGTATAATCTGGAAAGGAGAGGAATGAAAGTCAACTGTAGTAAGACAGAATACATGTGTGTAAATGAAAGGGAGGCAGGTGGAACAGTCAGGCTACAGGGATCATTGGTCACGGAGTCCAGAAGTCCAGGAGTTCAGGTACTTGGGATCAACTGTCTAAGGAAATGGGGAGTGTGGAAAGGAGGTAAAGAAGAGAGTACAGGCAGGATGGAGTGGGTGGAGAAGAGTGTCAGGAGTGCTGTGTGACAAAAGGGTCGCAGCAAAAGTGAAAGGAAAGATTTATAAGAGAGTAGTGAGACCAGCCTTGTATGGGTTAGAGACAGTGGCACTGACAAAGAGACAGGAAGCAGAACTGGAGGTGGCAGAACTTATGACGTTGAGGTTCTCTTTAGGAGTGTCTAGGGTGGACAGGATTAGGAATGAGATCATCAGAGGGACAGCACAGGTTGGAAAATTGGGAGACAAAATTCGAGAGGGAAGACTGAGATGGTTTGGACATGTGCAGAGGAGGGATAGTGGATATATTGGTAGGAGGATGTTGGAGATGGAGCTGCCAGGCAAGAGACTGAGAGGAAGACCAAAGAGGAGTTATTTGGTTGTGGTGAATGAAGATATGCAGGGAGTTGGGGTGAGAGTAGGGGACGTGGAGGACAGGGTAAGGTGGAAACGGTTAACTCGCTGTGGCGACCCCTGATACAGGGAGAAGCCGAAAGAAGTAGTAGTTCTCATTTGTGACTAGTGCCTACTGTTGTATGTTGTATGTAGACGGATTAGCTCCGAGTCATAGAACTGTTTTTGCTTCTGTCTCTCTCAGGATCTAAATCCAAAGTGCTGGCTCCTCAGTGGGAAATCGTGTCCAAGCGAGTGTCTGAACAAGGACGTGCACCTTCTGCCATGCAGGACCATGAAGTTCATGAACTTGACTGACGCTGTCTGTGAGCCCTGCCTGCTGTGGTTCAGTACATAGAGCAGGTACTGAAGTAGATTTAAAATTATAGAGGAGCTACAGTCTGTCATTCCCAAATATGTTTAGGAATATTGTTACCACCTAACAGTATCACACATTGAGGTTTACCGACAGGTGTCTTTTGTAGTAATACAATTACTAACTGTAGCCCAACTACAGTGCCCAATTTAACCTGCCCTTCATCCCTTGTTTCAATGGAAAGGGATCACCATAGGGTCACCACTGTCTGCATATTTTTGGTTGGTGGATTGTTCTCAACACTTCAGTGACAGAGACATGATAGTGTGTTGTGTATATAAAAACCCAGTACACAGTGCATTTTTAGTGTTATTCTTATTTACATATGCATATGGGTCTTATCTACAGTACTGCTCAGTTGTCTTTATATGTAGCTGTACAAGACCCTAAGGAACACAATCTAGTTGTCTGGTCTCACCCAGTAGAGGATGTTATCTGTTCTCTCACAGACTACTTGTGTGTAGCATAAAATGAGACTGCAGTTAATAATTGTGTATAGTGGTACCTTGGTTCTCGACCAGCTCTGAACTTGTCTAATTCGGTTGTCGATGCATTTTGACTAAAAAATTGGCGGTCCTCATCGGTTGCTTGGTACGCTGCGTACTTGCTTAAACCTGTATGAGTCGAGCCGCACTCGTTTCAGCCGAAACTCTTCATGATTCACAATTCTGTTCAGAAAACACAATTGATTTATAAAACACAACTGTGTTTTAAGTGCATTTCTGTAAGAAACTGAGGTCCACGCTCCTAAGATTTTCACCCACCTGTGTAAATGTGATGTGCCAATAAACATGATTGATTTGATTCATGATTCAGTACACAGCGATTCATATTCACAATAGCCATTGCTCAGAGAAGATCTGTGCTGTGTTTTTCTTTATTTATACATCTACAGTACGGTACTGTTCTTACTGCAAATAAGTGGCCGTGGGTCCTAAAAAGGTTTGTTTAGCCACAGCCGTTTAAGCAAAACAAAAATTGAACGCTACAGAATACAGGCTTCAGTTAACCAATAAGTAAGTATTTTGCACTTTGAATACATTAGTCACTAAATTACATGAGATTTTTTCCAACACTTTATTATAAAATAAGCGCCTGTTGCATTGTCCCACCCATTGACGCCCTCTACAGGGTCAGAACACACTGCCAAAACATATGGCAGGAAGAATGGAGCCAATGCACATCAAATAAACTTCACGAAATAAAACCGAGGCTCGAGAGGGCTCCCACTTACTACCCGTTAAAAAGACGAGACCAAACAGCACTAAAAAGATGTCGCATAGGCCATTCGACCCTAACACACCGCCTCCTCCTCCTTGGGGAAGATGTGCCATCTTGTCCAAACTGTCGCTCACAACTAACAATAAAACATCTATTAATAGACTGCTCGGCAACAAATGACAACAGGAAAAACTACTACAAAGAAGACAATATGAAATATCTGTTTGAATGAAGCCCCCCAGGAAAGATCCTGAACTTTTTGGACTACCTGAAAATCAGAGATCAACTATAGCACAATTGCTGATCCATCCTACTTGATAGGAACAGAAATATGTTAAACCTGTGCAATGCCATGTACATAGCCTGTTAGTGAGCTGGTATGGCAATAAACACAAACAAACAAACAAAACTTATTTATTATCATGAGGCGAATCTCCATCTACAGGCAGTCTCGGTGGAAATGGTACCTGAATGTACCTTCCAAAGAACAACTCAATTTTCGCTGCTGAAGCTTATGCTTATGGCCCTCCATGTCCATTGTACTGACTCAGTCTTATTTGTAAGCACTGGAATACCTCAATACCGATCACCCAATCATCAGCACCATCCTGGGAAAACTACATAATCTCACAAGGCTGAAATTTGAAATCGAATTTTGCTGGATCTCAGGCCATAGCAGCCTCTCTGGAAATGAAAGAGCAGACCGGACAACAAGGAAAACAACAAGGCCCAGAAGGCAAACTGCAAACTCCCACCAACGGACATAGTGGCACGCTGAATGGAACACACAAGCCAATAACAAACTGCACAAGCTTAGCCCCAAGACCCAACACACATTACATACACTAGATGTTGTATTTGTCATACCAGGTTGGCACATTGCTTCTTGCTGAAGGTTGAAGAATCCCCACAATGTGGAACCTTCCAAAGAACAATCACTATAAAACATTTACTTACTGAATGCCCTAGGTACTTAACTCTTAAACAAACTCTCAATGTCAAACACACTACCTGAAATATTCAATCGAGGCAAAGCAAGCGAACTACTGAAATTCCTAACGCTTACAAAACTAAGAGCCCATATTTATGGACATGACAGTAACATTAGCTTCCTGCCACAAAGTGCTGGCCGATGTGCTGAAGAGGCATTAAAATTCATCAACCATCTACAGGTGCCATAATGTAACTGCAGTCATTTAAGGTGGATCAGAAAATGCGAACAAGAAGCTGGCAAATAAGAAGCCATCTTCAGCCTCGTCTGTGCCATGATGCACCAAACACTTGTTAAACTGCTCAGTTCATGATGCGTTTAACTTGTGATGGATTTGTCGGAAAATATCCCCATCACAAATCAGGGAGCATCTCTACAATACAACTCCATTAATGCATATAATGCCACTGTGGATTTTCTGGGGATCTGAAACAGATCATTCAATTTACATTATTCCTTATGGGAAACATTTGCTCGGTGCTCATTGTTTTTGGTTCTTGACATGCCTTCTGGGACAAATTAATGATGAGAACCAGCTTACCACTGTATATACAGTCACTTATTTTGATTCATTCATTTTCTAAAATCACCTAGGACAGCATGGTGGTGCAGCCTGTGGTCACCACACAGCTCCAGAGATCTGCAGTTTGCATCTGACCTGGGATGCAGTCTGTGAGGAGTTTCAAAGACATTAGGCTAATTGGTTGCTCAAAATTGCCCCAGTATGAGTGTGTCTGACTAGTATCGATGTAACCTTGCTCCTGTCATGAATAGCCATGGATGCTGATGTGATGTTAAATAAATAAATCTGAATGGGGCTGCAAGGTGTGATTTACTCAAATCTGACACCCTTTTTTGTTAATCCTCTTGTATTATTCCTCTTTCTTTTTAAATAATAAACAGGTTAAGACTTTTAATCCATCGAAACCCAGCAGGGTGTTACTGGTAATCAGTCACTGACTTGTTTTTGCCACCCACAATGATACACCAAGTCTGTCATGTGATCTGGTGACATTGCTTGCACCTCCTCTGTAGGTATTGGATATCCCTGCAGGGGCTTCCTTTGTCAATCATGTGTTTGCCTTGCATTTTAGGAAGCACTTTCCCACCCAATCTCCATCCTGGGGTGTGTGTGTGAGAGAATTGTAATTACCTGTTAGGGTTTAATCTGTTTAAGTCACTGTTTCTGAGATGGGACTTCACAAGATGCTGCAACTACACACTTCATGCCTGAAGTCAGTTACTGCTTTTATGATACGATATATTGATTAGTATATTTGCTTAGTATATTTATTCAGCATTATAAACATTACACCACACTCATACACTACATTTATGGTGACTACAGATTAAAGTAACAAGCTGAATTAATTACATTTGCATTGCGGTTACTATGATTGTATGATGTAGATGCTCAAACCATAATGACTGGGTCACTTTGTTTTTTATTTTACCATACAGGTGAATGGAGAGGTGTTTTCCCAAAGTGGTAGAAGGAAACAGGAAGTGATCTGCATTCAGCTTTGCGACCTTGGAGTTGATGTTCTGTTGAGATACATCTGCTAGAACCGAACAGTGGTTGGACTGACGTGACTGTATAGGACTGCATTCAATATTTACCATATATTGCTACTTCTGTTTATTGTTGTCGTTATAATTATTATTATTACTACAAGTCTTGTTATTGTTCTTTTTTTTTTTTTAACCAAATGTAATCATTTTAGTTCTATATTGACAGAAAAGGAACCTGTCTTGTAACAGCTTGTTTGTGAGCATACCTGGACAGACTCTTAGTAGTCTCTTGCAGCATTTTCTATGTCAGCTGCTCAGAAAAGAAAGTGATGGACATTTCTTTGTGTACTTCTTTTATTCTGCTCGTCTTTTTGTTGCTTGTATGGTTCGGTTTCTTTAGTCTGTCCTGCCCTGATAAAAGGGACGATTTAACTTATTGAGGAATTTGATGGAATGAGCTCTTTTCTACCTTTTTCAACAAATTGCATCTATGCTTCTATGGCGTAATTACAAAAAAACAGTCGTTTCCCTTTTGTGAATATGTAAATGACAACGTTATGGAGGCATTCTTGTACAGTGGTGCATTTTGGACCTCCTGTGTTTATCAAGGCTTGTTATAGGGACTTTACCATGTACAGCATATTCTTTTTGTAAGGAAAATCCCATGGAACTGTAAAATGATCCATGAATACAATGCACCTTCTTAAGAATGATACCAAATACGTGTTGAATGTTTGTTTTTCACTCACACTTCCTGACGAGAATAGCACTCCCAACTGAGACAGCATTTCACCTGGTGATATGTGAGACATTCAAGTTTACACCACAGTTGGCTTATTAAATATTGATACGCCAGAGAGCATGTGAAATCCTCCCCTCGTGTTTTCATTGGGTTCACTGCGGGTGACCTGCCATGTTGTCCTTCAGTCAAATAACTAGTCAGAAACTTGTATTGATTCACTCGGTGACGTGTCCATTTAGAAGACTTTACGTTTTCCTATGTCCTATTAAATTCACCAATCCCAGCTTGATTAGCACTTATCCAAAGAGACAGCTTGTGAGCAGTGCAAGCTCACTTTGAGGTTTGGCATTACAGGCATCAGGGACTTTCTAGAATTATCTGTGGCCTCTTTTGTCTCTTAAATGCAAGCTTCAGTCTAGACCCCTTTGAGTGCCTCCTTCACAGAGGGGACCTGCTAGTCGCTTCCACTGTTTTACCCAGTGTGACATCCCTAACTGGTCTACATGTATCAATCTACCAAAACACCAACTTGTCATCTCCATAATTCAATATGATTTTCATATTAAAATAATTAATGCAGTATTTAAATCCATCCAATATTACAGAATGGTTATTGTTCTGTATTATAGTCTGACTGGTGAATATGTGGCCCCTCACTTCTGTAATTTAGGCCTTTGTTACTATGCATAGATATAAACTCAAGTACGGTACTATCAGGGACACCATACTAATAGTCAAAGTCCAAGTCAAATTTATTTCTGAAGTGCTTTTTTTCAATAGAGCACTATCTCAAAGCAGCTTTACGATGTTATATTATCTTCTAATATCTAAGGACAGTGCCAAAATGATCAAGCCTAGAGCGGCAGTGGCAAGGAAAAACTCCCTAAATGTTATACGGAAGGATCCTTGAGGACCAAAACTCAAAAAGGGATTCCTTGGGTGTCCTAGATGATGTATGTAAGCGTTAAATTGAGTTATCTAATTAATGCGTTTATAGTAATATTTTAAATAAATAGAAGATAAATATTAACAGAGAACATGTAAAATACAAAAATATGCAGACTAATATTGTAGAAAATGAAATATTATGATGAGAATAATATAAAACTGGGTACAGCCTCCTTGTAGCCCGTCTGCCTCAAGGTTTGATTTATTGAGCAGCTTGACGCTGTTGTACAGAGTGGTTATCTGAGTTACTGTAGCATTTCTGTCAGCTAGTCTGGTCATTCTCCCTGGAGACCTCTCTCCATCAAGGTATTTGAAAAATGTACAGAAGCATGCTTAAATTTTCCCTTTATCCAAAAAAAATCCAGTCGGTATTAATGTCAAATGGATGTCCCCCTAATTGTACAGGTATCCACCTTTCTCCCTGGTAAACTGGACTGACATGACACTTGCATTGGAAAACTAAGCTGACATTTTATGGTGCAGTAACACTAGCGTGTCATGGAAAACAGTAACAATCCACATATCATGCATTTTTTATTGCAGGATGACACTACTCCTCCCTCTGCTCACTGCTGGTGGGGGATTCTATAGCATGTGGGTTTGGTTACAGCAAAACATATTGCACCCAGTTGGACAAAATGTTTGCCACAATGCTTGTGCCATGGGCCTCGGGCTGAGAACTCTTACAGAACAGAAAAAACAAAGCATACAAAAATGTTGCTCCATAGCTGTCATGCAACACCTGGCAGAGCTCTGTAAAATGAAATTATTTTTCTTATTACAGTAATTTTAAAATGTTTTCAATTAATCAAAATAACTTGCTGGAAATTTCCACTAAAGGTTTATCATTATCTGACACGAACAGTTTCAGTGTGTTTACATTGGATCCTGGACAGGAAACCATGTTATATACAATGGCGGCCAAACGTCTGAGACCACTAGTCCTGTGTAAGTCCTTCTATTTTGCATTTTTTCATGACAAATATGATGACCCAAAACACACCCCAAAGCTTTGCAACAAATATTTGAAGATCCAAATAGTGCTGATTGTCGTTGACTTTTCTTCACTGTCATCACTCCATAATGGTCAGTCCTGAGTGATCTGAGGAGCGACAACCCACTAACTTCTGACGGGTATAACCAAGATAATATTTCATGTTTCAATTTCTTAAAGGTATTTACTAATGAAAATCAAATAGAACATGCTTAGGGTTGTTTTGATACAAAGTATAGGCAGTATGACTTTATTTGACGTACTTTCAGTTAAATTTTTTTCAACTTGAAATACACCTTATGATGCGTTAGTGGTACGAGATAACAGGTAGGTTGAGGAACAGAGGATCTCCAGCACTGAAGCAGTTAAATGAGCTTGAGAGCTTTGGAGTGAGTGGATCTTCTCTGAGCATGTGCTGTTCCTGCTGCAGTGAAGGAAGATCTGCCAGTTATCACCGAGAAAGTGAGGGAGGAGAGACAGAGCCAAAGACGAGAGAGTGAGGAAGAGAGAGACAGGGAGAGAGGGGGAAGGTTAACCGGCCAAACACAACGAGAAGGAACCGGCACGACCATTTTGCCGTTCTGTCGCTTTGTGCGGTCGCTGATTACAATGAATGGTGAGCGATCTGACCCTGAATACTCTGCAGTCGAGCAGTAAACACGGTAAGCCTACACTCACCAACACTAACTCATCCTGTGTGGGACAAATGCTGCCTTGTTATTTAATGCATTATAGATTTTGGTCAGCTTGTAGGCCTGTTTGAAGGAAATACTGCCTTTAATTCACTTAAATGGTCCGTCCTAGCAGACATGGTGCATCTCTGTTTGTCCGTCACGCACCTTCTCACATCCCGGCTGTGTTCTATTTACCATTCGTTGTCAAATGCACCTTTAACTACACTTCCTTAGCCTGTATAGGTTAGCTTTTGTTTTGTACCGATGCTATTTACGAATAAAGTGTGTTTAACTGTCTAAAGTCAGATACAACGCATGCCAGCGCTTCCTTTTAAGATGATGTAC
This sequence comes from Ancistrus triradiatus, assembly GCA_025084515.1. Classification (NCBI taxonomy): domain Eukaryota; kingdom Metazoa; phylum Chordata; class Actinopteri; order Siluriformes; family Loricariidae; genus Ancistrus; species Ancistrus triradiatus. Next base: position 800,188 of record JAJAGP010000100.1, read on the forward strand.
CAGTAGAAGCTCACCTATGGTTGCGCTATTTCCACACTAGCATTGGTGTACGGTTTGGGACAAGACTACAGTTTCGCTGCGGGACGCTTTCATTCGGGCCTGCTGTCACGACCGCACCGCCGTGTCCCAAACCGAGGACACTTCAAACTGTTGGATGGAGTACATTGACTTGGCTGCAAAAGTGCTCCAACTTAAAAAGGAGAGATCGTACTGGATACAGAGACTGTGATTAACAGAAATATGTTGATGACATACTATTTCTTTCAGGGATCAGAGTGTACTGAAATTTGCCCTTGCACCCTCAGCAGAAGTGTCCTCACTCCTGAGCGCACTAAGACCTGCTCATCCTCAGCTCAACTGATTAAATGGGGATTTGGCTGGAGTGAAATGAGTTCCCTTGCACTGCAGGCGCCTTGATATCTTGCTTCTTTGGCCAAGAATAGTGGCCTGAAAGCTTTCCACTTGCTTTGCAGAGCCAAATTAAAAGCCCTCCAACGTGAAGACTTGAGAGAATCTACATGGACCGTGCAAGTTCAAAAGGAAAACAGATGAGTCAGAAACACCACTGATAAACAACTTAACGTGTTTTTATTCTCTCAAGACTTCTTTCATCTTGTATTCGAGACATGCTGCACTGAACATCTGCTCATTTATTTACAGTTACATCTTGACTTTCTTTAGATTTGGCTCAGCAATGGCTCCTAACTTAATCTCGCTTGGTCTCACCGGTTTAATCGTTTCTCTCTTTGCCACGATGGGCGGGACAGTGGTGCACCCGATTAGCACTAAAGAGATCCCCAGTTCGATCCTGACCCTGGACTCTTCCTGTGTGGTGTCTGCATGTCCGCCTTGTGTCTGCGTAGGTTTACTCTGGGTACTCCAGTTTCCTCCCATATTCCAAAGACATGTTGGGTTAATTGGTTGCTCTAAATTGACCTCTTTCTGCATCTATAGTGCAGGGGTGGCATGATGGTGCAGTGGTAAGCAATGTCACCTCACAGCTCCAAAGATCTGGGTTTGAGTCTCAGCCTGGCCATTGCTTGTATGGGGTTTGTATGTTCTCCCTGTTTCTGTGTTAGGACCACTGGCATCTCTAAAATGTCCCTGTGTGTGCATGTCGCAATGGACTATTGCTCTGCTTTTATGTCCTTTATGTCTTTTATCTTTTCTTTGAAACTTGTAGTTTCCACAGAGGTCCCATTCCTATACAGCAAACCCACCCAGTGTGGGGAATAATCATACGACTCATAAGGGTACTCAAGAAGAATAAGAGTTCATGAACAATTTGCTGTGCAATTTACTTGCCCTTTAGTCTCGTGCTTTATGAGCAATCCAGACCATTTCACAGAATAAGAATCGGCCTTTGTCTTACACCTAAACTAGTCCAAACGCAGAATAACTTTTGATTTTGATGACAGCCCTCAGAGTGCCTGTGATTAAGATAACTTTGCAAGTGCTAGCCAACAAGAGTAATCAGTTTTAAGAGCCTACATCTAATTCTTGGAGGTTTGAAGTCTTTCCAGTCCATTTATCAGATCCAAGTGGCAAATTAAAGCTACTCCAAGACTGAATAAAAATCTGTATCAAGCATGTAATTTAGTGTTTAATCTCAAGTCAGTGGTGATTGGCAGTATTTTAGGAGGGAGTGTAAGACCTGTTGGAGCTGGACTGGTTTTAACAGAAGAGGTTCTGTAATGGAATGTGAGTGATTGGAGTGCATGAAGTGTATAATATCAGAAATATCCTCAAGCCCATGTTCTACATGGGAAAAGCCACATTTGTTCACAGCTGGACTCGGTGGATCATTTACATTTATAGCATTTAGCAGAAACCCTTATCCAGAGTGACTTACAACTAATATAGTCTTGTAATGTACAATCCAAGCAGTTGTGGGTCTTTCTTAAAGGCCTAACAATGGCAATGCCAGACTTGAACCCTGGGCTTTCTGGTCAGTATTGCAGTACATAAACTGCTGTACTTTCACAGCCTCTTCAATATCATTTATTTCATTGGTTTATGGATAGTCTTTACAAAAGTGTTTTTTAAATTTAAACTAGACTAAACACAATGATCTCTAAATAATGTAAAGCATGTTTCTATCATTGAGTGAGATAATGTAGCCTAAGGTTTAGGTACCTTCGTAACTAAGTTCTGCCCAGCAATAGACGTATAGATGTTTAGCATATTTTGCTTTGGAGATGATTTATGATTACTTCAAATGTTATTGTTGGCAATTGTAGTAGAATGTCAAAATTAACTTGAGGCTCTGTACTCATGCTTAAACATCTTAATAAAGGTGTTGCTGGAACTTAAAAGACTGACGTGTTTGAAAAATACAGAAGCTATTAATAATCGTAATTTAAAAATCGCATTTGACTATGAACTGCAGTCATGTCGGGATTAAAATCATGCGTCTTTGAATAATCACTTAAATTATGGTACCCTGCTGAGTCAATCCAGTGGAACTCAAATAGCACTCTAATAGTCCTGAAGTAGGTCTAGTGTATTATATTAAAAAGGGCATCTGATCTCACACTCAGCGTGAAGTCTCAGGAACCCGTAAAGCCCAATATGTCGTGCTGCTCTGTTAATTATGTACTTTGCCACAGCCATGTTGCTAAATCATGCCTTAGAAGCCCTAGAAGGCCCTAAGCCCCTCGTTCTGACCAATATGTTATGCACTGTGAAAAGATTAGGGCATTCTCAGGCTCTTTAATACAGTCCACAAAACTGAAGACAAAGAGTGTCTTGTAAGAAAGCAGCTGGAACATTTGCATTCGATTTACCACTATAACAAAAACTCACATGCTATATTGCAATAATATTTAGCTACATTTTTCGGGGCTAAACTGTAGCCTGATCTATGTGTTAGAATTCAAAAGGTGTGGAATTATTAAGAAAAAGTTGTTTTGATCAATAATTAAAGACAATGCAATTCAATAACTTTCATGTCATGCAGTTGTTCCTTTCACTTAACTTTTCATTTATCAGAGAATATTCTTTGTGCAGCTTTGCAGATGTTTGTCATTCTAACCATGGCCCCTTTATTACATACACCTTGCTAGTACTGGTTTGGACCGCTTTTACCTTCAGAACTGCCAATTATTCATATGCATAGATTCAACAAGGTCCTGGAAACATTCTTCAGAGATTTTGGTTCATATTGACATGATGGCATCACACAGTTGCTGAAGAATTGTCGGCTGCACATTCATGATGCGAATCTCCCATCCCATCACATCCCAAAAGTGCTCTATTAGATAGAGATCTGGTGACTGTGGAGACCATTTGAGTACAGTGAACTCAGTGTCATGTTCAAGAAACCAGTTAAGAGATGATTTGAGCTTTGTGACATGCTATGTTATTCTGCTGGAAGTAGCCCTCAGAAGATGGTACACTGTGTGACATGGTCAGCATGTTGATTCAGGCTGATTAGACTATTGCGTTTACGAACAGGTGTCCCTAATGAAATGGCCAGTACATAGTATATAGTGTTGTGGTTTGTGGTTCATGAACCATGAACCATGAACTTGTTCTTTTAGACTTGTTTTGAATCGCTGGTGTGCTTGGGCATTCATTTTAATCCTTGCTTTGGGTGCACAAGTGTATCGCTAAGTTTTGCTTCAGCTCATCTTCAGGTGTGCATTCTTGTGATTCTGGTGCTGACCTCTGCTCGTTCTGACCCTGATTATCCGCTTTCGCCATGGATTTCAGATGCTAGTTGAATATAGTCTTTTGTGTATTCTTTCGGGTTGTGTGTGGTGACAGGCATTGTTGAATATTTTCTTCCTTTCCCTTCACCTTTTCCTATTCTGGTGTCCCAACCTTTGACTCTGACATAACAGATTGGGCTCATCTGGGAATCATCGGAATATTTTTAAGAGTGATTGCTGTGTTTAGTCACAGTGGTCGTGTTGACTAAGTACCATGGTATGTTAGAAGTGTCACTTTGGATTGTGCTAAGTGGCAGTCATTCCAACGTGATACTGTTTGATGTTATGATTTGTTAATTAGACTTTTTTGTGTTTCGAGGTTATCCTAAGTGGGGATTTCGGGGACTGTAAGTGTTCGAGTAGCCTTGAGCTCAGCACACCTCTGAAGAGCTAGAAAAGGGTTAGTTTCAGTTAGGAAGTTATTACTGATGTTGCTCAAGCATGCTTCCATTGTGACATTTTTGGCATTCTTTTTTTGTATTTCTTTGTTTGATTGTTGGTCTAGTTATCATGGCAGCATTTGATTAAACAGAATTCACGCTTGCTCCCTCATTAGAGAAAGTTTGATAAATATTGTAAGGATGACTTGTTATCGATGCGGAGTTCTCTTTTGCATGCTGTCACTAAAAAGTTAGTGAAAAATGAGTTTTATCACGTTTTTTTTGACTCAGGAGATATTACATAGCAACAATGAAACAATGAAAACTCATTTCTGCCTACTGATACCTGCTTGCCCTGCAATGGACAGGCATTTTGCTCTGAACATAGAATTTTGAGGAAAACAAAAATTTTAAGTATTGAGAAGTCATAGACACAAACAAGAGTAACTTGCACAAAAATGTCTCAAGTTAGAAAGTCTCTAGTCCAAGTGTCCGCTAATGAACTCAACTGGTAATGTAGTGAGTTTCTAGTGAATGACTTCTGCTCTTTAATGACTTCTGCTCTTTAACTCTCACCTGGACCAGCTGGACAGAAGAAGTAAAACACACTGCACTAGAGTGCAACAAAACAAAACAATAATAATAATAATAATAATAATAATAAAACGCTCACTTCCAGTACATAAAAAGCAATTAACATAGGAATCTGTAATAATTATTAAGTAAAATATGGTAAATCGAGTTCAGAACAGTACTATATATTGTAACATCATACGTTGGGCAGAGCTGTAGAGTGTCTTTGCATTTACATTTACATTTACAGCATTTAGCAGACGCTCTTATCCAGAGCGACTTACAAGTTATACAGTCTTACAATCCAAGCAATTGTGGGTTAAGGGTCTTGCTCAAGGACCCAACAGTGGTAGCTTGGCAGAGGTGGGACTTGAACTCTGGACCTTCTGGTCCATAGTCCAGTACCTTACCCGCTAGGCTACCACAGTCTTTGCTGTTTTGAGTCTGTTTACTGCTGCAAAGTCTGGAGTTAAAAGAAAGATTTTTGTTTCCAATTATTTATTCTAATTTATAATTAAATTATAATGTATTATTTATATAATTTATTTAATTATTTATTATAATATCTGTCATTAAAGAGAATAGCCACTGATTGGATGGATGGCGCATACCTGTACAATAAGACAACATCTCTAAGTAGCATACTTAACTGTACATTTTAGCGAATTCGCCATTGCAAAGCTCTAGTGGGTTGTCCAAATTTTATGTAAAATATGTTCCAATATAATTAAAAATGTTTGCATTTTGTAAGCATTTTTTTATGGTAGAAAATCAACAAAAATCGATTTGACAGAGGGGCTTAAACTTTGGCAGAAGACTCTGGAACTTATTTCCATTAGGATACTGGAGTAATGGCTGCTTTAAAAAGGGCGTTGCAGTCATTTATGAATAATAAATTATATATCAGCCGTTTTCAGCAGTAATAGTCATTTTCCACATTAGCAATGTATGAACTGTATTTTAAGTCCGGTGAATGATATTGATTTTAAAAAGTATATTGCTAAGAAATGCATTACACTTTTATGGCATATGGCACTCAGTACAGTATATGGCACTCATTTTAAAGTGGGCTTGTGTGCAAGCTTTGTGGTCCTTATCCAACATATTTTGGCTCAACAACAGCCACAGAGCTTAAAATGTGAGAACATGTGAGGGTGCTTGTGAGAGGGTTGTACAGGTCTGAAGGCCATTGATCCTTTCCTGCCTTTTAAAACACCCTGGGAACAAAACCCTTTTTGTTAAAGCGATCTTATGAAGTGCCTGTGAATAAGAAGTATGCGTTTTCCATGACAGGCACAGCATTTCAGAAATAAAAAACGAATGAATAGCGAGGATGTGGGCTAACATACTTCGCTTATTCATACAACCACATTAAACAGGGACTCCACTTTAGTCCACCTTTGAATCTTTTGTAACATGTCTGGATGTCAGTTACAGAAATAACTAAATAAAGCTGTTTTCTAAACATTTCAACAGCATGAAATGTTGGTATTTGTGTGAGAAAAGTGAGCGTATCCCCTTCCATGTGGAACTTGAGCATCAGATCCTGACACTCTACTCTAGAGGCTTATCAGTAAAGATCATATCTAATGAGAAGAATGAAGAGTTGTTGCACTCGAGAGCCAAAATGCTACCCTGAAGTAACTGAGCTGCCAGTGCTATTGATCCACTGCCATTTATTTTGTGCAGAGTGGAGTGAACTGATGGCAAGGACCCAGAGCACCCATCAGCAGCCTCCACACATAGCTGGAGTAAGACTGCATGATAGTCAATACTCCCAATGTCAGAAAGTAATACACAGGTCAGCTCTAGAGTTCTTGTCACAGAAATGTACAAACTTGGAGAAGTCAATATGAAGAACGATATGTGGTGCTGAATTGGCATTGGCAACACTGGGAACTGAATTCAGCATTCACAGAGGTGGCTTTTGTCCAAAGCTTGACATTTCTGAGTAATATCAATGGTGAAATTCTCTATAGACTTGTCCATGGCTCTTGTGGGAAAGGACAAATAGATTTGGATATCATCTTACTGAAGATGTCTTTGCTTTTTAGCAAATTAATGCTCATATTGTATCCTTTTTGTGTAACTTCAAGTTAGTCTTGATTCCACCCTGAACTCCGCAGTGACTAGGGACTTGGTGGTGGGGTGGATTTAATGAATATGTTTGTTCAAGCAACTGCCACTAACTGTGAAATATCTGTCCAGTAAATTGTAACATACATTTTGAAGTGTTTGATATATTACTGGTAATATTCTGAGGTTCTTATTAAAAGGTTCTAAAAGGTTCTAATTTTTAGGTTATTCTTATAATAAAACTATATACTATCTCTAATTTGTAGACTGCACAGTGTGCCAGATCAGGTCGATTGAATCTATACACACTCTTAAGACGTGCTGACTGATATACTGTGATGAGAGTGAAAGACTCTCATCACAGGCAAGACTCTATTCTTGCCATTACAAATATAGAGCTGTCAGGTTTGTTGATTTCAATAGAAAAGTTTTTTTCTTTAATTATGGCCCTAGATTTTTAATATCGAGTGTGTATGGCAGCAAGGCCAAATGAGCTGTAATTCAATCTATAGTAACTGTTGTTTAAATAGCTATTTCAAATTGCCACTGTTGTATAATTATTGTAGGATATTCATACTCCATATCCATGGTTGCGATGACAGCCAACAGCTGCTGATACAAATGTGAGGGAAAAGTGAACATTTTGGTATTTTCTGCATTTCTTAAACTCCATTCTGGTCAGGTCAGTCACGACAGTTAATAAAATAGAAATATCCCATACGATCTTGTTGTATCAATGGCTGTAGTTTAAAAACTCATTTTCAGTGTTGGACGAAAACAAACAGTATTTCTAGTAATTAGTAGTCAGTAGTCATTTGTAATCTCCCAACAATATTATTTTTTTAGATTTCCTAGTTAAATAATTTGCTTAAAGCCATGCATTGATATTTAGGTAAGACTGAAGTTGGTATTCCAGTTTAGAACTTCTGAGACAACTAGGTCTTCTGTCTATTGTTCATTTACTCCTGTTGTCATCACATATGACAACCCTCTAAACTGGTACATTATACACATATTTATCTCATATTGGTATGCAGGGATTTCTTCAGAAACTTCAGAAACATTGTTTGCATTTACCAAAAATGATTGTGTTCGGGATGTTGTTGAACCATCAGGTAGTGTCCAGCAAACTCATCACAGACAGCAATTCTTAGTGAACAATAGTGTTTTCTGTGGCAACACAACATGAATACTATTTGTGTTTATTGTTGACGGTATCATAGGCTTTTACATACAATTTTCACCAATAACCCAACACAAGAGGTTTGCTTTTCATCAATTAAAATTGCACTTTGTATTGGATAAAGACCGTGCCTTTGGAGCCATTTGTACATAAATATACATAATTTAAAAAGTGTTCACATGAAATATTAACTGATTCTGATAGAGCTGTGAGAGCATTGTTCTGCCTGAATTACTGGTAAGGTCAATAGAGGACTAACTGGATATAGATCAATAGTAATGCTAAATGAACAGTAACCATTTGGGGGGGAAGGGATATCCAAATTCAATTGTTTGTCAAATAAAACCTCATTCAATTGCTTGCTCTTTGCTTTTATATTAACCACCCAAATAATATAATGGTAGTTTTCAGAGATACAGTGGGGGAAAAAAAGTATTTAGTCAGCCCAATGATTGTGCAAGTTCTCCTACTTGATGAGAGAGGTCTGAAGAAAAATGGAGACATACAAGACCATTGATTAATCTCACTCGATCTGGGGCCCACGCAAGATCTCATCCTGTGGGGTCAAATGATCCTGAGAACGGTGAGCAAAAATCCCAGAACTACATGGAGGGACCTGATGAATGACCTGCAGAGAGCTGGGACCAAAGTAACAAAGGCTACCATCAGTAACACACTACGCAGAGAGGGACTCGGATCCTGCAGTGCCAGACGTGTCCCCCTGCTTAAGCCAGTACATGTCCAGGCCCGTCTGAAGTTTGTCAGAGAGCATATGGATGATCCAGAAGAGGATTGGGAGAATATCATGTGGCATAATATCAGAACTTTTTGGTAAAAAATTCAACTCGTCGTGTTTGGAGGAAGAATAATGCTGAGTTGCATCCCAAGAACACCATAGCTACTGTGAAGCATGGGGGTGGAAACATCATGCTTTGGGGCTGTTTTTCTGCTTCTGGTGAAGACTTAGAGGAAACGTTTGACCTCTGTCATTGCCAACAAAGGCTATGTTACAAAGTATTGAATTGAACTTTTGTTATTGACCAAATACTTATTTTCCTCCATAATTTACAATTAAATTCTTTAAAAATCCTACAATGTGATTCCCTGTATTTTTTTTGCTAATTTTGTCTCTCATAGTTGAAGTGTACCTATGATGAAAATTACAGACCTCTCTCATCTTTCTAAGTGGCTGACTAAATACTTTTTTGCCCCACTGTAGATGCGGTAGAAGTGGACTTGCGTTAGGTATAGCTTCTTGCCCAGTGAATTCAACCTTTTAATCAGTTGGGCTATAACAGTGACCATAAGCAAAGGCTACAGAGATGCATTCATGCATTAGCCAGTTATTGCATTTACAGCATTTAGGAGATGCTTTTATCCAGAATAACTTACAATTGGATTTGAACTCACAATCCTCTGATTAGTAGTCTAGTGGCTTATAGCCTTCAGTTGGTCTTTAAATCGCTGTTTTATAAAGTGTTAACTGGAATAAAAAGCATTTCAGAATTAACTGTCTTAATATTTATTTATGAAATCCAAATTCAGTGAAGCACAGGTTTAAGAACTGTCCCTATGTTACCTAGATAGCATGAAATAAAGGTTCATTTTCTCAGTAGAGTAATGATGATAACATACTTGAGACAGCAAGCTTCTTACAAATGCATATTAACATTATGTCAACCACATTTATAAGGTCAGCATCTCTCTAGAAACTGGAAAAACACACACACAGTTTGTCTTTCTGTCATTGGGGACACCTAACCTTTTCAAAAGAAAGTTGCTGTTTTTGTAAAAAGGCTATTTTCCTTATGATGACCAGCAAAATGTCCTCACAAGGTAATACAAATTAGATCTTTTTATGCACATTTTTACCTTTGGTCCTCACAATGATATATAAACGTAACACCCCTTTATTTTTCACTTCTTCATGTTTACCACATTCATGTATGGTGCAGTCCTCAAACCCTATTTAACTGAATCATATTTAGTATAAAGAGAAATGTTGTCTTGTTTCATAACCAGTACAACTGAGCTCACTAAGTGCTGTACCATCACACAACACTGCTTTGTGTTGTTATTCATAGGTTATTATTTGTTTGTTATCCTTGTGGTTTGTTCGGTGTTGGATGATGCATGTTAACTGTAAGCGTATTTGGGTTCTTGAAAAGCTATAAATAAATGTCATTTATTATTATTATGATTGTTAGGATTATAAGGTCATTTCTAAGATGTACTGTATGTGCTTGTGTGTTTCTGTTTTATTATTATTATTTTTTTCAATTTGTCCTTACTGTCCTCTAAACTAAAGTCCTATATTTATAGTTTATTTGTATCATCTTCACTCCAAAGCATGGGGCTTATCCACTCCACTGACTCTTTTGATTATGAATAAAGAGACTTTGTGAAAGCAGATTGGCTGCAATCCTCTTTTTTAGTCCTACAATAACAATCCTCTTGTTCTTATCACTGAATGATTCACATCTCTAACACCCCATTCCAGGCTCTTTCAGAGTGAATTGGTGAGTGGATCTGACAATGGGTTGCTGAGGTTACAATAAGTGAACCAAGGCTTGACTTCATGGCTAGTTGCAGGAAATCTGTGAAGCACAGTTTTTTGGGGGGCTAAAGCTATATAAGCTATAGCAGGGTCCACATATTTGGTGTAACTGGTATTCTAAAGTTCACTTCTTTGTTTTCACTGCTAATGCAATTCACAAACTTCTCCTGAGACAGCTGAATGCTTATTTGTCTTTCAAAATTAAATTAACATTGATGGACAGTCTCTAAAGAGCCTCTCTGCTACTTTCGGCTTTGAGATGTTTGAAGCACACAGCCCTCCGGTGGCCTCCTGACACATGATATGTTGAGCTTTGTGTGGGCATGTGGAATGGCTTTACAATAAAGGCATATAAGCAAGTGTTTTATTTGGTTGACTGTGATATAGCTCATGTATATTAAAGTATTTTATTCTGACAATTACTTTAGTGCTATGCTAAACCCTTACCTTTTGAGTAAATATATATTTTCTTGTCACCTTATTAGGTACACCTAATTTATTTCAACTATCATTATCCAGAGTATCAGATACTCTTACCTAGGGGTGAAACCATATAGAAATTTCACGATACGTATTGCTGTTTTTGCTCCTTGATTTTCAATACAAAATGAAGAAAGAAACTTTTTAATGTAGAGATCAATGAGGCCAATACAACTTCCTGTTCTGCAAGATTGGAACATGGCTTGCTTTGCTGGGGCTAAAAAATCACCAAAGAGCTCTGCTATTGCTGATTTCGTTTTTGAAGGGCATGGTCCAGGCACCTCAGGGTCTCTTCTGAAAGATTTGTCGCCATATTCTCTCTAGCTCTGCACTATATAGATACATTATAAAAACTTATTTTTTACATTTGAGTTTCTATTTTCTCACATTAACAAAAACAGCATCAAGTTTACCTGTTTCTGTTGCTGCCCAATGCTTAAAATCTCTATGGTGAGATTATATGCTCTGTCCTTACTTACAGTATCTAGATGGAGCGCAGAACCTATTACATAACCTGACACTAGATGTCGCATGTGTACAACTATAGCATGCCTGAACTGTTGGTCTAGAACTGCAGCTGGCTATATGCAGATGACTGCACCTCAGTAGTGGCGGTTGATGAACGACTCAGTAGTTGTTGTTTTTTTTTAAATAAAATCTTAATGTATTCGATTCACAGCTCCTATCGTATCGAAACCCACATATTTTAAAAAATGAACATTACTATGTGCATTTTGACACCCCTACTCTTACCATATAGATGTACTTTCCAAACAAGATTTACTGCCTTTACATATTCCGTTATGCTATATACAGAACAACAACACCACCACCAAACATGTCTATCGATAGAAAAAAAAACACCATGATCAGTAATTGCATACATACAAAGTCCATCACTGGGGTAGCTGTACCTGATTAATTAGTCAGTGATTTTATGACATACAGGGGCCGGTGTACCAAATAAACCTGTATGGATGCAACCATAAAATGTTCTCCTCTTATTTCCTTTTCCAGCCAAACCCCAAGAGTTCAGAAGAGACGGACCAGCCTGGTCACTATGGCAACAGCAGTGACCCCCGAGCCACTGACAGCCCTGTCACGGTGGTACCTGTATGCAATCCATGGCTACTTCTGTGAAGTCATGTTCACGGCAGCTTGGGAATTTGTTGTCAACTGTAACTGGAAGTTCCCTGGCGTGACCAGTGTGTGGGCGCTCTTCATCTATGGTACATGCATCCTGATTGTGGAACGAATGTACCTTTGCCTACGTGGCCGCTGCAGCGTGTTCCTACGATGTCTCATATACACACTGTGGACATACATGTGGGAGTTTGGCACAGGACTGCTGCTGCGCCAGTTTGATGCCTGCCCATGGGACTACTCTGAGTTCAAGTACAACTTCATGGGCCTGATTACGGCCGAGTACGCCGTGCCCTGGTTCTGTGCCTCCTTCATTATGGAGCGCTTGGTGATCCACAACACATTGCGACTGCGCTTTGATGAGTTGGTGGAGCCTGGCCAGGCTGGAGAAACAGGCTGTGGAGGAAGAGGAGGAGGACGGAGGGGAAGAGGAACCAGGGGGGTGGCCACGAGTGCCAATGGCTATGTGAAGGTTGACTGAGTTTAGGCTGTTTCAAAGATGTATTTTCCCAGTCTTTGCCCTTCTCCTCCAGATATCTCCATATGCCTCTTCAGCTCTTTCCTAGCCTTTTGGAGAGAAAGATCTTAGGCCCCATCTCAGCAGATCCCTGAAACAACAGTGGGGCAAAAAACAAACTGTGAAGAGTTGTGTGGGTATTAGTTGCACCATCTACCTATATTCACATAGAGGAGAGCTGCAGCTTCTCAGATAGTGCCCAGTTCACTATCAGCCTCCCATCAGCCTTTTAACCCAGGGACAATTCCTGAGAGGAACGAGGAAGTCAAATGATTTTGTGGGAGATTTTATTATTCACCCATTACTGTATTGTACCTCTCAGACCAGCTCATCAACCTCAGAAACTATGAGTAATCATTTCATTGAGGAATTTGATTCTGGAATTCAAGAAAAGGAATTGATTAACAGGAAAAAAATATCAAACGGTCAGTTTTATTTGTGTGTAGTATCAAAAGCAAATAACTATTAGGATGATGACTTACCTTTTGATGTTTGTGTTATTTATTAATATTTATCTGAGGGTAGTTAAGTAACTTAAGTATAATATAGGATTATAGAATACTGTATACTGTGCCCTAAAGTAATGCATTGTACTTGAATCTAGTGTTTTTTATACTGAACAAAAAGAGTGCTTGAGCATGCATGATCATACTGTCTTCCAAATTTCTGATGATCTGAAATGTATTCTGTAAAAAAAAGTACTGTTTTTTTAATTAGCCCAATGGAGTAAGACACAAACAAATGCTGTATTGTGTACTATGGATAGTTTGGATTTATCAACAGATTGTCACAAAACTATATGGTGTGTACACTGGAGACTGTTGAGGGAAGTGAGAACAATGACCTGCTGCTGTCTCATGCTGACCAAACAAAATATCTTTGTACTGAATGAAAGGACCCAGTTCCCATATACCATAACCCCCAAAATTGGAAAATATGTACTCAGACCATATTTGTTCTCTAGACTCTATAAAGAGTTCAAAATGTTGTTACCAAGCCACCATTCTGTCCATTAATTAATAACTTGGTATATGCATGTCAAATTGTGATTAACGATAATCTCATGATCCTTTGTTTTGACACAATTCAAAGTGACTAATGATGAATTTTAAATCTAGAATAACCCATCGGTTCAATAAATAATACTATTAATACATTTTATTTCAACTGCCTTTCAAAGCAAACACTGTACATGGTATTTTAAAGATAATAAAATTATAGTTTACCAAATAAGGCTTGTAAAAATGCAAAGGTTCATTCTGTGTAAACATAAGTTTTACATTTGAAAGAATTAACAGTATCTCGGATTCTGATGTATTATGTTTCTCAGCATGGTGAGGTGTCAGTCTAAAAGGGAAGACCAACCGTGGAACAAAATGGTTAAAATAGGCAGAAGTGAGGTGGGTGCCTGACCAGTTAGGGCCTTGTAAGAACTTTATTGAATGTTTTATGGTATTTAAATGGTAGTCAATGGAGGCATGTCAACAACCTGCCTCTTAAATGTTTACATATGATGGACTTATCAGGGTGTTCTGGGGTAAGCATCACCGTAATCAGAATTGGGGGGGGCCCTCTTTAAATAGCTGCAAGTGCTGTAGGGCATAGGTGTGAATTGTTGTATTTGATATCACAGGCATGAGCTTGAAAGGAAGTAAAGGGATCAAACAAGGGCCAGGAATTTCCTTATCACCATGGCAACATGTAAATCTGAGCCAACAAAATATTTACTGAAGGGAGCTCAGCAGCATGGGTTCTGCTTTATTGCTGCCATGCTTGAGTAAGGTGATGTTCAGTGATGTTTCCTCATCAAAGTTCTCAATTAATATCATATAATATCAGCGAGTTCTCAACCTTCAGCCCAATGACAAACATGAGTGTGGCCTGCACTTCTAGACTGTAGGCCTATAACACTGGGCAATAAACTTTTTTTTGTCACGCAAACTGGAATAGGTGTAGCTTATAGCGCTTTTTATGCCTATTTAATATCTGGTTTTTAAGTGACAAAGCAACTACATTTTACAGAAAGTGTATATTACTTCTTCATGAGTAAAGCTGTTATTAAACTCAAAATATGTACAAACACTTCTAAAATGTAGACGTGTATTCAAATTGTCCTCTAGTTGGCCTACACACTTTATTTGAATATCAACTCAAATGTAGTGGAAAGAATTCGGTTCCTGTCATTTGCTCGGTACTCTGCGCACTTGCTTAAACTTGTACGAGCCACTGTACCACTGTAGTTATAATCACATAATGGTGTACAGTGTATAAGCACAACACTTAAATACACAAAACAACTTTTGTACACAAAAACCAACCTTTTGTAAGTATTATTGCCAGTTAATAGGATGTACCAGCTGTAAAAGCACTTTATGTGAAGTTTAAAGCAAGACAAACCAAATAACAAGGGTTTCAAAGGGCCCAAATATGAGGTGTCTGAACAAAATATGGAAAAACACATAAGTAATGGTAGCATACAGTGTTGCAAAAAAATATTTAGTCAGCCACTGATTGTGCAAGTTCTTCGGCTTAGAAAGCTGAGAGAGGTCTGTAATTTTCATCATAGGTACACTTCAACTATGAGAGACAAAATGAGAGAAAAAAAATCCAGGAAATCACATTGTAAGATTTTTAAAGAATTTAATTGTAAATCATGGTGGAAAATGAGTATTTGGTCACCCACAAACAAGCAAAGATTTCTGGCTCTCACATCACCTGTTAAAACTTCTTCTTTAAGAAAGCTCTTCTGTCCTCCACTTGTTACCTGTATTAATGGCAACCTGTTTGACCTCATTATCTGTATAAAAGACACCTGTCCCACAGCCCTCAAACAGTCAGACTCCAAACTCAAGACCAAAGAGCTGTTTGAAGGATCCACCAGGAAGAAAAATTGTAGACCTGCAGCAGGCAGGCTGGTTGGTGTGAATAAATCAACTGTGGGAGCAATTGTAAGAAAATGGAAGACATACAAGACCACTGATAAATCTCCCTCGATCTGGGGCCCCACGCAAGATCTCATCCTGTGGGGGGTCCAAAATGATCATGAGAACAGTGAGCAGAAATTCCCAGAACTACATGGAGGGACCTGATGTAATGACCTGCAAAAGAGCTGGGACACAAAGTAACAAAGGCTACCATCAGTAACACAGAGAGACTCAGATCCTGCAGGTGCCAGGCGTGTCCCCCTGCTTAAGCCAGTACATGTCCAGGCCCGTTCTGAAGTTCGCCCAGAGAACACATGGATGATCCAGAAGAGGATTGGGAGAATATTCATGTGGTCAGACCAAAACCAAAAATAGAACTTTTTGGTAAAAACTCCAACTCGTCATGTTTTGGAGGAAGAAGAATGCTGAGTTGCATCCCAAGAACACCATACCTACTGTGTGAAGCATGGAGGGTGGAGGGGGAAACATCATGCTTTGGAGCTGTTTTTTCTGCAATGGGGGACAGGACGACTGATCCGTGTAAGGGAAAAAATTGAACGGGGCCATGTGTCATGAGATTTTAAGCCAAAAAACCTCCTTCCATCAAGCGAGAGGCATTGAAGATGGAACGTGGCTGGGTCTTCCAGCCATGGCAATGATCCCAAAAACACGACCGCTCAGGGCAAACAAAGGAGTGGCTCCATCAAAAGCATTTTTAAGGTCCTGGAGTGACCTAGCCAGTCTCCGACCTCAAAACCCCATAGAAAATTTGTGGAGGGAGTTGAAAGTCCGTGTTTGTCCTGAGACAGCCCCAAAAACATCACTGCTCTAGAGGAGATCTGCATGGAGGAATTGGGCCAAAAATACCAGCTACAGTGTGTGCCAAACCTGGTGAAAGACTATACAGGAAACGTTTGACCCTCTGTCATTGCCAACAAAGGTTATGGTTACAAAGTATTGAGCTGAACTTTTGTTATTGACCAAATTACTTATTTTCCACCATCCATTTACAATTAAATTCTTTTTTAAAAATTTGTGATTTCCTGGATTTTTTTTCCCTCATTTTGTCTCAAGTGTATCTATGATGAAAATTACAGACCTCTCATCTTTCTAAGTAGGAGAACTTTACTTTTTTGCGCCACTGTACATGGGTAAACTGCATTGAAAAAAGATCAGTGGTGCAATTCAAAGCTCACAGACATGAACATATCTGCTACTCCAGTCAGGGAGCAGATGGCTTTTATTTTGAATTCAGTCAGGCAGACCTGAACACATGATGGCCTGAAATGGAGGAAAGACTGATCAGTGTTTGAGACAGTATTACACTAATATGTAACTGCAGAACAAGTGTGTGAATCCAGTAAAAAATATTATGAAAGACTTTGATCCTGCTGTAGGTGTTAAATATTCTCTTTGGCACTACCTCATGGACTACTGCATGGCCTTGTTAGCATCAACTGTATCTCATTGGGGCAAGTGTTATTCAGGTTTAGGTGATGCATCCTCAGTTTTTAGGGTCTGGATTCACCTATGCATTCCAGCCACATATAGCCATTCCCATATTAGATAACACTGACTTCCCTATAAAAAAATGTGGAAAAAGCCCATATAGTTGGAATAACTCAGGGCTACCCTGACCAGAGGCATAGCTACTGGTAAAACAAGGCCTGTTAAAGGAAAGAAGGAGAAGATAAATAGGAAACACCATATTGGTAAGTGTTGAAGATGACAACTGTACCCCGAAAAGCAGGCTATAACATATGCTAACCTACATTTCCTCAGCATTATTTTACACAGGCAAGAATCTATTATTGGTTGTAGGTATACATCTATTTAGCTTTCTTATTAGAATTTGTTATTTTGCCTGTTATCATATTAGTAATTGTCATACTAGCAGTGTTTTTAGAGTAAACTTAATTCTATAGTAAAAGCTGATTGGTTAGCAAAGGTGCTGTTTTTGAACCAATATGTATAGCAAGTTAAATGAATGTGAGTTACCTGACCATGATTGCTATCTAAAAGATCTGGTCTAAAAGATGCACCGGAGTAGTGTTGCCCTGACAGAAAGCAAGAACAAAAAGTTATGGGATTTACAGCAAGCATGCCACATTTTCCGCCAAAGAGGATCTGATTAAGAATAACCTCTGCCTTGATGGATTCCAGATGGATCTGTTCGCTTGACCTCCCAAGGTGATAATGCTCCATCCAAATACTGTAAATGCAGCTACTTCCAAAGCAAAGTGACCTTACTCAGCCGTTTCATGAGTGGAGAGGGAGTAGCCACCAATACAGCCAAGTAATAGCCCATCCTGCAGTGGACCACTCCCATCGACATTGACCAGCCGGGGAGCTTTCTGGGATTGACATCCTACTATCACTGCTTTGTTCTTGGCTTCGTCGACATCACTGCACCTCTCCACTACCTCACAGCTAAGGACACCACCTTCAAATGGACCAGCAAGACCAAGGAAGCCTTCCAAAGCCTCTGGTCAGTAATGGCTGCACCTACCATTATGGCTGTTCCTCAGTGAAATGCCATTCTTCTTTGTCTGATCATCTGCTCTTAGAGTTCTCTTGCATGTTTGGTTTACCTGAAGAACTGCATAGAGATCAAGGACATAATTCCAAAGGCTAAAAATATAGGTGAGGTTTGGCATTGGCAATTCAAAAGACCTTCATCATGCCTCTACATCCCAAACACAATGGACTGGTGGATAATTTCAGTCACACCCTCACCAAACAGCTGGCCATCGTCACTGTTAGAAACCAGTAAGATTGGCATGAACAATTAACACTCGTGTTGCTGGCATGCCACTCTACTTTCCAATAGCCCACTGGTTACACCTTGACTATGCTCATGTTTTTGAATCTTGTGTTTGGCTCTCTGCTAGGGCAGGGCATGTTTGAACTCAGACACTCATGTCCCAGCTCACGTGGCAACAACAGCAAGGTGCAACCAACCGGTCAGGGTAAGCCATTTCAGCCTGAATTGTGGGTTTGGTTATTTAACCTGCATTGGTGGAAGGGACAATGTACCAAAACCATGCACGGTGTTCGACCAGTTATTTGAAGTGGTGTTCTGTTTTTACTTTATAGTAATTTCAGTCACTCAGACCTTAGTTTAGGTGCCTTTTTAGTTCCGCTCCACCTAGTCCTTGCTGGTAATGTTTTGATGTTTTAGTTTAGAGTCATTTACCGTCTAGGTGTTTACAGTCATTTCAGTTAGCCTGCCCTTTTTAGTTCTCCGCTCCACCTAGTCCTTTTAATTGCTGTGTGGTGCAGTTTCTTGATAAAATGAGCAAAATCTTCTCGATCATGTTTATCCTCTTCAATGTGTTGTGTTTTGGATGCTAGTATAGTGGTCAAAAAACAAGATCTTTTGAGTTCCACGTTGGTTCAAGTTGGGTTATGTTGATTAATGCTGGTAATGGTGTTGGTTTAGCTGGTTGGTCTTTGATTGTTTTAACATGTTGGAACCAAATATACTGTAGCTTATGCTTAAATGGTTTGTTTTACATTAAAACACAGTTGTACAATAGATGTAATATTCTACTGTTGGTGCTAATTATGTTTTCATGTTTCCATGTTCCATAGTAACATATGTAATTATCACTATATTTAGTTCCTTTTTATCACCTCTGTATTGAAATTTGTAGAATTTGACAGAAGGATATGAAAAGTTTTCAGAGGGATCTGAACACATCACCAACAAATCAATGCAATGGCTTAAAGAAAGGAAGGTGAGTATCCATGAGTGACAAAGCCAGTCCTGACCTAAATCCAACAGAAAGTCTGTGGATGGACTTAAAGACTGCAGTTCCTTTCAACTCACCACAAGATCTGAATGGAATTGAACAATTCTGCAAGAAAGAAAATGGCGTAAACCTAGTGAAATTATCTGCCAGTGCAGTGATGAAACAGTTTGATAAGATTTCCCAATATAAGACAATGTAACTTACTCTGTAAAGACATTCTATAAAGAAAAGCAAAAGGCTTAAAATAAGACAAACATTTTGAAAAACCCTAACCTTTTGTTTTAATTATCTGAAAACAAGAATAATAGTATTTACAGTATCATTTATAATAGTATTTAAAGCAACATTTTCATTTAGAAAGGGATTGTGTCTCTTTCACATATGGCAGATTATATAAGCATATATTATTACATGCCATTACATAAAGGAAACCCTCATGCAGTTGATTTCTGGGAATAAAAAAGTCTTTTATTGAGTGACTGAAGTTTATTGGATAGAAAGCAAACAAAACTGTGACATGAAGTACCTATATGAGAAACTGTGGCCTTCACGTAAATGTGAACAAATATGTTTTTGTCCCTTCTGAAAATAATTGAAGTAAGACCAAAGTAGACTACTAGTTAAAAAAATCTCTGATTTTATAACATAAGAGTTGACACAATAGTCATATTAACTTGATTAATGTTTTTTGTTTGTTTGTTTGTTTGTTTGTTTGCTTTGGGCCGTAAATGTATTAAAATACAGTAAAATTTCACAACAAGATTAATAAAGAAATAGTGTGTAAAATAAAAAGTGCTTTGGTATTAAGATTTATTACCTTTATATAAGATAATTTCATGTGACATAAATTTGTGTTTACGGCAGAAAAAGTGGAAAAAGATAATTTAATGAGTTTTGATTTCAGGTTGTAAGACAAAAAAGTGACTATTTAAAAGGGGTATAATGACTTTTTTATAACTCCTGGCAAAATTTTCAACACTTTGAGGATGCTCACCCAGCGTTTTAATTTTGTAGCAAATAAACAATCACAGATTTTGTTAGTATAAAGAATATTATGAGTTCATGAAACATGCCTCAAACAAATTTAATGAAATTATTTTAATGTATGGCATTTTTTTTAAATAAATCGGGTAGAGGACCAGTTACCTTGTTTTTTGCATTTCTAAAACAAATACCAGCAAAATAATAAAAAACTGAAAATGAGTCTGCACTTAAAAGTGCTTAGAAAGTGCTTAGACACCTTAATGAGCTGTTGGGCTTGGTTAATTGAAAGAAAATGTCCCCAACAAAAGACTTGTTAATTTAAACAATGTAAGGGGTTTTAGAAATAAGGATGTTGGTTGTTTCCAGTCAGATGAGTCTAAATTTGGTGCAAGTAACAAACTTGGAATGTTAGAAAAGGAAAACATATGGATAGACTAATGATGTCAAAGTGCCAGAATAGAAAACTCAAACTAATTTGACTTGAAAATAGGTAAACAAATAGCTATAGCAGTGGCTATTTGTTTAGCTATAGCTATAGCTTATAGCAGTTGGGTAAAAAAGTATTTAGTCAGCCACTGATTGTGCAAGTTCTCCTACTTAGAAAGATGAGAGAGGTCTGTAATTTTCATCATAGGTACACTTCAACTATGAGAGACAACATGAGAAAAAAAAATCCAGGAAATCACATTTTAAAAAAGAATTTAATTGTAAATCATGGAAAATAAGTAATTGGTCACCCACAAACAAGCAAGATTTCTAGCTCTCACAGACCTGTAACTTCTTCTGTAAGAAGCCCTTTCCATCCTCCACTCATTACCTGTATTAATGGCACCTGTTTGATCTCATTATCTGTATAAAAGACACCTGTCCACAGCCTCAAACAGTCGGACTCCAAACTCAACCATGGCCAAGACCAAAGAGCTGTCGAAGGTCACGAGGAAGAAAATTGTAGACCTGCACCAGGCTGGGAAGAGTGAATCTACAATAGGCAAGCAGGTTGGTGTGAATAAATCAACTGTGGGAGCAATTGTAAAAAAAATGGAAGACATACAAGGCTATTGATAATCTCCCTCGATCTGGAGCCCCACGCAAGATCTCATTCTGTGGGGTCAAAATGATCATGAGAACAGTGAGCAAAAATCCCAGAACTACACGGAGAGACCTGATGAATAACCTGCAGAGAGCTGGGACCAAAGTAACAAAGGCTACCATCAGTAACACACTAAGCCAAGAGGTCTCAGATCGAGCAGTGCCAGGCGTGTCCCCCTGCTTAAGCCGGGCCCGTCTGAAGTTTGGCAGAGAGCATATGGATGATCCAGAAGAGGATTGGGAGAATATCATGTGGTCAGATGAAACCAAAATAGAACTTTTTGGTAAAAACTCAACTCGTTGTGTTTGGAGGAAAAAGAATGCTGAGTTGCATCCCAAGAACACCATACATACTGTGAAGCATGGGGGTGGAAACATCATGCTTTGGGGCTGTTTTTCTGCAAAGGGGACAGAATGACTGATCCGTGTTAAGGGAAGAACGAACGGGGCCATGTATCGTGAGATTTTAAGCCAAAACCTTCTTCCATCAGTGAGAGCATTGAAAATGGAACGTGGCTGAGTCTGTTGAGGATTTGTTTGACACATGTGCTTTTGTGGCTGCGGGGGCCACACAATTTTGTACCCATATAATTACAGCCATGTCAGGTCTTTCAGCATGACAATGATCCCAAACACACCGCTCGAGCAACGAAGGAGTGGCTAAGTAAAAAGCATTTCAAGGTCATTGCCAACAAAGGTTATGTTACAAAGTATTGAGTTGAACTTTTGTTATTGACCAAATACTTATTTTCCACCATAATTTACAATTAAATTCTTTAAAATTCCTACAGTGTGATTTCCTGGATAATTTTTTCTCATTTTGTCTCTCATAGTTGAAGTGTACCTATGATGAAAATTACAGACCTTTCTCATCTTTCTAAGTAGGAGAACTTGCACAATCAGTGGCTGACTAAATACTTATTTTGCCCCACTCTATAAACAGGAGTCGATATTTGTGACAGCACTGTAAAAAAATCAGCTGGCCGGCAAAACCCCATCACTACCTCCACATGGTCCTGGGAAGTTGGCAAATGGTGAGAGTCTCTGGCGACAGATGGAGCGATGCGTCGGCTGGAGTATTTTCGGTCGCATCAAATGGCAATGCCAAACTACCTCTGAATCGAAATGCTATGGCATCCCTGTAGGCGATGTGATAAATAGGCAAGGGATACCCACCACCAATCGAAGTGGGCTGAAGAAGCTAGTCCATTTATTACGATTTACTAGCCTTAATATCGAGACAATATCGAGGTTGGGCAAGTACGGAATGCGACTCGATATCAAGAAGACCGAATATCTGGAATATGGAGCCCAGACAAATGGAACAATTCGAGTCATCAACAAGGACCTGAAGAAAACCACACAGTTCAAGTACCTTGGCTCCACCAACAGCTCTGATGGCGAGATGACCCACGATGCTCGAGCCAGAGTAAACGCTGCATAGACGAAGTGGTGTAGCGTCTCTGGGGTCCTCTGTGAACACCGAATGCCTATCTGTCTGAAGGCCAAGGTGTACAAAACAGTCATCCATTCAGTCGCACTGCACGGCTCACAGTGTTGGTCAGCAACCACGAGACACGAGCAGGCCTTCCACGTGGAAATGCAAATGCTTTAGTGGAGCCTTGGCCTCACGAGACTGGGGCACATTATGAATGAGGATGTCCGCAGGCACCTCGAAGTGGTACCAATTATGGAGAAGATGCGAGAGACCAGACTGCGATGGTATGGACACGTGATCAGGAGGAACGAGAATTCAGTGGTCATGACAGCACTGTGACTCAACCCTGAAGGACAGTGCCAATGCTAAAAGCCGGTGAATCCAAGAAGACATGCCAATGATCGATGAAAGACAATGAAAGACGCCTTTGATCGACTCAGATGGAGACGGAGTTGCCAAAAGGTGGACCCTGCACTGGGGGGACGAACGGCAGAATAATGATGACTGTAAGAGAATCAGCTGAATTAAATTGGATTTACATATAGAAAAGCCAAAAGAAAAACCAGGCACTGACACCTTAAAAGAGAAAAACATGGTTCCAGTGGGCTAAAAAGAAGCAATATTATACTGTGGATCACTGGATGAATGTAATATTTAGTGTTGATTCACAAATCTGCACTGGTCAAAGAGACAACACTAGAAAGTTTGTCTGGAGCCATTCTAAGGACACATACTGTATAAAAATTACTGCCTGAAGAAAACAATTAATTTTCTCCATTTATTTATGATATGGGGTTGCATGTCTGGTAAAGATCCAGGTAGATGGGAATCATAACCTCAACAGTCAATGCACAGGTGTAGACTGAAATTTTGGAACCTTTTTTTTTTTATTCGATAGAAAATAGGTTTGGCGATAATGATTATTATGAAGTCATTTTTCAGAATTATAATAATGCATCTTAAATCAGCCGCTAGATTGCTCAGACAGGGTATTTCTAGTGCCGGTCCCAAGCCCAGATAAATGGTGAGGGTTGTGTCAGGAAGGGCATTTGCCAAATAAAGTATGCGAGTTCATAATAATTTCACCATACCGGATCGGTCGCGGCCCGGGTTAACAACAACCGCCACTGGTACTGGTAGCAAACAAGGAACCAGCGGAAATTGGACTACTGTTTGCCGAAGACGAAGAGGAGGGAAGCGTGTGAGGAGACAGAGAGAAATCAGGAGGGGCCAGAATATAGCACTGAGGGTAGCAACTCTAAATGTAGGGACGATGACAGGGAAAGGAAGAGAGCTGGCCGATATGATGCAGAGGAGAAAGGTCGATGTGTTGTGTGAACAGGAGACAAAGTGGAAGGGTAGCAAGGCTCGATGCATTGGTGCAGGGTTTAAACTGTTCTACCATGGTGTGGATAGGAAGAGAAAAGGAGTTGGTGTGGTCCTGAAGGAGGACTATGTAAAAAGGGTGTCAGATAGGATAATATGTTTAAAGCTGGAAATTGAGGGTGTAATGGTGAATGTTGTTAGTGGCTATGCACCACAAGTTGGCTGTGAATTAGAGGAGAAAGAGAAATTCTGGGGGGAGTTAGATGAAGTGGTTGAGAGCATTCCCAGGGAGGAGAGACTGGTGATTGGTGCAGATTTCAATGGTCATGTTGGTGAAGGTAATAAAGGAGATGAGGAAGTGATGGGGCAGGTTTTGGTGTTAAGGATAGGAACCTAGAAGGACAGATGGTGGGGGGATTTTGTAAAGAGGATGGAAATGGCTGTGGTTAACACACATATTTCCAAAAGAAGGAGGAGCATGGGTGACTTATAAGAGTGGAGGGAGGAGCACACAGGTAGACTACATCCTATGTAGAAGAGGTTGCTTAAAAGAGATTGTGAGGTGATTGTAAGGGTAGTGGCAGGGGAGAGTGTAGCTAGGCAGCAATCGGATGGTGGTGTGCAGGATGGCTCTGGTGGTTAGGAAGGGAAAGAGGACAAAGGCAGAGCAGAGGACCAAAATGGTGGAAGTTGAGAAAGGAAGAATGTTGTAAGACTTAGTTCAGAGAGGAGCTGAGAAAGGCTTTGGGTGATAGGAAAGAGCTCCCAGATGACTGGGTAGTAGCAGCAACAGTAATTAGACAGACAGGTAGAAAGGTACTGGGTGTGTCTTCTGACAGGCAAAGGATGAAAAGGAAACCTGGGTGGTGGAACGAGGAAGTACAGGAGGTTATTCAGAGAAAGAGGTCAGCAAAGAAGAAATGGGACAGGGACAGGGACAGGGACCAGGACTAATGAGGTAGTAGGCAGGAGTACGGCAAAGGCAAAGAGGGAGGTAGCAAAAGGCCAAGGCAGAAGGCCTATGATGAGTTATATGAACAGGTTAGGACAGTAGGGAAGGGAGAGAAGGAGTTGTTGTATCTGCTGGCGAGACGGAGAGATAGAGCTGGAAAGGAATGTGCAGCATGTCAGGGTGATCAAGGATAGAAATGGAAATGTACTGTCAGGTGAGGGAAAGGTGAGGGAAAGATGGAAGGAGTATTTTGAAGGAGTTGATGAATGTAGAAAATGAAAGGGAAAGAAGGCTGGATGGTGTAGAAATTGTGGAACAGGATGTAGCAAAGATTAGCAAGGACGAAGCGAGGAAAGCTTGAAAAGATGAAGAACGGAAAGGCAGTGGGACCTGATGACATTACCGGTTTTTGAGGTAAGGAAAAGTCTAGGAGAGCTGGGAGTGGTGTTTTTGACTAGATTATTCAATGGAATTCCTGGTGAATGAGAGTATATGCCGGAGGAATGGAGGAAAAGTTTACTTGTACCGATTTTTAAGCAGAAGGGTGTGATGTACAGAGTTGTGGCTCTTACAGGGGCATAAAGCTGATGGAGCCACACAATGAAGATTTGGGAGAGAGTTGTGGAAGCTAGGCTCAGACAGGAGGTGACAGTGTGTGAAACAACAGTATGGTTTCATGCCAAGGAAGAGCACCATGGATGCAATTTTTTCCTTTGAGACTGCTGATGGAGAAGTATAGAGATGGTCAGAAAAGAGCTACACTGTGTCTTTGTGGATTTTGGAGAAAAGCTTATGACAGGGTGCCAAGGGAGGAACTGTGGTGGTGTATGAGGAAGGCTCGAGTGGCTGAAAAGTACGTTAGATTAGTTGCAGGACATGTAATGATAACAGCGTGACAGCGGTGAGATGTGCTGTAGGAGTGACAGATAGCTTCAAGGTAGAGGTGGGACTTGCATCAAGGATCGGGCCCTGAGTCCCTTCTTATTTGCTCTGGTGATGGACAGACTAACAGATGAGGTCAGACAGGAATCGCCGTGGACTATGATGTTTGCAGACGACATTGTGATCTGTAGTGAGAACAGGGAAGAGGTAGAAGAGAAACTTGGAGGTGGAGGTATAATCTGGAAAGGAGAGGAATGAAAGTCAAAACTGTAGTAAGACAGGAATACATGTGTGTAAATGAAAGGAAGGCAGGTGGGAACAGTCAGGCTACAGGGATCAGAGGGTCACAAAGGTTCCAGGAGTTCAGGTACTACTGGGATCAAACTGTCCAAGGAAATGGGGAGTGTGGAAAGGAGGTAAAGAATAGAGTTCAGGCAGGATGGAGTGGTTGGAGAAGAGTGTCAGGAGTGCTGTGTGACAAAAGGGTCGCAGCAAAAGTGAAAGGAAAGACTTTTATAAGAGAGTAGTGAGACCAGCCTTGTTGTATGGCTTAGAGACAGTGGCACTGACAAAGAGACAGGAAGCAGAGCTGGAGGTGGCAGAACTTAAGATGTTGAGGTTCTCTTTAGGAGTGTCTAGGGGTGGACAGGATTAGGAATGAGATCATTCAGAGGGACAGCACAGGTCAGAAAATTGGGAGACAAAATTCGAGAGGGAAGACTGAGATGGTTTGGACATGTGCAGAGGAAAGATTAGTGGATGTATTGGTAGGAGGATGTTGGAAGATGGAGCTGCCAGGGCAAAGAGACGAGAGAGGAAGAGAACAAAGAGGAGTTATTTGGTTGTGGTGAATGAAGATATGCAGGGAGTTGGGGTGAGAGTAGAGGACGTGGAGGAAAGGGTGAGATGGAAACGTTTAACTCGCTGTGGCGACCCCTGATAAAGGGAGAAGCCGAAAGAAGAAGAAGAAGAAGAAGATAATAATAATAATGCATCTTGCCATAAAGCAAAGAGTGTCAAAGCTATTCTTCAGGAAAGGTACATCAACTCCATGACAGGTCCAGCAAACACTCTGGAGCTCAATCCAATTGAAACTTTATAGTGGAAATTAAAAAATATGTGTGACAGGGACACTTGGTCTGTGTCACATGACTGTAAAACCTGCCCCCATACCCAAGTGGGCCAAGTAACTGGCGGGACCCCAGAACTTGCTCCGTCAGTTGTCCGTGCACCAGACCATCGGCCTCTTCCCTGTGTCTTTTGGCACATAAGATATGCATCACACAGCCAGAATGTTCATCTACTAAAGTTTTGTCAGGGGTAATACAAAGTTTTGTGTCATATCTGTGATTTGTTTATTTGCTACAAAGTAAAGTTTTGTCAGGGGTACTGTGCAATGTAGTAAACTTTGATAAACACAATCCTGACCAAACTTCCCCATGTAATGCAGCCCAAATAAGCTATACATCCAACTATACACCCAGCTGTTATATAACCTATAAATATATACTCAAACCATATTTACATAAACCATAGACATACAGTCAGAACCCTGTCTTACAAACTCTATCTAATAATGTAAATATAATATCCATAAACTTAATTGTCAGATTCATATCCCTGACCCTGCTCACCTATAACACTTGGAGCCAACATATCAGTAAACCTCATGTAATCCGGTTCTTACAGGGTAGTATACTTCCCAAAATAAAATATGAGCAAATGTACACATGCTAGCTAACCAATCTATGTGTATTTCTGACGTGATTGAGATCTGTCAACAGGATTCTCCAGTGAGTCTTTCATGCGTCACTGATTTTATCCACTATCGACTTAATCCCAATTTATTTTGCTTACAGCGCTTCTAAATTTTATGGTTAAGACCCAAATTTTCTATAGAACACAGATACGTAATAAGGGACCTCATTTCTGTTTAAAGGAAGTGCTAGTGTTGAAGAAGTGCTTGTGGTTGTAATGTTTGCTTTTGCCCACCAGATGTCATTATCACACTTCTGAAAAATGATGTGCTCCAAACCTAACCTAAGTGCGCTTGCATTCAACGCTGTTTATATTAGATGGCTTTAGTATGTAAACTTTGTCCTTCCTTACGTCATATGTATAATTATATATACATTCACAGCATTTAGACATCATTATTCAGAATGATCGTATTCTCCTTAGTAGGCTTTTCATCATAGCATAGAGCTCATGAACACAATCTAACTAAAACCCTGTTAGTAGCGATACAGTTAAAAATAAAACAATTGTACTAATAAAAAGTAAGGAACATGAAAACAATTCTATACTGTATGTAAGTGAAATGTCAGTCCTTGCTGAAAACTTTACAGGAATTTATATAAAATGAAGTGTGATGTAGAACGTATTTAGATTCATTGTGTAAAATGTTATTTGTTATGAAGATCGGGGTTTAACTTCTTACCCATTATTAC
Organism: Ancistrus triradiatus; assembly: GCA_025084515.1. NCBI lineage: Eukaryota > Metazoa > Chordata > Actinopteri > Siluriformes > Loricariidae > Ancistrus > Ancistrus triradiatus. The sequence continues at coordinate 828,610 of JAJAGP010000100.1, forward strand.
ACTATTCTTATTCATACTCATTCTACTTTCATGTGGTGCCATGTATTTATTGTGTACTTAAACACTTTCACAGTTAGAGAGTTATTGATTCTCAGTTTCATGATGTAATCGGTAACAATGTAATTGGTAACCGCAGTCTTGAAAGTCCCTTCCTTCTACACCCTTTCAGTAATCTTTACTGTTTATAACCTGCCAAGATTATTTAACCACTATGTTTTCATCTAGTTACATGTTATTCTATTTCCTGCCTGTAAAAAAAAAAACATTTGGATGAGACAGTTACAAATCACATTACTCACTTCTTGTCTTATTATGTTAATGGCATTGTGCTATGAGCTCACCTGATAGTGGGTGTGGATCTGTGCACCTATGAGAGACCATTGATGTGGCAACATATCAGGTTCAAGCACTCCAAATATGGAAAGATCAGTCACAGGATTAAACCCACATGAATATTTCTCAATTTGGGATTGATCTCTGGCATTGTGCGGAGGCAGGGCTAAGCACTTGCACCACTCTGCCGCTCACCTAATGGAATTACATTAGTGTATGTGTGTGGCTGGCTGATTTCTGTAACAAGGTAGCTGTAACATGTAGTCTCTTCCTACAGTAGCTTTTATATACTCATGGTCATACTCAAGTCATACTCATTTCCACCCTTTCTACACTCATTGTCTATTTTATCAGTTCCACTTCCCATAGAGTACTTTGGGCATCTGTTTACCTTGAAGGTCCCCTTTACCCTGTGCATCTGTATGACAAGTGTAACTGATCAAATGGAAAAAAAAACAAAAAAACAAAACATTATATAATAAAATTGGAGAGCAGAGTAAAGGGAACAGACTACAAAGTGCTTCGATATGGTAAGTGATACATACAGTATTTATACAGTCATTGACAAAAAAATACACACCCAAATATAAATGTCGGATTGCTGCAAACCTCAGCATGCAGTTATGTCTCATGCAGATATGTAGCCTAAATGATTACAGGTGTGGTCCGATTATAGACTGGGTCTTGCCACAAGAGGTTTTAAAAGTGCTTCCCCTGATGACCTATAAAAAGGCTCTCAGAGGTTACTTTTGGGTAGTGTACCTAATGGCGAGAGATCGCTGATGCTAGACATGTCTCTATGATGCACTTAAAGACATTTTGCCCAGTTTTCAGACTTTGATAGGGGGCACATCATTGGACAGAGAGAAGCAGGATGGTCATCTAGGCCGTTCTGACCTAGCTGTTAGGAGGTGTTGGGAACAGTGGTTCCGTGAGGGCATGTACACAAAGTGAACAGGCCCTGGACGGCCCAGACCACCAGACACAGGTGGTACCTTCAATACACACCCCTGCCTCTGCCCGAACCATTTCCAGACGCTTAGCAGAAGGAAATTTGTCGACAGTCAATCAACCATATTAGTCATACAGGAGACACTAACAGTTCAGCAATATGTGCAGTGCTGCAATATGTGCAGGACATTCTGTGGCCATGTGTTACCTCTCAGAGTTTCCCAGAAATGTCTCTGCCAGATTGCAACACTTCTTTGGCTTGCCCGTTTGCCAGATTTATTGCCAATTGAGCAATTATGGGGCCAGCTGGGACACCAGCTTTGGCAACTTACAAGTGTGCAGGATCTACTGGCACAGCTGAAACATCTGTGGGCAAATGTTCCACAGGATACCATACGGAACCTGTTTACCTCCAATGCCTAACTGTATTTTATCTTGTTTCCAGGCTAGAGACAACCTAATAGAGTACTAGAGCCTCTTTTCAATTGTACAGTAAAGTATAAAGTTTCGCTCTAATATTCTACATTTTTCCTCTTAATACTGAACCTCTATTATTTTAATGACTTGCATACTGTATAGCATCATTACATTAATACATATAAAGTTTCACTAGATTCCAACAACTTGGTGAGTTTTTTTGTGTCAAAGAGCGTGTGTGTGTGTGTGTGTGTGTGTATATATATATATATATATATATAGTATATGATATATATAGTATATCTATATAGGATTATATATATAATATCTCCTCTATATATATATCATATTTTTGTGTCCAAGCGTGGTGTGTGTGTGTGTTGTGTGTGTATATATATATATCTATATATATATATATATATATCTATCTATATATATATATATATATATATATATATATATATATATATATTAGGAAAACACATGTTCCAGACCTTACAGATTCTCCAAGACATACATTGCTTAAACCAAATAATTATTTAGCTTATGAAAATTGTTGATACAACATGACTCAGAAATTTACTAAGAGCCTGGAAACTGTCACAGAATGTTTTTATGGAACAAATGTTAATGTTTCCTGGTACGTTCAAATAGCAAATATCTGACCAAACTGCTTGAGCAATGTGGAGAACCTAAAATAGAAACTAAGTTGGTCATGCCTTGTTTTTGGCTGTAACTGGCAATATACTCAAAAAGCACTCAACAGCAGTACTAAAACTTACACACTGTAGTTTGACACAACTTTGTTGGAGTTTGGGCCTTTTCTGATTGTTGTGTGCGATTACTCCCACACAGTTATTTATTTAGTATGTTTAGCAAAAGTCCCAATTCAGAGCTACATACAATTAAGGGCTTCAGTTGAATTCTTAGGTCCTTACTCAAGGGCACTGTGGCAGAGCTAGGATTTGGGCTCACAACCCTCCAGCTAGTAGTTATATTAGCTATTGCTCAGGCAAGTGCTCAAACAGACCCTATGGTGGACTGCAGCCCCTGATGTTTTGCCCTCACCCTGTATAAGTGCCCCTCTTGGCTTTCGTGTATAATAAATTGTATTTTATATGGTCAGACAAAAAGCTACGCATCTTGAATGCAGTCGTAAAACCTACAAGCAGTCTCACCTGCAGCTGATGTGTTTTTAAAAGTAAGTTTAATGCAGAACAGCTCAACATTGACCCAGAAATATTGTGCACTAGGTTGATTTGGGTTCCTTGTGTTTCATCACTCTTGGGCTCCCACTTCGTGCATCTTACAAACAGCTACTCACCACTGCTGACTGGGAGGACACCAAAAGTCTTGATATTTAGGAGATGCTCCGACCCAGTCATATGACCCCTAACAAATTTCACTTATTAAAGTCACTGTTGAACATTTCACCCACATCCAACCAATCAAATACAAGAGCTGACTGTTCACTTAGAATCTAATATATCCCAGAGCTTAACAGGTGCTGTGGTAACGAGATAATTCACAATATTTGTTATTCGGTCTGGGTGTGGTTTTAATATTTTGGCTGATTGTGCATATTCATTGTCACAAAATAATACTGAACAGGTTTTTGCATTCTACAAATTAAGGGATTTACATAGCAAGCCTATCAGATTATGATTACTGATTTACAATATTAGCAAGGTTCATCTTCACCCAAAAAAGGCAAAGATGATTCGAAGTCAGGAGTATATACTACATATTAATTAGCAGAATTACATTGGACTAAGAAATATGTTGATCTAAGATAAATCTGTACAGTATTTTGAAGAAAGAAATACTTTATTACTAACAGTTAGGGAATGATGGTGTTAGAGCAGCAGCACACTCAACAAACAGCACAACAACAACAGACAATTTAAACTGAAGAGATAAATAAAATGGAATATTAATGCATAATTGTAATAGGAAACTTTTCAATCAGCTTACAGATGCATGTATTTTTATTATTGTGGAACAGAAAATAAACAGATGTACAGACATGTGCAGATTCCAATAGTATGTGTGTAAACTGCAAATATTTGCATGTCTGTTTATATTAATCAGTCAGGTATTAATTTTGTTCATCTGATTAGTTAGTGCTGTCTTCTCACAGCTTCAGAAATCCCTGGTTTGATTCCTGGTATATTATATTATATTATATCCCCCCAGCTCCCCTGCAACCCTGGACTACAATAAATGGGTATGGAAATTAATAAATGATGAGTGCTTCTGTGAGGCCCAGTGGTAACTACATTTATCACTATACATTTTTTTATCTTAAGCCATTACAACCAAAACAAAAAACCTGTCTTTTCTCATGACTAAAAATTGATGATAAAATTATGTGGTGTATTTAATAGCGCAGATTGACTGAAGAAAACAATGCTTTAAAAAAATCTGCAGTATTTCTTTAATGAAGGGTGCTCAGGTAGCGCAATGGTTCAAGTGCCTTCCACATCAGGCATCACATACAGACGACTGGCTGTGTCTTAGGTGACCCTTGAGAGGTTATCCCCTGGCACTGCAACAGTGACCCCTATCAAGCCTGAAAGGACTGGGTTCCCTGCTGGCTGCCCTTGTACTCTTCAGGATAGGTTTTGGAGCCCCTGCGACCTCAACCAGAAATAGCTGGGATAAAATGTGAAAAAATCTGTAATAAAGCACCAGTGAAGTGCAGTTGGAAGAGACTTGAATGTGATGAATGCAGAGAACAGGGTCACAGGGAACTAACTGTGGGTTCTGGCTGGAGTGGGTATGGGGACATTACAACATGTCAGGACTGTCATGTTATTAGCAGTGTAATGGGTGGCGTCATGCTGCTATTGACGGGTGATTCCAGCAGGCCAAGCTAAATGCTTCAAAGGTCAAGGGCTTTTTTATAGTCGCATAGAAAACATTGAAAAAGAGAGGCCAAAAGAGAGCAGTGGCAAAATTGTTAATCAAGTATTGGTTCTTTCCTGTAGAACCCTCATCATGGACTCTCACCTTCCATTGGTATTTTGGAATATCCAGTCTAGGCACATTTTTTATAGTGATTTCAGTTCTTCTAACATTTCCATAACATTGACATGTGAATCACATGAAGTCTGAGTCCTTGTAAAAAAATTGTAAACAGGGAATGTCTTTTCTGTTTGTGAGTGGGCGTTTTTAAAAACTTTTATGTCTCCATCTGTTTTTTGCTCTAACCTAGCTGGTATTTCCCCTGGTGCTTTTATCCACCCATCACCATACAGTAGCAACACATTTCCCTAACAATTTTTATTTTAAAAGCCAAAACAAACAGCAGCCAGGGGAAGCTTTTGTCTGTATGTAGGTTATGGCAGTTTAACCCCTTGTAGCATGTTGCCGTTATGTAAACGGCTGTGGTTTATCTCTTGGCCAAATGAGCAGTGGAGGTTTCCCACACTGCTTTGCATTTTTACAGAGACCTTTAAGCACCAGGCTATAAAGTCATTTGGGGGCAAATAAGAGGAGTAGCTCTTTCCCTCCTTTTTTCTGCTGTTCACATGTTTTCAGTTAAGTGAAATTGTGTATGAGGATAAGACCACATGCAGACTTTTGGTAGTTAGTGACTTTGGTAGCCTAGCGGTTAAGGTACTGGACTATGGACCAGAAGGTCCAGGGTTCAAATCCCACCTCTGCCAAGCTGCCACTGTTGGGTCCTTGAGCAAGGCCCTTAACCCACAATTGCTTGGATTGTAAGACTGTACCAATTGTAAGTCGCTCTGGATGTCTGCTAAATGCTGTAAATGTAAATGTAAATGTAGTGACATGTAAGCATGGTGGTTCCTGCATGGTAGTTCCATTTGATGGCCTAGTTTAACAAATGCAGTCTGCATATGAGTGCGTCCTGGTTGGTTGGTTAGCTAGACAGAACTTTTTGCTCTGCATGAATGATTACGTAATTCAGGCAGTAGTTAAATGTCAGCCAGTGTCTGGACTTTTTAAAACTGTTTAGAAACAAAGCATTACCCATCTCTGACTACCGAATACATCATTTATTTTCATCTTCATGATGAAAAGCTACATGTCAGGACCAGGATACAAACTATCACCTTCAGACTGGTAACTTTAAGATCATTATTTTAGGACATGAATGCAGCATATCCCAGTGTGAGAGTATGTCTGTATGTCTGTATGTGTGTGTGTGTGTGTGTGTGTGTGTGTGTGAGAGAGAGAGAGAGAAGATGAGGAAAAGGTATTTGTACATGCAGGAATGGGAACCAAGCATTATCTGGGATAGCTGTGACTGGAGGAGCATGGCTTTACATATTATCTTGAGAGATTATGTTCAAAGCCAGCACTTCATGGAAACTGTGTGTGGGTGATATGTGTGAGGCCCGTTTCAAGCGAGTAACTGTTCTAATGCTATCACTGCCTTCAAAACTCAGGTGGAGTTCTCTGGTAGTGATCTCTCTCCCTCTCCCTCGGTTTCTCCCACTCATTCTAGCTCTCAGAAGCAGATCCAGGGTTTTAAAGCTCTCCACAGCCAGGTACTGTGCAAAGGGTGAATTATGGTAATGGCTCCTGGCAGGAGTGAAAATAAGTGCAGTTATTAAAATTAATGGGCGCTGCTCGTCCTGCGGTCCAGACCCCAGCCAGGGGAGGAGAGGGTGGGAAGCCAGACCTCTCAGATTCCCCTGCTCCCTCACCACTACCTCTTTAAATGTGTACATATGTTTGTATGTGCGTCTGTCCTCCAGTTACTGTACATTTCACAGCCCTCATGTGGATGCTTCAGCGACTGTTGGTACCGTAAGGCAAGGTGCCCAGCACATGACAGCCACTGAGGTCTCTGGCCCTCCTTAGGTCCTTAACAAGGTCCACAGGCCTGCAGACAGACCTGTCTCAGTGTCGATGTTTTCTCTCGTACTCCAGACTTTGAAGTGAGATTAAGGACACTCAACCTGGCCTGATGTAATAATGGCTTCTGAGAGGACCAAAAGCCCAAACCTGTTCTGCAGGCCTGACTTACTGGGCTTGTAAGAATCCATTGGCATGCTTATTCGATTTTTACAAATGCCTCTTTTTCCTCCTGTTTCTAGCTCCCGTCACACTTCACTTCTCTCACATTAATGGTCTATTTAAGCTTTAAAGCTTGTCTACTGTTGATCCTTCATTTACTGCAACTGGGGAATTAAGTATGTGGAATAACCTTGGCTATTCTTTTTGTCCCTGGCACTTCATAAAGCAAATATAAAGATATTCCTTCCAGAACTCACTTTTGATTTGTTCAGGACACACTTATAGCTTCAGTACAAGTTATAGAAAATATGTACTCATTTTCTAATAAGTGTACCATTTAACTCCAGATGAAATCTTACTGTAAATCTAGACATTTTAGGAAAAAACTGTAAATGTGACCATGGGTGCCAATACTTTGTGCGAGCCAGCAGTTGTCAATGTCAAATGCCAATGTCATATTCATTTCTGTAGCGCTTTTTACAGTGGAGCAGTGTCTCAAAGCAGCTTTAAAGGTATCTAGAAAAAAGCCCTAGGGTGGCAAGGAAAACCTCCCTAAATGTTAAAAGGAAGAAACTTTCGGAGGATCAAGGCTCATGGGATCCAATGTATATAAACATAAGCTAAATAAAATTAAGAGAGAATGCATTTAAAAAATATACAATAAATAAAATAAAATATAATAATAATATATAGACTATGATAAATTGAACCGAATACAACCTTATGAAGAGTATAATAAATAGAGAATATGCAGCTATAGCATATAAGACAGCAGTACATTCAGAAAATACTGAATAAAATAACAGAGAATATCTGTAATGGCATTATTTAGTCCAGTAAAACAGAGTCATGGTGGGATCTTGTTCTCAGAGGGAAATTTTTGTTGAGCCGTCCAATAATGCTGACATTGCATAATTTGTTTCTATACAGCTATTGTCATAAAATTTGAAAGAATCAAAGTGCCATTGTATTTACAGTGATTAAGCTTAGGAATTCATGCATAGTCATGCACAGTCATTCCACACAACTATGAGTAGATTTGAGTTTTTCCTTGCCACTGTCGCCCTAGGCTTGCTCAATGTGGGATATTAGGAGATAATCAAAACTTGTAAAGTTGCTTTGAGACAATGCTCCATTGTAAAAAGCACTATACAAAAGCCTATGTCAAACAGAAAAAACACAGTTCATAATTTTGTTGTGTTGTGTTGTGCTTCGACGAAATTTTTAATTTACAAAAGGAACTTTTAGAAGTTTGGACGCAGCCTTTCTTGCCATTGTCACCTCTGGCTAATTAATTTGGGTCAAACCATGGCACTGTACTGCATCAGTACGACTGAATAAAAAAAATGCTGTTTTCACACCAGAGTTTATGAGCTCACACTGGTGTGCTTTTGTTTATTCCCAGCATGCGCTCAGTACTTAAGCCACTACGTTTATATTATATCAAGGGGTTTGATTTGTTGCGTTCTAGAGAAGAATGCTAAGCAGTCCTAGGAGAGAGCCTGCATCCCAAAACACATACCTTGTACTAAATAGTCTGTCAAAAATAGTGACGATGCAGCTGGTTGTAGAACAGTTTGACATTTAAAATGCACTGCTTTTTTCAGCTTTTTAAAAAAGTTTCACTGACTGTTCGGTATGGTTTGCCTAGCTGCTTACGTCTAAAAGCAGTTCTGCCTTGTTTTTAGTACAAAGGTCTTACTATGTCCCAAAGTAGACAATGGTATGACAATAGTATGCCAACGTATTATCCCCTTGATGGTGTCATTTCTATTGAGACATGTCATTGAAAGATGCATAAAAAACATTTTTATATAAATACATCATTTGTAAAGGTCTGAATAACTTTTTTGCTTATACGGTCTAAACATGCCCTAGAGGGAGCATGGTGTTGAGAAGCTCTGAAGTCATTAATTCTGCTGTACAGATTGTTTACTGAACAATGTGTCAATGTGTATTAGTCCATCAGTCAACCATTGTTGCAGTACAATCTCTACATTATTTCATCAGACGTGCTGAGTTCTGTCTGATCTAATCCACATTTAGACCGGTATGGTTAGGTGGTGAGAGATGCTGGCGGCTGAGGAGTGTGTTTCTGTGTGTCAGTGCTGGCCGTGATGTTTGGTGAAGGAGAGCTCCGCTGGGCGTACAGTACAGTGTGACCTGTGTTATTGCAGGTGTGCGCACATATTACGTCTGAATTTTAAAAATGTGAGACATTTAGTACTTTTATTTTTGAAACACTTGGATAGTGTTAGGGGGGTCTTTTGAGGATTTACAAAAACACTTGATTTCCTGGAGGGAGAGAAAGCGAGAAGTAATTGATGTAGGGTTTTATATTAAAAAACAGACAGTGAGCAATAGCTCACATGATGAGTGTGGTTCATAAAGCCACGAGGGTTTTTATCGAAGCTCTTATTAGTTGTTTTACCACAGTGTCACAGTGAGAAAAGCATAATGTCTTTTGACTTGACCCTCAATGCATGACAGATTTCAGTATTTGTTCAGAGCGAGCCACATCAACATCCTGAAATAGTTGAAGTTTGGCAGGAGACATCTCGTACATTTACCATCTGTGTAGCCCAAATTTTATTCCCAAGTGCCCAAAAGTCCAGGGGAGAGCTTACAGTGTTCTCTGTGGAGTTTTAAATGGCACTGGAGCCACATAAGGCTAAATGAGAGGCCCATTTGCACTTCTATAAAAAGAGTGAGAGAGTAAAAAACATTTTAGTGGGGAAATTTGGCATGTTGTTTTTGGATCAGAGCTTGGTTCACGTTTTTAAGCCGAGCTGAGGGTCCTGGTTGGCTTGTTTTACTCAGGGGAGGTTTTGATCAATTGACTCACTCTGCTTTTCAAGAACAAGTCATTGTCCATAATGTATGCACTCCAAAACATTTCAGTTCCTTACTTTCATTACTTTTGCCGTCATGGATGTTAGGAAAGGTGATTGTTTCACCCTTGCCTGCCAAGATTGTGAAATTATATTATAGCTGACCACCGACTAAACTGGTTATCTGTTATGAGTTATCTTTTAAGCAGCTGTGATAAATTATTGTCAGTCTCAGCTATTTCTGCCATATTAAATGCTCGTACTTCTCACTCACCTGGTTTATTTGAGTTTCTCTTAAACACTGGACCTGGTGCTTATTTTTGTTCTGTTCGGCATGTTAATAAATTGAGAAAAGTGAAAAACAAGCTGTTGAAGCCATGCATTAGATCAGAAACCATATGCAATCTCCCAGTGTACAGGATTTGAGTGAGGGACCCTGAGGCTGTGGAATACTAACCCATGCAACATTTAATGTTTTATGTTTATTCCACTAGCCATTCAAGATAATCAAATTTCAGTTCTTTGATGATAATATAAATTACAATATACTGATGTGACATGTTAAGTGAATAACTGAGCAGTTCTGCAGTAGATGTGGCAATGTAGCAGGTGCATGTAATAAACTTTGCGAAATACTAAAGATAAACAGTAGCTTTTCCTACTAGACTAGGTTATAAAATACTTTTTATTGCACATTATCTGCAAGTCTTATTAAGCTCCGTGTGACAAACTGTAGACAATAGAACTCTAGACAATAGAGGGTGAGTCATACTGAAGAGCAACAATGCAGTAAAGACCACACAAACTGGAATGTCTGGCCATATTTCAGAAATAGTCTGACATGTGATGTTCATGTTTATTTTAAGGGTACTGATTCCATGTCAGTATGACTCATATTGAAAGTAATTATTTAGGTCAACTGTGCGCTTATTATTAATATATGCTAATGGCCTGGTTCAAATTCAAAAGATTTGTAGAATCTACAATAAATAAAAATGTAATCAGGTCAAGAATAGGGTTACTCTGTGTGGTATTTGTTTTTCTTCCAAAGATGAATTTATATATTATTTAGTTTTAATATGATTGTTTTTGTTACCGTGTACTTTAATTTAGCGTACTTGTATTCAATTTGTCCTTCCTCACAATGTCCTCATCATAATGTGTTGCTTAACCCATTTTAAAGGCAGTACATGGTTTAAATTTGCGGTTGGCCTTAGCTCTTTGGTGGAAGTAGGAAAGTTGGAAAGTTGTATAATCTAGCAGACATATAAATTATTGTAAAGCATTATAACCTCTCTATTTGTTGCTAGTGCTAATGCTTTCTTGGCTGATAAGTCTCTCGATGACTGATATGCAGGTGGACCTTCAAAGTAATGGGGTTTTCCCAAGATTTTTCCTAGGTGCACTTTATTATTTACATTGCAGCCAATGTATTACATTTAAAATATTACCAGATGGCACAAACTTGCGTTTTGCTAGCTGCCATTTACGCTGAGGTAGTAAATTCCACTAGAACTTAACCTCATACATTAGGATGTTGTCAATCTCTCTGTGGTCAATATGTTTTTTTTTTTTTTTACAAATGAAGCATAGCAGGTAGTCGTTTCCTATACCATCATTTTTAGTTTAAAGTAACCTCCCTGGTTGACTCATTTTTTTAAAACAAAAGAATTCAGGAAATTTGTGTATAATGTGCTATATAAACAGAAATATTATCAAACACCTATCTATACTAACTAATCTTTTAGACAGCCTGCCATGCGTTTAGAAGACAGGTGTTCTGTCCGTACAAACAGGCTTCCACTCCTAGATGAACTATTCTACCCTTAGTCTTGTCCTGCCTAACAGGGATCTTTCCATTTAATTTTGATTGGTCGAAAACCAACCACCAGACACTGGGTGTGGTTTAAAAGTGTTGTAAACTTGGAACACCCTTTCAGTGGACTACCTCAGGGCCTAGTGAATTTCTGCCATTTCAGCTAGCTGTTGGTTGTCAGGGAATCACTGCATGCACACACACACATACACACACACACACACACACACACACACACACACACACACACACGTTTGTTACTATCCTGATAGGGAGTTTCAAATGACATAATGACTACTATAGCTAATTAGTGCTACACCCACACCTAACTCCAACCCTAACCACAGTAACCTAATTGAGATCTTTTGACTCTTTAGTTTTTTCAAAAGAAAGTTTTCCCCAATGTCCCCAAACGTAAAAAAATGTCAGATCTTTCTACAATGTAATATAACATAACACCCCCAACACACACAACACACTAAACTGAAATTTAGTGTCTATCATTACCTCTTCATTTGTCTTTGTGCTGGAACCTCTGACCGCCGTCAACTTCTGTTACGCCCAACGGCAATGAATGGAAACCAGGCTGGGCTGACAGGCAGGTTATTGGGCTTTAGCCAACACTGGGTGAAGCCAGAATCATCAACATACACCTGTCACTCCATCCTGAGATGTAGTGATGACTTAATCCTTCTCCCTTGCATTCATCATTACTTGAACAAAGACCTTTTTGTTATCTTATGAAGAAGCAGGATAATGAGAATAGGTGAACCTGATGTAGTGTGACATACAGTCAGCTCCAGAATTAAAGGCTAACTTAAAGGTTCATATTGAATAAAAAGGTTTCTGAACAAATGATGTGGTTAATGAGCCTGATCCTATATAGTAATGGAATAAACCTAAACTTTGAAGTGAAATCTCTTCTAAGAAAACAAACCAACCAACAAACAAAAAAAACAGCAAAAAACCAACCCCTATAAATTCTTATGGATGAGATGAGACAGAGTGATGTTACCATTGATATGTCTACAATTTTTTATAACATTTATAGTTCATCTGAGTTTTAGGAAATGGAGTGATCATCCATGATTTTATGAATTAGCATGGGAAAGATCTGAAAGTACACAAATTAGATCTTCATAATCCAGAAAATAAAAACAGCTACACACTCGAAAATGGCCATATCCAGTGTTAAAGCAATAGTTATGTTTTAAAAAATCTAAAATTAGAATGTGTACCAGAAAAAAATATGTTAATAAATATATGTTTCTAAACATAAACAGTTGGAGTTTGCTAGATGCTACTTTGACTGAGACTATAAAATAAAGTTCTTTGCCAACAAACACTTAAAGTGAGCTTAGTGTAAAAAAATTGACTGTAGAGAAAATACTCCTCTCCCCACTGTTATATATGGTGAAGGCATTGTAATTTTGTAGCTCTGGTTTTTGAGCCCCTAGGAAGAACAACCTAAGGCTTCTCAGACATTGTCTAACGTTAGTGCTCACGAGTTCACCAACAACGATGGTGTGCGTGAAAATCCAGTGGTCTCCAACAACAAAATTGCTGCCTAACATGAGGCACATGGGCAAACCAGAAGGCTATTGCAAAAATATTGAGGACAGATTAGATCAAAATAGATCTTTTAAATTCAAATGAGAAGCTTTATGTCTGGATAAAGAACACTGCATTAGAGGCAGGAAGACCACATTAACAATAAGCACACAAGTTGTTCTACCAAAGAATGGTTAAAGAAGACTGGTTAATGTTTTAGAATGGCCAAGTCAATGTCCTGACCTTAATTCAATATAAATGTTGTGGAAAAAGTTCATGTGAAGAAACCCACCAACATCCCAGAGTTGAAGCTGTTCTGTAAGGAGGAATGGGCTAAAATTCCTCCAAGCCGGTGTGCAGGACTGATCAACAGTTATAGAAACATTTAGTTGCAGTTATTGCTGCACAGGGGGTCACACTATAAACTAAAAGCAAAGGTTCACATACTTTTGCCTCTCACAGATATGTAATATTTGACCATTTGCTTAATAAATAAACGACCAAGTGTAATATTTTGTCTCATTAGTTCACTTGGGTTCTCCGGGACCTCTGTGAAAATCTGATGATGGTTTAGGTCATATTTATGAAGAAATATCGAAAATTCTAAAGGGTTTACAAACTTTGAACTGTACGTGCTTTTGTTTCCAGGCGTACCCATTAATACCAGGCAGCTTAAATAAGCCTCAGAGCTCAAACCTGGAACTCATCTACTGCATCCTTAAATGTTCACCATAATGTAATACAGAACAATAAAACCAGGACACTTTGGTAGTAAAAACCTCACGATATAAATGATTTATGTTCTATATATTCTTTTGGTTGTTTAAACATTTGATTTTGAGTAACCTACTTAAAACTAAACCGAGTCATAATAGGACTGTGCATTTCTGCACATCAAAGTTGAGGACGTTGTAGCCACAACCTTGAATTTGATTGAATCATACTAAAATGTGGTACTTATTTATTCATATTTACATGACCATAATATACAGTATGTAGTCTGTTTGCATTTAATAGGGGAATCCACCCAATGAAGATTAGTAGCACAGTGCTGCAGTTCCCCTCATAAAACAGAGCAGTCATAAAGAAAACCACAATACAAGTTGAGTATTGGTTTCTTTGTAGTCAATATTTCACCTATATTGATATTTTTGCATCTGTGCCGAGTTGCATTGGACAGTTAACTGTCACAGAAAATCACTGTACATCAGACTTTGCAACAGAGCTGGTTTAAAATTCTAATGTACATTAAACAATGATTCTGAATTCAGATTTTTTATAGCTGTGTTGTGCTAAGGTTTGAGATTTGTAAATGTGTTAACACTTGTTGGGTGGATTTTAGTGTAAGTGTAAATCACGCGCCCGTGAGTAAACACAATTAATGTACTAGAACAAAATAAAATAATTTCTTCTCCTTGTGGCAAATCATGCATTAATACTAACGGAAGTTAATATATTATTATTATTATTATTATTGTTACTTTATGTATATCTTCTTCTTCTTCTTTCGGCTTCTCCCTTTATCAGGGGTCCTCCACGTCCCCTACTCTCACCCCAACTCCCTGCATATCTTCATTCACCACAACCAAATAACTCCTCTTTGGTCTTCCTCTCCGTCTCTTGCCTGACAGCTCCATCTCCAACATCCTCCTACCAATATATCCACTATCCCTCCTCTGCACATGTCCAAACCATCTCATCCTTCCCTCTCGAATTTTTGTCTTCCATTTTTTCCAACTGTGCTGTCCTCGGATGATCATCATTCCTAATCCTGTCCCACCCTAGACACTCCTAAAGAGAACCTCAACATCTTAAGTTCTGCCACCTCCAGCTCTGCTTCCTGTTTCGTTGTCAGTGCTACTGTCTCTAACCCATACAACAAGGCTGGTCTCACTACTACTCTCTTATAAATCTTTCCTTTCACTTTTGCTGCGACCCTTTTGTCACACAGCACTCCTGACACTCTTCTCCACCCACTCCATCCTGCCTGAACTCTATTCTTTACCTCCTTTCCACACTCCCCATTTCCTTGGACAGTTGATCCCAAGTACCTGAACTCCTGGACCTTTGTGACCACTGATCCCTGTAGCCTGACTGTTCCACCTGCCTCCCTTTCATTTACACACATGTTTTCTGTCTTACTACAGTTGACTTTCATTCCTCTCCTTTCCAGATTATACCTCCACCTCTCCAAGTTCTCTTCTACCTGTTCCCTGTTCTCACTACAGATCACAATGTTACTTTATGTATATTGTAATATAATGCTTTATAAGGCTCTAACATAATGTGTCAAGCCAAGCCTGGGTTTCGACTCTTCAGGAAGAGCCTCTGAGTTGCAGATTTTGCCTGACAGACATATGACATATGAGCTTGTAACTGTGGATTACACTGTTATCCCTATGTATTATATGTGTTATAAGTTTTTTCAAATCTGAATTCTGTCATGGTTACTGCATGACTAACAGAAGGTGGCATGCACAGCATGGGTACACTGGACAAAGGGTGATTCACGTCCCGAGACAGACGGCGTGAGATGATTTCCATTATAAGTGAGCAAACAGGTTTTTAGTTATTTTGTTAGTACTGACAAACATGTTGAAGTTCATTTGCAGTAAATAGAGATTAGCTTGGAAAAACCTCATTCCCTTCTAAGTAAGTACTGGAGATTGTTAGCAATTGTCCAAAGTCTGTTTCGTTCTTGTTTGTAAATGCTCAGAGATTGTCTATGATTTCGCTATGCTTTTTTTAATGCACGTGTAGGTTTGTAGGTCAGAGTTCATGGTGTCAATGGGCCACTCTCCAGTCAGATCAGAAACAACTTAGCATTTCCCTTGACTGCTGCACTGTATGTGTGTTCTGTGCACTCCTGTGAGAGTCTGTAACAGATCTGAGGCACGACCGCTGTGATCCAGCCGGGCAGTGGCAGCTTGAACAGTGCGTAGTACATTCTCTTCTCTCTCTCTCTCTCTCTCTCTCTCACACTCACACACACACACAGAGTTTTGCACTATATCAGGTCTCGCCAATACAACAGGCCAGCCTGGTCAGCCCGTTTGATGTTGGCTCCTCAGTTTTCTTGATATTTGGTCCATCTGTTCTCTCCGCAATCCACACATTCCATTCGTGTATCAGACCACCCAGCTCTCATGTGACACTCGTCCAGGTCTCCCTCTCTCTGTCTGAAGGACATGCTTCACCCTATATTTCTCACCCTCTGCTCTTAGGCCCATCTGGACTCCTGTTAACCTGCTGCATTCCACAACCAGTAATGGTAATAGTAAGAGTCTGTGTGTGAATGTATGGCCAGATGTCTGTCATACACCGGACACTGTATCTGTGCTATCTAGTATCTTCTGTCTGCATGCTAGATATACAATATTCCCTTGCTCCTCATTACAAAGGATCAAGACCCTCCTTTCATCCTGTTTATGGTTCCAAACATGAGGGTTTTACTGCTCCTTTGTGATTCTGGCTGCAGAAAGGGTCTGTTATGATAGCAAGCACAGATTACAGTTTTGGAAATGAATAGGAGAAAATGAGTGAGTGACTTTCTAAATGCTGAAATGCTAACCACTTGTATGTGCGACTGTGTTTCAGGATAAACACAAATGTACACTGATGTAATATCTCAAATTCAAACAAAAGGACTGCATCTGCTTGCAAAGACGAGAGCCCTTCCAGGTCATGTCCTGCGGCTGCCACTGTTTTTTGATGTTTGGGATAACCAAGCTGTTATGGGAAACTTTATGGACGTCTGGAGCAGGTGTCAGATGTAAGTGGCTATAACGCAGGGTGTATTCTGTTAGATAAGACACCGAGTTGTCTGGTTTAATGGGAGTGCCAGTTTAGCATGGTCAATGTGTAACCTGCCGTTGCTTGGGGTCTTACAGCAACAGTTCCAGATACCTGTGAACAGAACAATGCAATCATATAAACACAAGGACAAATATACACATATATTCAAATCTACCCTGCAGTGTGTGTATGATGGACACACATCAGTTCATTAGCTAGCCCATTACATGCAAATACACTTCAAATAAAATTATATTTAGTAAGAAAATCATCTAAAACATTTTGTTGATCACTGCCTACTGAATGTTTGCTGGACAATGATAAATATTAAATGATCACATTTATTGATGGCCCAGCAGTGGTTTGTCGACCCATGTAAAAACATCACCTCCAAATGAAAAAGTATGTATTGGATTTGCTGACTTTTGTTCTGCTAGAACTTTATTAGTTCTAGATTCCACCTGAATTAGTTGTCAGAGTTTGATAACCAGGTCTTTTAATTAGTTCCATCATCTTCAGCTTTGAGTGTTCTACTGCCTCCAGCAATAAAAACATCAAACCAAACTGTTCATGTTCTTCCATAGAGATCATACAGAAACAACATTCATTGTGTAGCTCTACCATTTGTTTTGCCTGAGAAAGTAACAAGAAACATGTAGTTTGCTTGTTAACATGCTTCATTTTTGCCTTTTCCACTGGGTTTGCCAAAAATAACATTTATTTCTGAGTGTAATATTAAGGTGAAATAAAAGCCCAACATACCCTAAACTCATTTTCCGTACTTCCTGTTGATAATAGTGACCCTTGCTCTCAACTAATGCGTCTTCATTGGACTTGTAAATATTTTACAACAAGCTTGATTCTACACTGGCGCTGGTTGGCTCACTTGTGACAATATGAACTGGAGCCACAGTAAACTGGACAAAGCCAAATGCAAGAAGAAGATTGAACGCAGTGAGATCTACATTGAGGCTGGAGACCTGTCCCGATTAAATTTTTTTTTTCATTTGACTTTTCTGACTTTTCACATTAACTCACCTTAACAGTATGCACATTTACAATAACTGGATTTGGCTGTCTTGTCCATAGCATCACCATGCTGTTGACTTTTTTTATATTTATGGCCCATTTAACCCAGCTTGAAATTGTCCATTAAAGACCACCCATCTGAACAATGAATTGTTTGTAAAAGTCTCAGTAAACCCCAAAAGACTATTTTTAATTACATTTCTTGTATTTTTTACAAGCTCATGTCATCAGTGTACTGTGCAGAAGTCTTAAGGCATTCTATATTTTTTCAGTTTATATTCTGCTTATTCTTTATTTAGGTTTTACTGATCACTGCACTTTATAGTTCTACCATTACAGACTCTACTCCATCTGTTTCTATGCATACTATGTTATTCCCTTTTAATCTATTCTCTAATGGTCAGGACTCCCACAGAACCACCACAGATCAGGTATTATTTGGGTAATGGATCATTCCCATCAGCTGCTGCACAGTTTGATCCTTCATCAGTGCAGGGGGGTGAAAACATCATGCTTTGGAGCTGTTTTTCTGCAGAGTTGACAGGACGACTGATCCGTGTTAAGGGAAGAATGAATGTATCGTGAGATTTTAAGCCAAAACCTCCTTCCATCAGTGAGAGCATTGAAGATGGAACGTGGCTGGGTCTTCCAGCATGACAACGATCCCAAACACTCCGCTCGGGCAACAAATTAGTGGCTCCGTAAAAAGCATTTCAAGGTCATGGAGTGGCCTAGCCAGTCTCCAGACCTC
>JAJAGP010000101.1:0-420120 GCA_025084515.1 Ancistrus triradiatus
CTGAAGTATCCACAGAGAATTGCTCACTTGGGCAGGAGTCTCTCATGAAGTGGCACCTCAGTGCATTTTCACAGTACAGTACACATACAGGGAGAGGAGAGTGTTTTGTTTTAGAATTTTGTTACCTAAAAAATGCATGCATGGTCAAATCGTGACTGCAGAAAAGGCGACATTGGCAATGAAACCCCATTTAAAATGTGTAGAGCCATGATTTGAATGGACCCTTCCTCTTTGAAGACATTTGGATAAAAAGTACATACCATTAATAACAAAGGAATACAATAAGTAATCAGATACAGTATAGTGTAATGGTAATAAAAAACCATATGGAGGATCAGCAGACACCAATGACCAGTAGCCAACAGTAGGAGAAACATCAGTGGCATGACATACCGGTACTCAATTCTACTGTATCTGATACTTTGACAATGAGAGGGGCCATGGTAGCTAAAAGTTTTGTCTGAATTAGTTACATGATATATAGTTTTTAATTACTTTTACAAAATCCAGTGTTATTTATTGTGTGGATGTCATTTTGTTTTGCTGATGTTACAATGATATATTTATGTATACTCAACATGATCAACACTTTGGTGCACTGAATGCACTGAGTATTCAAAATCAAAGTCAAAGACTCATTTATTTATATTTCATTTTTTATAGTAGAGCATTGTGTCAAAGCAGCTTTCCTAATATCTAGGCCCACAGCCCCAGTTGAGCAAGCTCCAAATGGCAATGGCAAACTGCCGAAATATGATGAGAAACAAACCTTTGGAGGACCAAGGTCCTCAAAAAGGGACCAACTTCCTTGGGCAGCTTTGGCCTAGTCTATGTAAGAATTAAATAAAATTACCTAAATAATAAATTTATTATAATGGTTTAAATATGCACAGGAATAAAATAACAATATAATTTAAAAATAAAATATATTAATAAAAATATAATATTATGGAGAATAAAATAAAAAAGATAAAATAAAAAAGATAAAGTGAAAAAAACAAAAGTTAACACAGTCAAGAGGGATTACATGAGACAACATCAACCTGCCTTCCCAGAAACTAACAAACCTGAGTGATGAGTGATGGAGTATTGAAACCCAGCCCAGTCCAACAACCCCATCCGACACACCCAACTCAACAACAGTCAAGCTACAGGGGATGACAGAGCACAGAGGCCAGAGATGACTTCAGACTCCAGCCCCCTGAAGCCCCTGAGTCGGGCACACTAACCAAAGACTAACCAAAAGTCTGTGTAAAAGAGTATGTTTTAAATCTAGTCTTAAAAATTAATAATTTATCTAACTCTCAAAAAGGTGGAGGTTATTCCATAGCGGGGTCCATGCATGAGAATGTCTTTCCCCCAGCCGTGACTTTTTAATTTCTAGTAACTAAAAGAAATCCTGCACTTTATGAACAAAGTAGATGAGCTGGATTGTAAGACTAAAAGTTCATTCATATACTGTGAGGCCAGGCTAGGCCAGACCAGGTAGAGCTTTAAATATTACAAAAAGTAAGCTTATTTTGTAATTAATGTGGAATCTAACTGGTAACCAGTGCAAAGCTGACAGGACAGGAATAATATCATTACATTTTCTAGTTCTGTTTCACACTCGGGCTGCTGTAGTCTGAACTATCTGGAGTTTATTTATAGATTAACAAGAACATACAGTCAGAAGAGTTTTACATTAATTGTCACGATTATACATGAAAGGAGACTGAGGCGGACATAAGTGCAAGTGAGAAGGTTTATTTACAGTGAGAAAAGTGGAACACACAGTGGATACAAACACTGAGTGATATGTTATGTACAAGACAGGTACTATACACAACAGGAGTAAACAATAGGCACTAACACTAACAGTCACTAAACCAAACAAAACCACACGGTGCTCAACAAAAAATAAGCAAATCATACACACGTTAAGGACACAGAACATAGCTACTGCTAAACAACACAACCAAACAAAGAATACACTGACCAAAGATTCATTGAGACAGGAGCATTAACAGGAGCCAAGACAAAGCAGGTGAGTGAAGTGAACAGGAAGTGGGGTATTTATAGAAAAGCTACAGCAGGTGGCAACAGCCCCACCTGCTTTAGGAAAAGAAGACAGACAGCGGGTTAAAGCAGATTGATGCAGACCCAGACAGACACAGATTAACTCAAGGAAGCAGAACAAAACGCAGACAAGAGCAATGCAGGGGGCCAGAATAGAGGAGGTACAAACACAGAATTGATGAGAAGAGGAGACAACCAGGAGGAAGAGGGCAAGACCAGACGCACAGGACACATAGGACATGATGAAACGGGACCAAAACAGGTGGGTGGCCATCGGGCTATGCTCGCAATAGGAGTATTAGGGGCCTGGCCGACACAAAGATCATAGGCCAATTAGTCCCAGGCCCAAAAGTCCTGGTGGCTGCAGACGGGACTGCAGAAGCCACCTGAGGTGCTGGATGCAGCCTCGAACACTCAGACGGCACAGACAGTGTGGGGTTGCTGCCGAGAGGTGCCACTGTCGGGCTGCTGATGGTCAGGGTCTGTGTCGGGCTGCTGACAGTTGTGGTCGCCGTTGGGCTGAAGAGACCACTCCCAGGACCTCCAGTGACCCCAAGATGACCCCACCTTCGAACCCTCAGCAAATTGCTGGGCAAACTGCACTCTACCCTTGGCAGCAGCCAGGGATCCCAAGACCCAACTACCAAACCCTACTTAACAACACAAGAGAGCATACGCACAAACCAAACAAAGAATACACCGACCAAACATTCAGGGAGACAGGAGCATAACGGTAGCTTAGACAGGCCAGGTGAGTGAAATGCTAGACTAGGGATTAAACAGAAAGTGGGGTATGTATAGAAAAGCTACAGCAGGTGACAACAGCCCCATCTGCTGTTGGAAAAGAAGAGAGACAAGGAGCATACAAGCCCCTCCCAGACCCAGATTAACTCAAGGAAACAGATCAAAACGCGGACGAGAACAATGCAGGGGGCCAGAGTAGAAGAGGTACAAACACAAAATTGATGAGGAGAGGAGACAACCAGGAGGAAGAGCAGGAGTTAAAGCAGACTGATGCAAGCTGGAGGGCTTGCATCATCGTTACAATAATGCACCTAATAATACACCTAATGCACTTAATAATACAATGATATACAGGGGAATCAGCAACCAGATATTTTGAGGCAATGGGACAAGCATGGCTAGCAGCATCTCACAGGGTGAGGGATGGGAGGCCAGGATACTGCTGCCTAACTGCTGTTGAAGCTCGCCAGGGCATCTACTCTGTTGTGTGAGAACCTACTCAATGATTGGGGTTGTGTGCCACCTCCATGTATGTCACCAAATTACACTATATTGCCAAAAGTATTCACTCACTCATCCAAATAATTGAATTCAAGTGTTCCAATCACTTGCATGGCCACAGGTGTATAAAATCAAGCACCTAGGCATGCAGGCTGCTTCTACAAACATTTGTGAAACAATGGGTCGCTCTCGGGAGCTCAGTGAATTACAGCTTGGTACCATGATAGGATGCCACATGTGCAACAAGTCCAGTCATGAAATGCGCGGGGTCATGACCGGGATCAGCGGATGCAGAGGTGCATAATGTGCAGTAAATCGCTACAGACCTCCAAACTTCTCAAGATTCAAGATTAGCTCAAGACCAGTGCCTAGAGAGCATGGAATGGGTTTCCATGGCCGAGCAGCATACACATTCACATCAGACCAATTTAGCGTAATCAAGTAACCTACCACATCATTTTGTAAAGCTGGAGGAAGGGAGGGGGAGTTATTGCCCTATTGCCTAATGAGGAAGTATGCAAATATTATTAGTTACATGTATCTCATAGACTATGTTCATACAGTGGTGCTTGAAACTTTGTGAACCCTTTAGAATTTTCTGTATTTCTGCATAAAAATTACCCAAAACATCATCAGATTTTCACACAAGTCCTAAAAATAGATAAAGAGAACCCAGTTAAAGAAATGAGACAAAACTATTTTACTTGGTAATTTATTTATTGAGGAAAATGATCCAATATTACATATTAGTGAGTGGCAAAAGTATGTGAACCTCTAGGATTAGCAGTTAATTTGAAGGTGTAATCCGTGTCAGGTGTTTTCAGTCAATTGGATGATAATCTGGTGTGAGTGGGCACTCTGTTTTATTTAGGAACAGGGATCTATCAGAGTCTGCTTTTCACAACACATGTTTGTGGAAGTGTATCATGGCAAGAACAAATGAGATTTCTGTGGACCTCAGAAAAAGAGTTGTTGATGCTCATCAGGCTGGAAAAGGTTTTTCAAAACCATTACTAAAGCGTTTGGACTTCACCAATCCACAGTAAAACAGATAAATTCAAGACCATTGTTACCCTCTCTAGGAGTGGTTGACCAACAAAGATCACTCTAAGAGTAAAAGGCGTGTAATAGTTGGCGAGGTCACAAAGGTCCCCAGGGTAACTTCTAAGCAACTGAAGGCCTCTCTCACATTGGCTAATGTTAATGTTCATGAGTCCACCATCAGAAGAACAATGAACAACAATGATGTGCATGGCAGGGTTGCAAGGAGAAAGCCACTGCTCTCCAAAAAGAACATTGCTGCTCGTCTGCACCAGATACTGAAAGCAAAAATTTACATACTTTTGCCACTCACTAATATGTAATATTGGATAATTTTCCTTAATAAGTAAATGACCATGTATAATATTTTTGTTTCATTTGTTTAACTGGGTTCTCTTTATCTACTTTTAGGAATTGTGTGAAAATCTGATGATGTTTCAGGTCATATTTATGCAGAAATATAGAAAATTCTAAAGGGTTCACAAACTTTCAAGCACCACTGCATATCTAATCATTTTTCTGGACAACAGCAAGCTTATCTACAGTATATCGATACCAAATGTTAATATTAGACTTATGGTATGATTACAGCAGAGGGTCTGTCCCATTACATTCTGAGTGATAGCCATGGATTCTAAAATTGACTCAAATGCAATTTTAAGTGGATCTTGCTCATTTCAAAATGAATAATGTATTAAAATCACCTATTATTAAAGTCCTCTCAGTTAAGCAGAAAAGCAGAAAAGAAAATTGGCATATTCCTGAAGAGCAGCAAATAATACAGTTTATAAGTAATAAACAGAAAAAAATATGATGATTTTTGTCTTACATGATGTAGAATCAGTTGCATTAAGAATAAGAATTTCAAATGAATTAGCCTCGCAGTTTGATTCAGTAGTAACACCTAGTCTTGAAAAAAAATGTGGCTACTCCTCCATGATCATTAAGACAATTGTACCGTATTTTAATTATTATATTTTTAAACATGTTTTCTCTGTTAATATTTATTTAGCTTCTGTTTATTTAAACTATTACTATACATTTATTAATTAGATAACTTAGCTTAATTCTTAATTATATCATCTAAGCTGCCCAAGGATGTTGGATCCCACTTTGAGTATCTGCCCTCCAAAGGTTTCTTCCTTATAACGTTTAGAGAATTTGTCCTTTCCACTGTCGCTCTAGGACTGTTCAATTTGAGATTGGGCTTATATAATAGAAGATAATACAAAATTGCAAAGCTGCTTTCAGACAATGTTCCATTGTAAGGGTGCTATAGAATTACACAGAAATAAACCTGACAAGGGTTTTGAATACAGCTACAGCCAGGGAGGATTCATTTTTAAGCTAAGTATTCATCAGATCTAGTCCAAATTTCAGTAAGACAAAATAAATCTAAAAAATGATCACTAATAATTTCATGTACAATATTTTTACATGTTAAGCAATCCTAGTTTTATTTAATACTGTAATTTTTTGTTTCTATTAATGAGGACATTAAAACAAATGAGGCATGAAACAGTCAAAGTCTCAATACTGTGATTTCTGGGTGATGGCACATGGCTACTGATAGACAGTGGTTTTAACCTGTTTGTCTGTTGCCTATATTGTTACCCAAAGTTGCCTCTCTTTGGTGAAGATATATCATTATCATCTACATGGAGCTCTCTAAGTCTTCCTGTAATACCCAGTGCCCTGGCTCCTGGGATACTGTTAACCATAGCTGCTCTCATCCCTAAAGAGTAACTCTTTTAACATGTCTTAGAATAGAATCTCATATAACCAGGGCTATTTGAACAGTGTGCTCAGTGGGTGTTTCACTGAGGATTGTAAACCTGTTTGCCCCATGAATAGGGAAAGACACTCTTGTGGGCTAATTTTAGCCCCTTGTCTTCGAACCATCACCCACGTGAACTGCTGTGGGGCTGCTCCTGGAGTGGGGGAATCACTGTTTATATCTGTGGCACCCAGACTTTCTACAACCATACTTCTGTCACTATCAGTAGTCCTCTCTTATGTCTGGAGGCATACCTCTTCTCTGTCAGACTAGCTACAAGTCCTACACCTATCACAGATAATTATTAGAAGAATAACTGAACGTGCCACACTGCACAAGGAACAAGTGCAAGAGAAGCCATATTAAAAACAAAGAATGAATGATAGTATAGGCTAGTACTTAGCTTGATGCTGTAGTAGAATGCTGGTTGAAGGTAAAGATTGCTCTGGTAATCCAATAGACTTTATAATTATGTTGTATTACCAACTAAATCGTAAATTATTTTATATTACCAATTAAAAACCATAAATATCTACCAGTAAATCAAAAGGGAAATATTATAAAAAATACTGCAGAGTAAAGCTGAGATTATGAAATTTTTTGATTAGCTTTCATCTAGCAGCTACAAGCAAACACCCTAGGTTTTTGTTTGTCAGGTGTTTTCAGTCAATAGGATGACAATCATGTGTGTGTTAGCACCTGGTTGTATTTAAAGAACAGGGACCTATCATAATCTGAGCTTCACAACACATGTTTGGGGAAGTGTATACTGGCATGAACAAATGAGATTTCTGGGGACCTCAGACAAACTCTAAAATGTATTCTCTACGCAGAGATGCTGTGTCCACAGATGAAGAACCTATCCGAGCTTGGTGAACTGCAGGAAGAGACTCACTGGACAGTCTCTCCCAAAATATAAAGAGAGCATCTGCAAATAATTGGAAAATAACTGTAGCATGTACAAGTGCTGTGCAAAGACACTAAAGCACAAAAGCCATTCTACCAAAGAATGGTTAAAGAATAATAAAGTTAATGGTTTGGAATGGCCAAGTCAATGTCCTGACCTTAGACAACATAACTTATAAAGTATCTGAAGCGAGCAGTTTCATCTGAGGAAACCTACTAGCATCCATGAGTTGACGCAGTTCTTTGGGAGGAATTGGTTACAATTCCTCTAAGCCGACTTGCAGGACTGACCAGGCATTAGCAGAAACATTTAGTTGCAATTTTTGCAACAACAGGGTCACACCATACACTGAAAGCAATGGATCACAGACTTTGCCCACAGATATCTTATACTGGATAATTTTCCTCAATAACTACATGGTTAAGTATAATATTTTGTCTTCTTTGTTTGAATGGGTTATTTGTACCCATTAAATGTTTGGACAGTATGGAAACTGTGTCTTACATTTACTTTGACTTTTATTTAATTGAGGTTAGTATGAATGAAGTTAGTATGAAGATATTTCATGTTTTATCTGGTCAAATTAATTAAATTTTTAATGCTCAACCATTCGTGCATTCCAGGCCTGCAATACATTCCAAAAAAAGTTGGGTCAGAGGCAATTTAAAGGCTACTAATGTGGTACAAAAACTATATAATGATGTGATTTCAAACATTGCAATTTCAACAGGTGAATGTAATCATGATTTGGCACAAAATCAATATCCGCAAAAGGCTGAGTCTTTGAGGAGCAAAGATGGGCAGAGGATCTCCAGTTTGTCAACAAATGAGTGAGAAAATTATTGAAATGTTTAAAAAGAATGTTCCTCAAAGAAAGATTTCTCTCTCTACAGTGCATAAAATCATTCAGGAATCAGGAATTTGTGTAAATGGCAAAGGTTAATCAGGTTCATCCATCAGTTGGCATGGCATCAAGAACCATCATTCATCGATAGCTAATATAACCACAGGGGCAAGCGATTACTTTGTCAAGCAGTACAATACGGTGTTACATTCACAAATGCCACTTAACTTTCTTGGGCTCGTAGGCCTCTGGGGTGGACCATCCCAAAGTTGAAATGTGCATTATGGTCAGACAAATCAGTATTCTATGTCCTTTTTTGGAAGAAATGGATGACTTGTGCTTCAGATCAACAACGAAATGGACTGTCCAGCCATTATCAGCAACAAGTCCAAAGATCAGGGTCTTTTCACGGCATGAGGTTGTCTCAGTGCCCTTGGCAAATGTAATTTACTCCTCTGGCAGACTTAATGCAGAAACATACATTGAAAACAGACAGGGCATAAGCTCACAAGAATAGCATGTCTAGTGTATTGTGAGACATCTCCATGGGTGACAATATATGATTGATAACATAACTTTAGCTCAGGAGGATTACAGGCATGAGGATTACAGGCATGCCTCAGATAGATTACAGTGATGAGCTGTAAACATATGAGACAGATAAGTGTGGCCTGTTACTGAATCATGATCACTAAGTGGACGTTTTCCTTTACATAAAGTTTTGCTTCTTGACTATATTTTAGCTTTTTTCTATAGAACCTAATCATGTTAAGAAGAGCCTTTTTATTGTTTGACTGTGATTGGTTGGAAGGAATCAACAATTGATCTGTCTGGCTAAAGATTAAATGCGAAAAATGTTATTAATATTATTATTATTGTTATTATTAGGGGTGGTTGGCGCCACCCCTAGTGAGTGGCAGCCTGTTGTAGCAGCTCCTGCACCACAGGGGACTGTACTCTCACCTTTCCTCTTCACCTTGTACACCTCGGATTTCCAGTACAACTCTGAGTTCTGTCATCTACAGAAATTTTCAGATGACTCTGCGATCATGGGGTGTGTCAGTGGTGGACAGGAGAATGAATACAGAGAAATGGTAGACCGCTTTGTGGAATGGTGTAGAAACAATCATCTCCTGTTGAATGTGACCAAGACAAAGGAGATGGTTGTGGATTTTAGGAGGACTGGTATTGCACCAAACACTATATCCATCCAGGGAGAAAAGGTGGAGGTGGTGGAGAGCTACAAATACTTGGGTGTTCACCTTGACAACAGACTGGACTGGAGATGTCACACCGAAGCTGTATACAGAAAGGGACAGAGCAGACTCTACTTCTTGAGGAAGCTTAGGTCCTTCAATGTATGCAATAAGATGTTACATATCTTTTACAAGTCTGTTGTGGAAAGTGCAGTTGTCTTCGCAGCCATCTGCTTTGGAAGCGGGATCAGAGCTAGCGACTTGAAGAGGCCGAACAAACTCTTAAAGATAGCTGGATCTGTGCTTGGAACTACTCTAGAGCCCCTAGAACTGATTGTAGAGAGTAGGATGCTACACAAACTGATCAGAATAATGGACAACACAACACACCCTTTACACAATCTACTGGACAGACAGAGGAGCGTGTTCAGTAAGAGGTTACTGCAGCTCCGCTGTAATAAGGACAGATACAGGAAATCATTCCTGCCCACTGCAATAACACTATACAATAACTCACTCCTGTCCCGATAGAAGATGTTACACATTTGTAACATTATCAGCTTTTGTAAATTTGTAATTCTCTGTTTTTTCTGTATCTGTATTTGTATCTTGTTATGTGTATTGCTGCTACAACAAAGAAATTTCCCTTTTGGAATAAATAAAGTAATCAATCTATCTATCTATCTAATAAAATTAGTGCAAATTACTTTCAAATAAAATTAGGAAACCATATGCTCGTTTCTTGTTTATTTACAAACGAACATCACTGAATTATTAGAATGGACCTTTTATTAAAAATGCGCTGTATCCACCAGCAGAGGGCTGACTCGTTCCATTGATACTAGTAGTCACTTGATCATAATTGGGTGCTTGTATCAAATTAATACCATCACGTTATGCTCATAAAATGCAACCAAATAGCCAGATGAGAATTAGCTTCAAACCACATTGATTGCTGTGGTAATATATGAAACAAGTAGACAAAAGTCCTATATTCTGTGCAGTTCTGTAGTGTCAGTTTTCACAGTTGCGTGGAGGTGATGGGTGAATTATATATGTGAACTGGGCAGGGCGCAGTACCCCCACGGAGACAACAGAGAGAGACACAGGGGATGAATAAGTCTCACATACACACATACTCTCATTAGCCATCTAAGTTCCCCGATCATTTTAAGTAAAGCTATGTGGTAAATTGTAACTAACTCTTGTTACTCAGCCCGATGGAAAATTTGCATAAGCCATTCATCAAAGGAAATGGTGCACCATAGGTACTCATACTTATATGGGTTGTGGACAATTTACAACACAGCAACGACACTGTAGGGCAATGGTACTAGTGCATCCAGTACATCCAGCTGTGATGATCAAACAAAGATAAATATGGCTGATAGCATCTTGCCGCGATGAAAACACATTGCACAGAAATGATGGACACATTGGACATGCAGCTCATGAAAATATATTGTGTATTGTACTGATGAACACACATTGTGGGTGGACAGAATTAAGAAATACGGTAGTTAGAAGAATTTATTGTGGCCTGTTAACTTTAGGAAAACTACATCTACAAAGAGAACCTAATAAACCTGGTACCTAATAACCTGGCAACTTCACTTTACCCTGTCTTAGTGATTTTAAATGATTTACTAGCAGTGGTGGCTCAGAGGTTAGAGCTCTGGACTACTAATAAAAAGACTCTAAGCTCAAATTCCAGCTCCACCAAGCTACCACTGGTGCCATCTCAACTGTAAGTCACTATGGTTGTCTGTTAAATGCTGTCACTGTAAATGAGGCACAAACCTAAACATGGCATTATCTTATTCTCAGTATCAAGAGAACGATGTTGTGGCTTTAAACTCATTTTGTACTTTTTGTGGGATCCATACAGAAGGACATACTGCTTCTTATTTCATATCTATGAGAAAACATATGCAACATATACGCAATCATTACTCACACAGGTCAGAGATAATATAAATTTGGTCAAAATCATAAATACATTTGTAGTTGCATTTGAACACATTGTCTAACTACTTGCAGATCTCATGCTCTACTCTCTAAACCTTGTCTGTGTCTCAGAGGCTAATTTTCTTTATGTGACTGCAGATCACACCTTGAATGAATACAGGATATGGAAGTCATTATGAAACCGTAAAGTGAAGGAAAACTCTGAGAACTGAGGTTCTGGGCTGTGTCTACTTTGAGATGGATAGCCAGAGCCAGCTGAGTAGGCACAGGTCGTGTTGCCATTGCAAATTAAAAACTGAAATTGAACACAACAGCACTTGGATTCTAGTTCTAATTTAGACTCCCGTCAACTACCAAGACAACTACAACTTTTAGAAGGACAACAGTCAAAGCCGCCTTATAATTACAATATTCTACAATGCCATTGCTAGGTTCAACATGAAATGAGTATTTAATTAAAGTTCTTATTAATTAGTACATAGGATATTAAATACAGCACAACTACTGACAAAAATCCTTTCAATAAATTAATGCAAAATATATGACAAAATCAACACTGTAAGGACATTAGGAAATACTAATTAAATCATTTGTATAGCTCTAGAAATAATAAAAAGCACAATATTGCTTTTGGTAGTTGAAACTTAACCAGATTATTGTGTTTGCGTTTTCAGAGGTGTTGCTGCATTATAGGCCAGGCCCACCAGATGTCGCTGTGGAACAGTACATGACATGATCAATAATTTATTGTAACAAATGTGTTTTTTCCTTTACAACTAACATTGTTGTGCATTTATAAGCAACTGTATGTTATATTCTAAATATCCACCTGTACTGTACCTGTAATTCATTTAATTCATCTGCTCATTTAAACGTCTATTCCATTGAAATATTATCTTTAACTGAGACTGCGAGGATGGCCAAAATTCAAGTCAAGTCAGATTTATTTATATAGCGCTTATTACAATGGAGCATTGTCTCAAAGCAACTTTACAAGTTTAGATTATCTCCTAATAACTACGTCCAATCCCAAAATTGAGCAAGCCTAGCGCGACAGTGGCAAGGAAAAACTCCCAGAGTTATAGGAAGAAACCTTAGGAGGACCAAGACTCAAAAAGGGACCCAACCTCCTTGGGCGGCGTAGATGATAAATCTAAGAGCGAAACTAAAGTCATGGAGTCAAAGTGCACAAAATGCACATCAACATTAAGTGGCCCGGGTATGATGGGGCTGGAGCTGATGATGAAAGCAGCTTGAGTGGAGCTACAGCAGATGAACATCATGTGTGGGGCTGGAACTGCCGGAACACAGCTCGGAGAGAAAACAGAAAATGTAATTAGTTATTGATTAAGAGCACAGTGTTTATTAACAATCACTGATGCCATGTCAATCACTGATGCCAAGTGTAGCATGAGACCTCGGCAGCATTAGCTATAGCAGCATAGCTAGAAAGCTAGAAAGGGGAGAACTGGTAGGAAAACACAGCCAAGAGGGATCACATGAGACATTGGCAACCCCACGGGAGGAAGAAGACAGCAACCCAATGTCTCTGCATCACACCATAAGACTCTTTGACTATGAACCCCCAGCCCTCTGCCCTTATTCTAAGGGCAAGGATGCATTAAGTCAAGATCACGAGGACCGAAAAAAAAAAAAAGCCCAGCCCCGTCACCCAGACCGCCCACTCGACACTCCCGGCTAATGGACAAGGCAGGCAGGCCAGACATGACTCCAGACTCCGGAAACCAGTGACCCAAGCCATGCATGCTGGTCTAAATCTAGACAAAAGCCTGTGTAAATAGGTATGTCTTTAGCCTAGACTTAAAACTTTGGAGAGAGTCTGAGTCTCGAACAAAAGAGGGATGTTTATTCCATAGTTGGGGGGCCATGTATGAGAAAGCCTTTCCCCCTGCTGTGACTTTTTTAATTCTAGGAACTAAGTCCTGTACCCTGCGAACGAAGTAGATGAGTTGGATTGTAAAACTCTAAGAGGTCACTCAGATAATGTGGGGCCAGGCCATGTAGAGCTTTATAAGTTATAAGAAGTATTTTGTAATCAATGCGGAATTTGACTGGTAACCAGTGCAGTGATGATAGAACAGGAGTGATATGATCAAATTTTCTAGTTCGAGTAGCACTCGGGCAAGCTGCGTTCTGAACTAACTGAAGTTTATTTATAGATTTACTAGAGATCCCATCCAGTAAGTAAGGCGTTACAGTAATCCAACCTTGAGGTTATAAACGCATGAACAAGTTTTTCTGCATCATTAAAAGAGAGGATATTTTTAAGTTTAGTGATATTACGTAATTAAAAGAAAGCAATTCGAGTGATGCTGCTAATGTGCGCATCCAAGGAGAAATCAAAATGCACACACAGAAAGGAATAATGCGCATATAACGTGACACGGTGAAGCCAGCCTGCAAAAAAACATTTGGTGAGCACTTGGCAAACCTTCCTTTCTCTCACTTGTCACTTCAAGTATCTTACTTCTGCTTCATTTATTTTTGAGATTTTGGTGCATGTATCAAAGAAGTGACTCTTCTTACATGACTGGGCATTCCAAGCCAAGATGGTAGTACCCAAAAAAATAAATCAGGAAGTATGACACTGTGAGCAGCTTCTGTACCACCACACTAAACAGAATATAGTACGTTCAGTTATGATACTACTCTGTTCCAATCACAGGTCATCGCTTTATGACTACACAAGAAGCCCGGATTCCCTTTAATTTCATTAAAACAAGGTACTGAAATGTTTGCAAAAGTGTCTTGGTGGGATTCAGTACTTTAGTGAATCAAATGATCAGCTGTCTCACTGCAATTTAATGTTTTAACACAAGCTCCTCCGGGGAACAATGCAGAGCAGTGTGCAACATATGCATTGACCTAACAGACACTCACTAATGCTTGTGTGTCTCTGGGAGTCTATGTTTTGTTCATGTAGCCGCTGTTTTGAATGGGATGAAAGATTATGCTCATTGGACAAATGGCTTTCAGTGCATCATTTTGAGACATTCCTGGATTCACTAGCAGTGAATGGAGTGTGGGTGAGTGCGATTTGCACAAAAAATCTCCAATCATCTCAGCATTTATTGCACTTTTGTTTGATGGTTTCTTTTGATTGGTCAACCTCTCAAAGTCAGTGCCAGTAAGTCTCACAATTTACTTACAATACTTACAATTTATGAATAAGATGTGTTGTTACGTGAAACAGCTTTCAAACTAGTAGCCACAACTGATTCCAATAATAATAATATATTTACAGCACGTTGCGTTATATTTGATTATGATACTACTATGTAAAATACTACTATTTACTATTACTACTAACATTAATAATAGTAATATACCTTACTGGCACTGGTACTGCTCTATTCCAATAATATAAATTAAAGCACAGTGTCCTGAGTGCTGTACAAGGCAAACTGTCATTTGTTCTACAACATACTTAAAGAAACCTAAATTTTTATAATTTTAGTTACACATAGACAGAACGTATCTGGTTCTATAGAATTTACAATATACAGTAAATAGATAAAATGCTAAAATGCTTCAAACAAAGCATAATTTTGTCTTTCAAAATAGAATTAATATGAACCGTCAAGATGACTTTAAGACTCATTTGAAAGAGTCATTTTGAAGCCATCACAACTGAATGGGACAACATTGACTTTTTGTAAAAAGCTGTCTACATGTTTACTGACAAGACTTAAACAATTAATGAAATGAAACGGAAAGGCTATCCCATACTAAGTTACTTTATTGGTTTGTTTAATTCTTTCTACAATAGATTACCGCCCTGTCCCGTTGGCATGGGTTTTCTCACAAGCCTGCCAATTACTTGCTTTTGAGATGAAAAGCTTAATTTTGAGCAATTTTGGGTTTGGTTAATTTTGCCAGTATTGTAGGTCACTGTACTTTTTATATTATTATTATTATTATTATTAGAACATAGTAGTATCCTAAGGTAACACAATGCACTGTACTGTTTAAAACACAGTAGTTTTATAATTCAATATAATCTGCTATTCTCTTTAGTGTGGTGGCACAGAAGCTGCATGCTCTGTCGTACATCCTATTTTACTTTTTCCAGTACTGCTGCCTCGTTTGAGAGTGCTCATTAATTAATTGAGGAAAATGTTCCAAAATGACATATTTGTAAGTTGCGTCTCTGCTCCCAAGCGTCGCCGCCTCGTCGTCTCTGCTCGCCAGCCACCTGACTGCTGGCGGTCTCCTCATGGAGTCCGCCCGGCACGGCGACCCCCTGAGGTGGATATGCGCCTGGGGGTCCCTTTTTGGAGTCCTAGCTCCGACTCGGACTCCGTGGGGGGGGGGGCTCTTGTCACGCCCAGCTCCAACGCGCGCCGCCAAACGCTTGAACCTATCGGGAAGCCCCGCGTTCAGATTACTGATCACGTACAGCTGCGAGGCTTCCCATATAAACGGGCGCGCTCAGAGCTGTGGCGCGGATTATTGAGGTTTCGTCCAGGGGGGGGCTGTCCTACCTGTCGCGTCCTTACGCGCCGCCCTCGTCCGCTCTCCCGGAGCTTCTCGTCTTCCTCGCCTCGGCCTCCTATGCCGCTCGTGCCTTTGCGTCGCCTCGCTTCGCCTCGTCCCGCCGAGGCTATCGCGCTTCTACGCGCTCCTCGACCCTCGCCTTAAGTTCGCTGCGCGTGTTTACTTCTGTTATTGTTCAATAAATCCTATCGTTTGAACTCTGCGTTCGTCTCCTCGTTCCTCTCACCCCAGCTTCCCAGGCTCGGGCGTTACAGAATAATCCGCCTATATGAGACGGCAGGTGTTCCTGACTTTTCATTCCTCCTCGGCCGTTTCAACGGCGATCCTGCCTCTGCCGGTCGTTTGTAGAACGGTGCGTGCATTACCTAGACCTCTTCCCTTTTGAATCCGAATATGAAACAAGGTGTCGTTTGTAGTTCTTCACCTTGGGGTGAAGCCCTTGTTTGGGCCACTCACTTGTGGCCGATGCTCCAGGAGGGAACCGTGGGGCAGCTTTGGAGTTGCTAGAGATTTCTTTTCGCTCCCCACGGGGCTCCCTGGGCATCGATGCTACTGGCTCCGGTGTTTTCGAACCCGTTCACCCTACCCGCTCGCCCCGCCTCCGACTCTGGTTGGTCATGTCCTGGATCCCCCAGCTTGCCACCAGTCGGACCGTCCCGAAACTAGGCATCCACGAGCCACACGTGATGTCTCCTGACGCTCTATTGTTCGATAGTCGTCATTCTAGTCACTCTCATCACACCTCAGAACTTACAGCTACCGATAACCATATCTTTAGTCGCTCTTGTTTCGCGCCCGATCCTTTAGTTCTAGATAATCCTGTCTCTAAACGTTCGAATCTCGGGAATCCGTATCCCCTAGTTCCAGATAAACCGTGTCTCCAACCGCTCTAGTTCCGTTTCTGACTCCTCTTAGTCCCATGTTAGGCCCGTCGGTCTCCACGGTTGCCCACAGTTAGCGCTGCCGACTCCTGCACCACGCACATCGGCAAAAAGGGACAGTCACCCCACCCCACACCCCCACCCGTCTCGGATGTTGGTGCCAGTGTCTTGTGTCCAGGGCGTCCGCAGTTCCGGTGGCTGCCCCTAGGGCGTCCGCAGTTTCCAGTGGCTGGCCCCAGGGCATCCGCTGTTCCGGTGGGGCTGCCCCCAGGGCGTCTGCAGTTTCGGTGGCTGCCCCCCCAGGGCACCAAAAGCCTTTCTAAAGGCTCCAGCCCTCGTCAGAAGCCTTCTAAAGGCTCCAGCCTCGTCAGAGGCCTTTCTACAGGCTCCAGCCTCGTCAGAGGCCTTTCTACAGGCTCCAGCCTCGTCAGAGGCCTTTTTACAGGGCTCCAGGCCTCGTCAGAAGGGCCTTTCTACAGGCTCCAGCCTCGTCAGAGGCGGCCTTTCTTTCTACAGGCTCCAGCCTCGTCAGAGGCCTTTCTACAGGCTCCAGCCTCGTCAGAGGCTTTCTACAGGCCTCCCAGCCTCGTCAGAGGCCTTTCTACAGGTCCAGCTCGTCAGAGGCCTTTCTAAAGGCTCCAGCCTCGTCAGAGGCCTTTCTACAGGCTCCAGCCTCGTCAGAGGCCTTTCTACAGGCTCCAGCCTCGTCAGAAAGCCTTTCTACAGGCTCCAGCCTCTTCAGAAGCCTTTCTACAGGCTCCAGCCTCGTCAGAAGCCTTTCTATAGGCTCCAGCCTCGTCAGAAGCCTTTTCTAAGGCTCCAGCCTCGTCAGAAGCCTTTCTAAAGGCTCCAGCCTCGTCAGATAGCCTTTCTACAAGGCTCCAGCCTCGTCAGGAAGCCTTTCTACAGGCTCCAGCCTCGTCAGAAGCCTTTCTACAGGCTCCAGCCTCGTCCAGAAGCCTTCTTAAAGGCTCCCGCCTCGTCAGAAGCCTTCCTAAAGGCTCCCGCCTCGTCAGAAGGCCTTCCTAAAGGCTCCCGCCTCGTCAGAAGCCTTCCTAAAGGCTCCAAGCCTCGTCAGAAGCCTTCCTAAAGGCTCCAGCCTCGTCAGAAGCCTTACTAAAGGCTCCAGCCTCGTCAGAAGCCTTCCTAAAGGCTCCAGCCCTCGTCAGAAGCCTTCCTAAAGGCTCCAGCCTCGTCAGAAGCCTTTCCTAAAGGCCTCCAGCCTCGTCAGAAGCCATTCCCAAAGGCCACAGCCTCCACGGAGACCCGGTCTGAGGACTTTCTAACGGCCGCAACCCCCAGAGGAAAACACCATTCAGTGACTGTCCCCTCCGGGGGGGGGGAACCTTTCAGTGACTGTCCCCTCCAGGGGACCCCTTTCGGAGACTGTCTCCTCACGGAGACCCAAGTAGTCGTCCACGACCCTGCTGTCAAGCATCACGTCGTCGCCGACCCTGCTCTCCCAGCATCACGTCGTCGCCGGACCCTGCTCTCCAGCATCACGTCGTCGCCGACCCTGCTTCTCCAGCATCACGTCGTCGCCGACCCTGCTCTCCAGCTCACATTGTCGCCGACCCTGCTCCCAGCGTCGCCGCCCTCGTCGTCTCTCTCTGCTCCCAAGCGTCGCCGCCTCGTCGTCTCTGCTCGCCAGCCACCTGACTGCTGGCGGTCTCCTCATGGAGTCCGCCCGGCACGGCGACCCCCTGAGGTGGATATGCGCCTGGGGGGGTCCCTTTTTGGAGTCCTAGCTCCGACTCGGACTCCGTGGGGGGGGGCTCTGTCACGCCCAGCTCAAACGCGCGCCGCCAAACGCTTGAAACCTCTCGGGAAGCCCCGCCCCCCCCGTTCAGATTATGATCACGTACAGCTGCGAGGCTTCCCATATAAAGGGCGCGCTCAGAGCTGTGGCGCGGATTATTGAGGTTTCGTCCAGCTGTCCTACCTGTCGCGTCCTTACGCGCCGCCCTCGTCCGCTCTCCCGGAGCTTCTCGTCTTCCTCGCCTCGGGCCTCCTATGCCGCTCGTGCCTTGCGTCGCCTCGCTTCGCCTCGTCCCGCCGAGGCATCGCGCTTCTACGCGCTCCTCCTCCCCTCCCGCATCCTACCGCTCCACTAAGACGCAGGTATCGCTCCGTTCTTTCGCTTCCTTGTTTTCGTTTATCACCACCCGTTTTGCGCACCAGCGTAGTCTATGTTGTCCACCCGTTTTCGACCCTCGCCTTAGTTCGCTGTGTTTACTTCTGTTATTGTTCAATAAATCCTATCGTTTGAACTCTGCGTTCGTCTCCTCGTTCCTCTCACCCCAGCTTCCCAGGCTCGGGCGTTACAGCTTTATAAAAAGACGTATGATCATCAGGCTGAAGAAGGTCACAAAACCAGCTCTAAAGAGTTTGGACTCCACCAATCGATTTTACTAAATATCAACTGGACATGTGAGAAAGCTACTGAAAGAACATTTTGTGGATGAATGAGACCAAAACAAAGCTATTCGGTATAAATTAAATCAGTTATGTCTGGAGAAAGGAAAACACTGCATTCAAGCATAAGAACCTTATCCCATCTGTGAAACATTTTGGTGGCAGTATCATGGTTTAGGCCTGTTTTGCTGCATCATTGGAACAATGAATCCTGAATTATCCCAGCAAATTCTAAAAGAAAATGTCAGGACATTGGTCCATGAACTCAATCTCAATGTCATGCAGCAAGACAGCAACCCTAAGCACACATGTTTTTCTGCCAAAGAATGCTTAAAGAAGAATAAATTGAATGTTTTGGAATGACCATGTCAAAGTGCTGACTTTAATTCAATAGAAATGTTGTGGAAACCCACCATCATCCCAGAGTTGAAGATGTGAGGGGGGTCACACCAGATACCAACAAGAAAGTTTCACATTGTTTTGACACTTACAGAAATGTAATATTGAATAACTGTCTCAGTAAAAAATATTTAAAAACCTGTTTAGTTTAGTTATTTTATCTATATGTAGTGTTTGTGTGAAAATCTGATATTTATGTCACGTTGAAATCCCAAAAATTCTAAAGGGTTCACAAACTATCAAGCACTACTGTAGGTGGAGAACAATCGTAGGAGTAACTGAAGAGTAGAGAGTCAGTGGGAAGGTGGTGCAGAGGCATAAATCATACCTTAAAACATATACTATAGAAGATACCAAGGGAATCCAGTACACTGCATGGCTGAACAGTTCTACATAAAATATGACATGCAGATAGAGATGCAGAGAAGTAAAAAAAATAAAATTCAATGAAAAAAAAACAACAACTCAAAACAACAATGAAACAACACAGTCCCTTAGTTTGAGGGTTCTGTGAGTAGGGGGAAGAATTGTTGTGTGTACAACAGCCTCAGGCAAAGCATTAACTAGCAGTATATACAGAGCTGGCTCTTATTTTTACTTCCAGGCTTGGGGTCCTCAGAAGCTGAGTGTGAATGAAAACAAATCCCCTCCAAACTGCAATGATTAATCTGTGTTTTCTTTTAAGTTAAATCACTGCAAACTTTGCTAAGTACTTGAGATAAAAGTTATTTCCATGTTTGAAGTCCAGACCTCAAAAACATTTTCTCTGACTGCCCTACAACTCCCTACTGATTAGACTGTGATAACACTGAGTGAGCAAGTTACTTTGCAACAACCAAAAGTATTTGATTTCTACCAGCTAACATTTTATTTCACAGCATTTTTAACCAAAAAACTTGGAACTATAATAGAACAAGGATTGTCTCGATATAGCTCAATTAAATCAAACGAGACCTTCATAAAGGTACTGTATGTTAGAAATCTGAGAATAGCATCAATCATGACACACTATACTTAAACACTTTTGATCTTCCATGATTGGTGCAAAACATAGTTTCATGTCATTCTATACTGAGTATCACATTAGCACAAATCACCCAACACATAAGAGCTGTACTATCTGATCACTCAAACAGGCATTGGTCATCTAAGTTCAAATACTTTGGTCAGTCCAATGCTTCCTGAGGCAACAGCAGATAACCCAGAGCTAAGGGAGTGAGATGACAAGGGCTTTTATGTGATACCTAGGAGTGTTTCAACCATACACAGAACGGCATGGGAGTTTTCCCAGATAAGAGAGATCCAGGTGAGTCTGGGTACATGTTAGCTGCCAGTCTCTGTCTTATGAGTAATTAGTGACATGGCCACTGGGGTTGCCCAGGCAGTTGCTGAAAGGCAGTGTATAAACAGAATCTGAAGAAATGGTAGCATTAGCTGAGTCAATATGATAAACCCTCTAGGTTGTGCTTAGAGGCGATGCAACTTTACACAACCAGCAGGTGGTTCCTAGGTATGCACATGCCTGAATGCACAAATACATGCACATAACCAAGTTATTTTCTCAAATAATAACCCAGTTGGTCACACAGACCTCATAATCTTGAATGGAAAGAAGAGATCCCACTGGACTTTGTTCCACTCAATCAAATGGATGATGTGTGAAGCTATCTACTCTGAATAAAATCTCTGAATAATAAGAAGCTCTGGGCTCAGTGATGCTCAATGGGTACAGAATGTGATGCCTCTAATCTGCTCTCATTAATGTGGATTGCTTGCTTTGATGGGGGTCCAAATTGCAGAATTATTTTCCCTGGACTAGCTCATTATATTAAATCATTGATGGTTCAATAAGAACTAAGGTTCTTCCATACTCCTTATAAATATGCATGCAAAAGAGGGGGCTACATTGGAAATCAAATCCATTGGTTCTCTGCAGTGGGAGAGGTGATATCAAAGATTCTATTAAAATCTCTCTTGGTAATTGTATTTGGGTCACTTTTTGGGCATAACAAAGATAACAATTGTGAGTTAAGCATTTAAAATAAGTTCCCACATTCTGAGAGAAAGTCCAATATTACCAAATGTCTTGTAATTCTCCAGCACAAGAAAGTACCAAACCAAGCCTGATAGAGAACCAACAAATGAAATCCAGCACTGTTTGTGGAGCTGAGCACAGAAACAGGGGCAGATGGATGATCTGGTTATTAGATTTGAGAGATTGAATGGTGGAATGAGAGAAAGAGAAGGAGTGAGAAAGCCCTGAACTGAAACAGTTTTCTCTCTGAGGATCTAATTAAGTTGGTGTATCTCAAATTTCCCTCATCATTTAGTTTGGTAATTTATACCTATAATGCCATGACAATCACCTGTCAGTGCTTTTGTCTGCAACCATAAGCTTCATGCAGCTCAAATAGGTGAAATGCAATGTTTTGGATGGTAGACAACAATGTTAAATGTCTGTTAACAGGTTTTCCTCCTGCCTATCCAGCACTGCCAGTTTTTTGACTAGTGAACTAAGGGCTTTTGAGTGGCCTAATTTGATACACTGTGGTTGCGGCGTACTAAAGTCCCTAATAAAGAGTACTTTTCTTGTGCATTCTAACAGATTGCAGGAAAAAACATGTGAACATCTTGCAGCGATTTAGAAAAACACACACCATAAGCAAAGAAGGTGGAGCAATATATATGTGTGTTCACAAAGAAATGATCACAAAATATAAAAGTTAAGGTGAAAGGGACAAAATGTATATCAGAAACACAAGCAAAGTTATCAATAATATACAGTTTAAAGCATTTCACCAAGTCTGCATTTTATCCACACTGTGGATAAAATGAAACAAACAACTGATTCAAGAGAACAGCTGAATTGAGAGAACAAGGTAAGTAAGTGAGATGAACTAAATATGTCTAAACTAGAGATCTTCATTATTTTTCCTTCTGACATGTTAACACTTTGACACTGTTTAGAAAGTCTGCACATGAATTTTAAGTCATCTACATGTCATTACAGTAAACGCAGATATGGTGCAAAATGCGCATCATATTAGTACAAAAGGCATGATAGTATAAATCACAATGCTTCTGGTAAAACAATATACTTTTATTTATATGCCATTGCCTTGCATTGTGCACTCTTTGGTTTAATTCTGAGTAACTTGGCATGTTATGTTGCTCATTTGGAAATTGTAATCCTCCATAGACTATGTCAGTATATCCTGCTTCATTTTGCAGATATTATCAGCTATGATTGTGTTTTTATACCATGCATTTAGATTCAGTTTACACTTTGTCTTTTCATGCATCAGTCTGGATTGCATTGGGGCATATTTCTTAACCACATATACACTCTCAAATGCATCTTCAGTCAGCCAAACTGAATGCATATGTGGGTACAAAGCATCTTAACCACCTCCTGAAGTGCTTTGGGCAATCAGGTACAAATCAGATATCAATGCGTCTTTGTTTACATTCGGACACATTTTAATGTCGCTTAGTCCTATCTGGATACATTACTGATGCTCAAGACCAATGGGGTTGGGGTCTTTATTATAATAATAATAATAATAATAATAATAATAATAATAAATAATTAGTAATAATAATAATTTATATATATATATATATATATATATATATATATATATATATATATATATATATATATATATAATCAGGGTATGAGATGTGTTAATGGGATTTTATAAATCAGGGTATGAAAGGTACGCAAGCTTTTTCTACGATTTTTCCTCTGACTACACAATTTGAAAAGTGTGATTAACATACATACTACAACTCCATTGCTGCACTTAATGTTGTCTAAGAGGATTTTAATAGATTCTTGACAGCTACATGTTATTTGGATTACAGTCAGGGCCAATCAGTGTAAGATTTTGTACATTGCTGGGATGTTAATATTCTGTTTGGTCTGTTGAATAATATAACCTGTATCACAGGCAAGAAAGAGACTATGACATTGACTTTGAATTCTAGTCTTTGACCAGATTAATTTTGAGCTTAGGCCTTAAATATTTTTGAAGAAATAAAATAAAACATCAACAACAAAAAATACTCAAACATTATTTTATCAATGTTTTACTGTACAGAGTGACAAAGCATTGGAACATGTTACACAAATACTGTATTCACTTTTTGAAGTCATGAGGTGCATTATTGTCACGTTGATATGCATTTGCATATGGACAGTAATTAGGCTTCACCTGCTGTGCATTAGTCTTTACAGTGTTCACACTGTAGCCTTGGATGAACTGTAATGTGGTCGTTTTTGTACAAAAGGCCCATTTCCCCTCATACTTTTAATTTTGATGACCATGGCCATGACCATGGCATGGCAGATTGGATCAAATAGATAGATACAGAGGTGAGTAAGGGGTGGCCCTTAAGTCATAGGTTAAACCATGACATATCTGAGCTGTCTGCCAGACACTGGGGTCAAGTGATGATATAGGATGAAGCAGACTGAATGATGACAGGCTAAATGTTGTGAATATACGATACACATACCATATGGTTGTTCAGAAAAGAACATTGCCATACTTGAAGAGCAAACATTTTGGGATGCTGTCTCCAACTGAAATGCTTCTTAATTTCAGTTGATTTTTTAAAAACACTAAAGCTATTCACTACACTAAGAGAGAAGCAGTTGCACAGGTTTTTAACTCATTCCTTGAGATATTCCTGAAGGCAGCATTGTTTTCTCTCTCCACAGAGTTGTGGGTGGAAGATAATGGATCTTGAAGTTGCAGTCAGTTTACTTGAGTAGGTGTGTGTGTGTGTGTGTGTGTGTGTGTGTGTGTGTGTGTGTTTGTGTGTGTGTGTGCGCGCACATCATCTTCTACCTCACATGGGTTTTCAGATTCTCAGATTGATAAAATCTCATATAAAGGTTCTTTCTATGTGATGTATTCTTCTATATAGAAGTCCAGAAGTCAGGGTAGATGGCAAAATCGACCAAGCGTCCTGAATGTCACAGGAGGATATTGACTTTGGGAAGTGAAGGAAAGCATCCGAGTGGGTGGGCAATAAACAGGAAAATATACTGAGGAAGAAGGCTGAAGTACATGCTGGTTTCAGGGCCATGGCCATACTCCGGCCCCTACCGTCTCTGTTTCCTATCTAGTGGCCTCCTTCCTCTCTTTCTGGCATCCTGTCTGTTGGCTTAAATATGTGTGTGCGTGTGTGTGTGTGTGTGTGTGTGTGTGTGTGTGTGTACACGCACGTGCACATGTGTATGTCTTTAAGTGTTTGCTTATGTCTGTGCTTTTGTTTTGCTCAATGATGCCTGTTATTGAGGCTCTTAATTTGGCACAAGAAGTTTTTTCCACTTTAATCATGAAGGATGTTACTGTACTGGCTGCTGAGGAATTCCACAGTGTGACTATGATCAAGACAAATGCGCACACACACACACACACACACACACACACACACACACACACACACACACACACACACACACACACACACACCCCATGTCTCACTATCAATGTAGCTAATTAATACTATCTTAAGACTATATTACTATACTGAAGCTAATTAATACTATGTGGGGACATGTACTATAACACCAAATCAGAAAAAGTTGGGAGGTTACGGAAAATGCAAATAAAATATGCAATATTATATGAAGTGTCAGTTACATTTTCTTTGACTTTTATTTCATTGCAGACAGAATGAACCCAAGATATTTCAGACTTTTTTTGATCAACTTTATTTCATTTGTTAATAAACATCCAGTAATGAGTTAAATAAAAAACTAAATAATGATGTGATTTCAAACAGGTAATTTCAACAGGTAATTATAATCATAATTTGGTACAAAGGCAGTATCCATGAAAGGGTGAATCTTTGAGGAGTAAAGCTGGGTAGAGGATCTCCAGTTTATCAACAGTTTAAACAAAAATGTTTAAAAACAATGTTCCTCAAAGAAAGATTGGAAGGGATTTACATACGTCAGTGCTAAAGTTTTCTGATTTGGCTTGATTTTCTGATCGGTAGCTGAGTACACCATCCCTAGCCAGACCCATCCAAACCCTAGCCGTGGAGAGCGGCTGTAATGAGGTGGCCTTCATTATGATCTATCAGCAGGGGCTGAGTGAGAAACTCAAACACGAGCTGGCCACTCGTGACCCACCCGCCATCCTCAACAACATTTATGGTCTGGCCACCTGCATCGACACCCGCCTGGCTTATGCCGTCTGGACCACCCGCGGTTCCCCCAGTTATTCTGCTGCTGGCCCCGATCCCAGCG
Organism: Ancistrus triradiatus; assembly: GCA_025084515.1. Lineage (NCBI taxonomy): Eukaryota > Metazoa > Chordata > Actinopteri > Siluriformes > Loricariidae > Ancistrus > Ancistrus triradiatus. Next base: position 25,518 of record JAJAGP010000101.1, read on the forward strand.
GGGAGGGTCCCACGCCCCCCAGGAAGTTGGGAAACGAAGGGACCAGGTCCGGTCAGGGAGGCTTGTCCTAGGCCCACCCTGTACTCCCTCGTCGGCGGAGCACATCAGTCACTTTTCATCAAGCTCGACAAGTGGGTGTTCCATGCACCATCAGTCACCATCTTGGGTTTCATCGTCTCCCAAGGGACCCTGCACATGGACCCGGCTAAGACTCAGGCTGTGGCTGACTGGCCGCAAGCTACCTCGCTTTGACTCGTCCAACGGTTCCTGGGGTTTGCCAACTTTTTTCGGCAATGCTTGAGGAATTTTGGCTTTATTGCCACTCCCCTCAATGCCCTCACATGCAAGACTCCAGGTCCCTTTTCTGCTAGATGGAAGAAGTGGACCGAGCTTTCGGTGAGATCACGGAACCTCTCACTAATTCCCCCCCATTCTCAAGTTTCCAGACCTGGAGGTACCTTTCATCGTAGAGGTAGACGTAGGGGCCGTCCTCTCCCAATGCACCATTCACGACCATAAGCTCCACCTGTGCACTTACTTTTTACGACGCCTGACCCTGCCTGAGCGTAACTACCCCATTGGGGACTGGGAGCTCCTCGCCATGAAATTGGCCCTGGAGGAGTGGCGGCACTGGCTAGGGGGGGCCAAAGTCTCGTTCCTGGTGTAGACTGACCACAAAAACCTGGCGTATATCCAACAGGCCGCAGGGTCGCAGGTTTGTACCCACTTCTGCCTGGTCCCAGGTGATGCGTTGTTGACACGAGTCCTTGTTTTCCACGCACCCTGGCAGGACCATAATGTATAAGTTCCTCCGGCAGAGTTTTTGGTTGCCTGGCATGAAGGCCGATGTCAGGCGGTTCGTTGCCTCCTGCAAGGTTTGCGCTTGCAACAAGACCCCACGGAGATGGCCAGCTGTCCTTCTCTTACCACTTCCTGTCCCCACCCACCCATGGTCCCACATCTCCCTTGCCTTCATCACAGGTCTGCATTTGTCCAGGGGCAACACCGTCATCCTAGTGGCCGTGGACCGCTTTTCCAAGGGCTGCAAGCTCATGACCCTGCCCAAGCTGCCCTCCGCCAGGAAGATGGCGGACCTCATCTTACGTCACGTGGTCCGCCATCCATGGTTTGACCGCGGCCCCCAGTTTATCAGCCGGTTCTGGACGACTTTCTGCCGCCTGGTGGGGGCCACGCCCAGCCTTTCGTCAGGTTTTTACGCATAGTCCAATGGTCAGACCAAACACGTTAACCAGGATCTGGCACACATGCTTAGGTGCCTGGGCAGAACCCCTCTACCTGGGCAGAGCAGCTGCTATGGGCCAAGTTCACCCACAACACCCTGCGGCACTCTTTCTTAGGCATGTTCCCATTTGAGTGCCAATTCGGCTTCCCGCTCCCCCTCTTTCCTCGTCAGGAGGCCGACGTGGGGGTTGCTTCGACTACGCTATTCATCTGCCGGTATAGGCGGGCCTGGCGCAAGGCGTGGGCAGCCCTCAGGGACAATGTGGTGACTATGTGGCGGCGAGCTGACCGCAAACACAGACTGGCCCTCTCCTACCATCCGAGGCAGCGGATATGGCTGTACACTCTCAGGTTATCACTACAGTTGTTAGCTCCTATACGCCGTTATTCCCATTGTTTCACTCGTTTCTGCCTCGGTAGGGAAAACGGTAGACCAGTCTTGCAAAGAAGGTGAGTCGTGTAGAGTCTAGATGCTTGAAATAAGCTGGTAGGGCTTAGCCGCTAGGCAAGGGAAAGCTCTTCAACACCACAGACAGTTCTCGCCTTGCACTTGTCGCGAGCAACCCCCCTTGTGGACGTTACCTGCCATGCTGGTCCCGTTTCTAGGAGCTTGGTAGTGCCTTTATTCCTCCTATCCTTCACGTAGCTTCGGAGAGGAGGAGTCCCGTCCCTCTCTGCTCGGCATGTGCAGCTCAAGCACTGCTCATGTGCATTCCGCGCACCCCTTGTTTTTCCTTGCCGCTGCCAATCTCAGCCGAAAGGATGTCAGTTCACGAGCGCCCTGCGCCGTACTGTCCATGCGTTTTATTTATTTGTCTCCTCGTTTTTTTTGGGACATGTCATTCGTGTCTTTGTTTTGGGGATCATCTTTAGAGCCAATCATTCCTTTTATTTCCAGTTTTTAGCCAATTACAGGTAGTCCTCGACTTACGAGGCAGATCCGTTCCTAGGTGGCGTCGTAAACCGATTTTCGGTGTAAGTCGGAACACACCTACATACTCTACATAAATAACATCATAAATAACATACTGTAAGCACTTATTCTATCCTAACACAGTAATTATCAAAAAACGAGTATTCTTCCGCCGCGCACACCAAACACGAAGTTCGCGTTATGACGTTTACGACGCAAAACCACTTAAGTCGAAACAAGGCTTTATACAGTAAATGGGAGATGCGTCGTAACCATGAAACATCGTAACTCGAGACAGTCGTAACCCGAGGACTACCTGTACCTTAGTTCTGAACCTGCCTTTCGCAACCACTTCATTTCTCCTTATCCTCTTCCTTTCTTTAAAGCATATTTTCACTACAGGCCATGTGGCGGGCTGCTAGAGCATCCACCCCTGGAGGCTGCAATCCTAGATTTGAGACTCACTCAGGGACATTCCTTCCTTTCGCGCTCATTGCTTACACGCGTTCTTTCCAAGTTCCCCTTTCCTGGCACATGCTCCCGTGCTCACTCAACTTCCTTTTTCAGTCCGGTAGGGGTCTCCTTGCGTTTGGGTCCTTCTTCCTGTTCTTTTTGGTGCGCCCCCTTAGGGCGACCCCTAACATTTACAGGTGCTACTGAGTGATTTTATTTCCATAGATCAGCCATGTTGGTGTTTGTTTTCCTCCAGGATTACCTGCTGTTTCCCAGTAAAGATGATCTGATTATTTTAGCCCCACTCAGATACACATCTCTGTGATTTTACAGGCAAATTTTCCCTCAAAAAATAATCTTTTGACCTCTGCTACTCACCATAAGTCAATCAGACTCCTGAATCTACAAATGGAAGCTTTGTCAGAACATTGGAATATTGAAATTCAAAGTTAATTGGTTAATTGGTTAATTCTTTTGCTCGAAGTTCGGACCAAATTTCCCCATAAGAAGTAATGTAAATAGGAATAATCCGTTCTCGTCCCCCAAATGATAGGGTAGCTAATGGTTAATGATTATGTTTGATTATTTGGTTTATTTAACGTCGCTAAACCAGAAATACCCGAATACCAGAATACTCGGAGTAAACCTATGGGGAGGACATGCAGACTCCAAACAGAAAGGACCCAGGCCACTCCACCCTGGGATTGGGTCTCGGAGGCATCTGGTATCAACCATGGACAGTGGAGATATGTATTGTGGTCAGATGAATTAGTATTTCAGATATTTTTTCAAAGTAAAGGATGCTGTGTGTTTCGAACCAAAGATGAAAAGGACCATCCAGACTGTTATCAGCAACAAGTGTAAAAGCCAGTGAGAAGAGCTTAGGGATACTGAACTAGCCTACCTGCAGCTGTGCCCAGTAGAGCAATATGTGGAAAATTCTGAAACAAAAAAAATGTGACAATGACAATCTTTTGCATACCTTAAGACATGTTTGCAGGAAGATTGGGACAAATAATACCTGAAGCACTTTATTGCATGGTATTGTAGTATTTGTACTAGATATATACACAGTAAAAATGCTGCAAGGTAAGAATGCAAAATTAGAGGTGTTAATAGTTTTTTTAAGTGAATGAACAAAAGAGAAATCTAAATCAAATTAATATTTGGTGTCACCACCCTTTGTCTTCAAAACACCATGAATTCTTCTAGGCACACTCGCACAAACTCAGGGATTTTGAAGCATTACTGTCAGGTGTACAGTGAGACAAAAAAAGTATTTAGTCAGCCACTGATTGTGCAAGTTCTCCTACTTAGAAAGATGAGAGAGGTCTGTAATTTTCATCATAGGTACACTTAAACTATGAGAGACAAAATGAAAAAAAAAATCCAGGAAATCACATTGTAGGATTTTTTAAGAATTTAATTGTAAATTATGGTGGAAAATAAGTATTTGCTCAATAACAAAAGTTCAACTCAATACTTTGTAACATAACCTTTGTTGGCAATGACAGGGGTCGAACGTTTCCTGTAAGTCTTCACCAGGTTGGCACACACTGTACCTGGTATTTTGACCCATTCCTCCATGCAAATCTCCTCTAGAGTAGTGATGTTTTGCGGCTGTTGCTGGGCAACACGGACTTTCAACTCCCTCACAAATTTTCTATGGGGCTGAGGTCTGGAGACTGGCTAGGCCATTCCAGGACCTTGAAATGCTTTTTATGGAGCCACTCCTTTGTTGCCCGAACACTGTGTTTGGGATCATTGTCATGCTGGAAGACCCAGCCATGTTCCATCTTCAATGCTCTCACTGATGGAAGGAGGTTTTGGCTTAAAATCTCACAATACATGGCCCGTTCATTCTTCCCTTAACACGGATCAGTCGTCCAGCCCAAAAGCATGATGTTTCCACGCTCATGCTTCACAGTAGGTATGGTGTTCTTGGGATGCAGCTCAGCATTCTTCTTCCTCCAAACACGACGAGTTGAGTTTTTACCAAAAAGTTCTATTTTGGTTTCATCCGACCACATGATATTCTCCCAATCCTCTTCTGGATCATCCATATGCTCTCTGCCAAACGTCAGACGGGCCTGGACATGTACTGGCTTAAGCAGGGGGACACGCCTGGCACTGCAGGATCTGAATCCCTCTCCGCGTAGGGTGTTACTGATGGTAGCCTTTGTTACTTTGGTCCCAGCTCTCTGCAGGTCATTCATCAGGTCCCCCCGTGTAGTTCTGGGATTTTTGGTCACTGTTCTCATGATCATTTTGACCCCATGGTATGAGATCTTGCATGGGGCCCCAGATTGGGGAGATTATCAATGGTCTTGTATGTCTTCCATTTTCTTACAGTTGCTCCCACAGTTGATTTATTCACACCAACCTGCTTGCCTATTGTAGATTCACTCTTCCCAGCCTGGTGCAGGTCTACAATTTTCTTCCTGGTGTCCTTTGACAGCTCTTTGGTCTTGGCCATGGTTGAGTTTGGAGTCTGACTGTTTGAGGCTGTGGACAGGTGTCTTTTATACAGATATCAAGGTCAAACAGGTGGCATTAATACAGGTAACGAGTTTCCTCGTTAACAGAAGAGCTTCTTAAAGAAGTTGTTACAGGTCTGTGAGAGCCAGAAATCTTGCTTGTTTGTGGGTTACCAAATACTTATTTTCCATCATAATTTACAATTAAATTCTTTAAAAATCCTACAATGTAATTTCCAGGATTTTTTTTCTCATTTTGTGTAACTATGATGTGTGTGTGTGTGTATATATACAGTGCCTTGCAAAAGTATTCCGCCCCCTTGAACTTTTCAACTTTTTGCCACATTTCAGGCTTTAAACATAAAGATATGAAATTGTATTTTTTTGTGAAGAATCAACAACAAATGGGACACAATCGTGAAGTGGAACGAAATTTATTGGATATTTTAAACTTTTTTTAGAAATAAAAAGCTGAAAAGTGGGGCGTGCAAAATTATTTGGCCCCCTTGCGTTAATACTTTGTAGCGCCACCTTTTTGCTGCGATTACAGCTGCAAGTCACTTGGGGTATGTCTCTGTCAGTTTTGCACATCGAGAGAATGAAATTTTTGCCCATTCTTCCTTGCAAAACAGCTCGAGCTCAGTGAGGTTGGATGGAGAGCGTTTGTGAACAGCAGTTTTCAGCTCTTTCCACAGATTCTCGATTGGATTCAGGTCTGGACTTTGACTTGGCCATTCTAACACCTGGATACGTTTATTTGTGAACCATTCCATTGTAGATTTTGCTTTATGTTTGGATCATTGTCTTGTTGGAAGATAAATCTCCGTCCCAGTCTCAGGTCTTTTGCAGACTCCAACAGGTTTTCTTCCAGAATGGTCCTGTATTTGGCTCCATCCATCTTCCCATCAATTTTAACCATCTTCCCTGTTCCTGCTGAAGAAAAGCAGACCCAAACCACGATGCTGCCACCACCATGTTTGACAGTGCGGATGGTGTGTTCAGGGTGATGAGCTGTGTTGCTTTTACGGCAAACATAACGTTTTGCATTGTGGCCAAAAAGTTCGATTTTGGTTTCATCTGACCAGAGCACCTTCTTCCACATGTTTGGTGTGTCTCCCAGGTGACTTGTGGCAAACTTTAAACGAGATTTTTTATGGATATCTTTTGAGAAATGGCTTTCTTCTTGCCATAAAGGCCAGATTTGTGCAGTGTATGACTGATTGTTGTCCTATGGACAGAGTCTCCCACCTCAGCTGTAGATCTCCGCAGTTCATCCAGAGTGTTCCTGGGCTCCTGGTTTCTTTTCTTCTTTTTTCTTTGCACACTCCTTCCGCTTTTCAGGCCGATTGTCAGTGTACGGACTGGATTCGTCTGTTATGGACAGAGTCTCCCACCTCGAGGCTTCTAAATCTCCTGCACAGTTTCATCCAGAGTGTCTCCCCACTGGGCTCTGCAGTTCATTCCAGAGTGTTGCATGGGCCCTCTTGGCTGCATCCTCTGATCAGTCTTCTCCTTGTTTGAGCTGAAAGTTTAGAGGGACGGCCAGGTCTTGGTAGATTTGCAGTGGTCTGATACTCCTTCCATTTCAATATGATCGCTTGCACAGTGCTCCTTGAGATGTTTAAAGCTTGGGAAATCTTTTTGTATTCAAATCCAGCTTTAAACTTCTCCACAACAGTATCTCGGACCTGCCTGGTGTGTTCCTTGGTCTTCATGATGCTCTCTGCACTTTAAACAGAACTCTGAGACTATCACAGAGCATGTGCATTTATATGGAGACTTGATTACACACAGGTGGATTCTATTTATCATCATCAGTCATTTAGGTCAACATTGGATCATTTAGAGATCCTCACTGAACTTCTGGGGTGAGTTTGCTGCACTTAAAGTAAAGGAGCCGAATAATTTTGCACGCCCCACTTTTCAGTTTTTTATTTCTAAAAAAAGTTTAAAATATCCAATAAATTTCGTTCCACTTCACGATTGTGTCCCACTTGTTGTTGATTCTTCACAAAAAATTACAATTTCATATCTTTATGTTTGATGCCTGAAATGTGGCAAAAGGTTGAAAAGGGGGCCGGATACTTTTGCAAGGCACTGTATATATATTTGATTATATTTGATCTGATTTAATAACTATTTGAGCTGATTTTGTATGTTTGCCCACTGACAAAGAAATGAACAGTCTATAATTTTAATGGTAGGTTTATTTCAACAGTGAGAGATAGAATTTCGAAAAGAAAATCCATATTTGGTGTGACCACCCTTATCTTCAAAACTGCATCAATTCTTCTAGGTACACTGGCACAAAGTCTGCGATTTTGTAGGATTATAGTCAGGTGTATAATAGGAAGGTGGCTGGAGAGCAGTACAATAATGTGTGTCTGCAGGCAACAGCAAAACATGGTGATGTTCCTTGCAAGTGTGGTGCTGCATTTCAGCAAATGGAGTTGGGGATTTGGTCATGCTAATGGTGTGTAATGCTGAGAAATACAGGAAAATACTTATCCATCATGCAGTACCATCACGGTAGAACATTATTGGTTCTAACTTTATTCTGCAGCAGGACAACGACCTCCAAAATACAGGCGATGTCATTAACACCAACGCCATTTTCAGAGCAAAGAAGAACAAGCAATACTAGAAGTGATGATATATCTCCCATAGGGACCTGATCTCAACATCACCGAGTCTGTCTGGGATTACATGAAGAGACAGAATGATTTGATCAAGAATGTGGTAAGTTCTCCAAGATGTTTAGAACAACCTCCCTTCCAAGTTGCTTCAAAAAATGTGAAAAACTAGGTGGTCACACCAAATTTTAATTAGATTTCTCTTTTGTTCATTCACTTTGCATTTTGTTAATTGACAAAAATAAATTATTAACACTTATATATAACATATATTTGTATACTATATATATTTCATATGACATTCCAGAATCTCCAAGCTGACCAAGCAGTCACTCTCTCTCATGCTCTCAGGAATTTTAAATCTCAAACTGGCAGGCTGTTAGCTTCGACCCCGGGAAACACATTCCTTTCACTGATCTAGTGACACCTGCTATTTCTAGCTCATTATTCCTGGCAGTTCTTATTCCCCAGTGATCACCTTTCACTGTCCCTCCAACAGCTAACATTTACGGAGACATTAAATCAGCACCTACCCCTTTCTAACCTTTTATTTAACCAACTTCTTATCCCTGAAAGTGCAGATGCGGTAGTTACAGTGTTTTGATGTTGAAGAGATCAAAGTATACTATGAGCCAGATGTTAATGCCATAAAAATAAAACAACCTCACACTCATGTATTATGTATTTGCTTTAAAATGATAGATTAGCATTGTGGGCTTAAGACTGTCTCAGAACTTGCTGGGAAGTAAAAACTGTGCTAAATGGTGCTTGGAGAAGTTGCTCTTCTGCCCCTTCTGTGACTTTTGAGAGCTTTAAATGTTGTAAGTGTTGATTCTTGATTAAAGGTGATTGAGTGCTCATGCTTCAAGTGTGAGTGATCAAGTTCATCAACCATGAAGGTCCTGTGGTGACTCAGTGTATATCAGCTCACGTGTGTCTTACCAACAGGGAAACGGTTATACCAGATGACCGTTCAGCAGAAGGAGGTCTTTGAAGATTCTTGAACTCTTGTCTTCACTTGTTTATTCATTATCTCAATCCATAGTCGGTAAAAGTCTAGCCAAGCAAGCATAAGCTCAAAGCCAAAAAAGCAGCACTGACATAAATCTGAGGTTAGGTAGGACACCACTATTGAGTGCCACATTAACCCAGGGCTGTAGAGGAAAATAAATGATCTGACAACTTCTTTTATGGGAATCCAATGCCTGCTGAGAAGAGGTTTGCCTTCAGATTCCCTGATTATACATCAAGGCTTCTAGCTACACCCCACACCTCCTGAGCCACTGAACTGCTTGTAGGGACAAAGGATGTGGATGCTACAGTTGTGGTCAACATTGATTATTTGATTACCCTTGATTATTTTGTAGTATAAAAGCCAATAGATCTTCAGAAATAACATGTACCAAATTTGTATCATTAGAATATTTTAATAGCATGTACAAATACATTCCACAAAAAAGTTGATTTGTCAACATGCAGACATTTCAAAAAAGAAATAAAAAAGGAACATAGTATTCGACATGGACAGAATTATAGGCACCTTTCACTAATACTTGGCTGCACAACAATGACAGCCTCCAATCTGCTGGTAGTTTCTGCCACTCTTTCACTGCAGTTCTCTCAAGCTCTTGAATGTTTGCAGAGTTACTTTTCTCAATAGCAGATTTCAGCTCTCTCTAAAGATTTAATTGCATTGAGGTCAGCATTCATTGCTGGCCAGTTTAAAACAGCCTTCTTATCCATTCTCTTGTACTGTTGGATGTGTGATTTGGGTCATTATCTTGCTGTTGGACCCATCTTGTTCAAGTCAAACCAAGAATTTTGCTCTAAAATGCTCTGATAATCCTCTGACTTCATCCATTCACCCAATCCGTTTAATCCTGGCCAGGGTCACGGGAGAGCTGGTGCCCGGCTGGCAGCACAGGGTGCAAGGTAGGAACAACAATAGACAGAGCACATACACTCACGCCGATTTAGCATAAAAAGTTAACGTAAGTTATGTCTTTGAACTGTAGGTGGAAAGTGGAGCACCCAGCGTAAACCCACACGGGCACGGGGAAGACATGCAGACTCCACACAAAAAGGACCCAGACTGCTCCACCTGGGACTGAACCCAGGACATTTCTGTTGTAAAGCAACAGTGCTACCCACCAAGCCACCGTGCCACCCTCCTCTGGTTTCATTGTAACACAATATTGTGGCTCCTCCACCATGTTTCACTGTAGGTAGGGTGTGCTTTACTTAACACTGGTGTCCTCTTCCACAGATTTGGTTTCATCTGTCCATAGAACAGTTTCCAGGAAGTGCTGTGGTTTTTATATGTAAGTTTGTAAAAGTTCAGTTGTTCTTTTTTATGACTTTCTTTAAGCATTGGGGTCGTCCTTGGCCTCAGCCCCTAGAGCCCTGTTTTGTTCAGTGTGTGGTGTATGGTATGGATTGAAACCATCACTCCAGATGTCTACAGCTCAGCCTGAAGGTCTTTGGATGTTGTAAGTTGTTCCTTTCCCACATTTCAAACATTTCTTTTATAGGTTTCTCTCATCAATTTACCACTTTCCACCATGTCCTGGAAGGTTCTTGACTGTTCTATGAGTAGCAAACCTTGCTAAAATTATGAACTGTTGAAGCCAGGATGTCATTTGCCTTTGGAGTCTTGGACCCTTTAGACTGCTTGTGCTTGGTGATAACAGCTTTTCTGTTCTGCTCAGACAGTTCTCTTCCATTGTGAACAACGATCAGGGAATAAAACTGGCCTTTTTACACATCAAAGCCACCATTCATAGGCTAATTAATATTATTTGAACACTGATAAGGTGAGGCCAATTTCTAATTAATCACAGATTTTGTGTTTCAAACTGAACAAGGGTGATATTAATGGTGTACTGGCATGAATTTAAATTTTGTGTCCTTTTTTCCTGCCAAGTTTGCATTTTGTTATTTCTGTATCTTGTGCTTTTTTGTCCTACACATATGGTTTATATATAGACTCAATGAGATAAACAATAACAAAACTACATTGCATGTCCGTGCCTGTCACGGGTCGCACTGGACTTGCTTGCTATGCCCCTCCTCGCTGCCAGTGGCGATCCGGACAGCAGTGCTTGCGACTCTCTACTGGGTGGCAAAGGACATGAAGAAGAAGCCAGAGCCAGCAAGATGATTGCTTACAGCTGTGGGGGACACTTTATAAGCTCGGACCTAGCTTCTGCACGTTGCAGGGAATTGTATATTTTGGATATGTCTGTATCTGTATCAGACTCCAACTTTTGTTTGCGGTAAGCCTGCTCATGGCTATTGTTTCTCGGTCAAGCATCGCCTATGTTTACGGTGTTGCGGTAGCCTCTTATGTTTTGTGTGTTGCGGTATCCCCGCTTCTGTATTTGGGGAATGTGGTTTTGTTTCGTGTATCTTGAAGACCGTTGTTAAATAAACAATGGTGATTTACATTGAACCGGCAACCATCTCCATTCCTCCCGTTAGGCCCTGGTGTTACAGTGCCTAAAGCATTTCTGGTGGTGTTATTTTCATACAAAACTCTTAATAACAATAAACTAGCTCATACTTATTGAATCCGCTAAAAAAGCAACTAAAGATACAAAAATAAATAATCTCTTGTCATTAAAAACTAACAACAAAGTTCTGGCCCTGTCAGAAATGTTGGATTACATTTCAGAGTGTGACACTACTGCTTCTGCTACGAGGCTAGTTTGAAAGTCACTGCAATTAATAAAGCAATGAAAAATTCAGTTGCAGTGGTGAAACGCAAACATAACATGCAATTTAATGAGAGGTTTTGCGTCAGCATACATAATGTATTTCTGGTGTACAAGTTCAATCAGGACTGAAATAACAGCTGAATTACAACTTCCAGGTGTGTAGCTCCCTACCCAAGAAAAGACTGTTTAGATTCAACTTTATTTACTTTCTTATAGAACTCACCCTAAATTTGATTTGAATCATGACATACAGTCTGACCTGTAATAAGTTAATAAGAGTGAACTCACACAGTCTAACAGCTTTATCCTCCTGTGTCATTGCCGTGTTCATACGAAGTGTGTTGAAGTCTAAATTATGTTTGTAATTCAGTTGTTTATGTAATGTTACAGTGCATGATTGTGACAGTTTGTTGACTCACTGCTATTTATCGTAGACATAACGAAGTCCTTTATTATTGCTCACACATAACTTATAAATGTTTTCTCATTGACTACATTTACAGTTATGTAACATTGCTTAACCAAGATAAAATGTACTTAACCAAGATAAAAATGTGAGCTACAGATTCTGAAGTTGCACTGGATATCCAGTGTTCTTGCTTTAACCTGAGCGTTTCTCTGTGCTTTGGGTCTGGATACACTTTAATTTTCTAAAACAGACTTGTACCTGACCTGGGGTATCCCAGAACTAAACATACTCCTAATGTAAATGTTTACATACTGTAACTATATCAAGTTTCCAGTCTCATAAAACAGGCGCTTGACGTATAGCTCATCACTGTTCTTTTGAATCAGGTTTACTATAAACCGGATAAGTCCTAGGAACAACAAGGTCACATCCAATGCTCATGAATATACTGACACTATACTGGTCACTCCATTAGGTACACCTTCAACAACCTTAGGTATATCAGGTTTTACCCCCTTTTGACATTTTAACTGCCTTAATTCTTTGTGGCATAAATTCACCAATGTGCTGATAACATTCCTCTGAGATTCTGCTACATATTGACATGATAGCATCACACAGTTTTTGCATATCTGGTGGCTGAACATCCATGATGCAAATCTTTCATTCCACCACAGCCCAAAGGTATTCTATTGGAATGAGATGTGGTGACTTTGGAAAACATTTGAGTACAGTGAACTCATTGTCATGTACTAGAATCCAGCTTGAATTTTGAGCTTTGTGACATGGCACATGCTGGAAGTTGCCATCAGAATATAGGTACACTGTGGTCATAATGGGAGAGACATGGACAGCAAAACTAGTCAGGTAGGCTGTGGCATTTAAATGATACTCACTTGGTAATAAGGAGTCCAAAGTCTGCCAAGAAAATATCCCCACTCCATTACATCACCATCAGCCTGAACCATGGTTACAAGGTAGATTGAATCCATGCTTTCATGTAGGTTATGTCAAAGTCTTACTCTACCATCCAAATGTCACAGCAAAAATTGAAACTCATCAGACAAGGTGATGTTTTCCAATTTTGGTGAGCCTATGAGAATTGTAGCTTCAGTTGCCTGTTCTTAGCTAACAGGAGTGGCACCCAGTGAGGTCTTCTACTGCAGAGATGTCTTTGTGCATTCTGAGATACTCTTCCACATACCTCGGTTGTAACGAGTAGTTATTAGAGTTACTGTTATGTGTCTAAGAACCCGAACCAGTGTGGCCATTCTCCTCTGAACTCTGGCATCAACAAGATATTGTTGCTCAGATAACTGCTGTTCACTGGATATTCTGTCTTTTTCTGATCATTCTCTGTAAACCCTAGAAATTTCTGTATGTGAAAATTGCAGTACATCAGTATATTTCTGAAACAGACCAGTCCATCTTGCGCCAACAACCATGCCATTTCAAAGTCACTTAAATCCCCTTTCTTCCCCATGGTACTGGTACTCAATTTGAACTTCAAAGTTATCTTGACCATGTCTACATGCCTAAGTGCATTAAGTTGCTGCCATGTCATTGGGTGATTAAATATTTGTGTTAATGTGCAGTTGAACAAGTGTACCTAAAAGTACAAAAAAGTCCTAAAAGTAGATAAAGATAACCCAGCTAAACAAATAATACAAAAATATCATACTTTGTCATTTATTTATTGAGGTTATTGATCCAATATTACATATTAGTGAGTGGCAAATGTATGTGAACCTTTCCAAGAAGTTGAATCTGTTCATCTGGACATAGATTTTGTTGGAGAAACGTTTCGTCACTCATCTAAGTGACTTCTTCAGTCTCTTACCTGGATCATTGAGCATGCATCAAAAATATGTGAACCTTTGCTTTCAGTATCTGGTGTGACCCCTTGTGCAGCAATAACTGTAGCTAAACATTTCCTGTAACTGTTGATCAATCCTGCACACAAACTTGGAGGAGTTTTAGCCCATTCCTCCATACAGAACAACTTCAACTCTGGGATGTTGGTGGGTTTCCTCACATTAACTGCTGGCTTCAGGTCATTCCACAACATTTCGATTGGATTAAGGTCAGGACTTTGACTTGGCCATTCCAAAACATTAATTTTTCTTTATCCATTCTTTGGTAGAACGACTTGTGTACTTAGGGTCGTTGTCTTGCTGCATGACCTACCTTCTCTTGAGATTCAGTTCATGGACAGATGTCCTGACATTTTCCTTTAGAATTCTCTGATATAATTCAGAATTCATTGTTCCATCAATAATGGCAAGCCGTCCTGGCCCAGATGCAGCAAAACAGGCCCAAACTATGATACTACCACCACCATGTTTCACAGATGCGATAAGGTTCTTATGCTGGAATGCAGTGTTTTCCTTTCTCCAAACATAATGCTTTTCTTCTAAACCAAAATGTTCTATTTTGGTCTTATCCATCCACAAAACATTCTTCCAATAACCTTTTGGCCTGTCCACGTGATCTTTAGCAAACTGCAAACGAGCAGCAATGTTGTTTTTGGAGAGCAGCGGCTTTCTCCTTGCAGCCCTGTTATGCACACCATTGTTGTTCAGTGTTCTTCTGATGGTGGACTCATGAACATTAACATTAGCCAATGTGAGAGAGGTTGCTTAGACGTTGTGTGACCTCGCTAGCTATTACACGCCTTACTCTTGGAGTGATCTTTGTTGGTTGGCCACTCCTGGGGAGGGTAACAGTGGTCTTGAATTTCCTCCATTTGTACACAATCTGTCTGACTGTGGATTGATGGAGTCCATACTCTTTAGAGATGGTTTTGTAACTTTTTCCAGCCTGATAAGCATCAACAACTCTTTTTCTGTGGTCCTCAGAAATCTCCTTTGTTTGTGCCATGATACACTTCCGCAAACGTGTTGTGAAGAGCAGACTATGATAGATCCCTGTTCTTGAATTAAAACAGGGTACCCACTAACACCTGATTGTCATCCCATTGATTGAAAACACCTGACTCTAATTCCACCTTCAAATGAACTGCTAATCCTAGAGGTTCATGTACTTTTGCCACTCACTAATATGTAATATTGGATCATTTTCCTCAATTAATAAATGACCAAGTACATTTTTTGTCTCATTTGTTTAACTGGGTTCTCTTTATCTACTTTTAGGACCTGTGTGAAAATCTGATGATGTTTTAGGTCATATTTATTCAGAAATACAGAAAATTCTAAATGGTTTACAAACTTTCAAGCTCCACTGTACAAGTGGAAGGATGTGGAAGTGGAGTGTATATACAAGCAGTTTAACTAAAAACTGTATTTCAGGAGATATTTGATGTGGTAGACTTAATATTTTGGGGTACCAATAATGTTTCTTTTTTACTGAAAGTTATCTGTAAAAAGGTCCTGGCTGAAAGTCTGAAGTAAAAGGTACAGTGAATTATCTATTGGCCTGCAATAATAAGGGGAATACCATGCACAATAGAGCAGTGGAATTAAACAAGGCCACAGATGTTTACACCAGTGATGAAGCGTTCAACAATACAAACAATGCTTACTTTCTTGGCTGCATAGGTGAACTTGGAAGTAATGATCAACTTGACATTCCTGACATTTTTCCTAAGCATCCTGCACTATTTTCAGTCTTCACCAGTATGCATATTTTCCAGGCATTGCATCCTTCGTTCCAGCAAACAAGGCCATTATGGACCTGGATTGCCAGCAGGTGTGAGGCCGAGGTGGACTTTCCTAGGATGTCAAATCAACAGAAGACTCATCAATTTTCTTTCCTTACCTCCGAAAACAAAGGCACTGGAATTTCAGAGGATGCATACTTACATGCCTCAGATTGTAAAGATAGATGCATCTCAACAGGATTCTGAGGTGCATGCCAAGATGTTGTAAACCTTGCACAACTAAGGTAACCTGAGGAAATTAGTAGCTCATGTCCCAAAAGCTCTTACATTGAGGTAAGTTGGCAAAATATTTAACGATTAAGGAATGGTCAGCAGTTTCACAATGATAAAAACATGATTGCCCTGTTTCTTTAACAAAAAAATTATCGAGGAACACTTTATAAAGCTCAATACCTTTGTTCATATTATACATATCCTCAGTGGTTAATTCCTTATGGGCAAAAAAAACAAACAAACTGCATCAAAGCATCAAAGCTCTTAGCATCTGAGTTCTGAGCAGAACTTGTTACCGTTCGCTATAATAAAAAGCAGGCAAACCATGAAAACAAAAATAAAAGGGGTTTAGGACCCAATTGCAGTTAGCTCCAGATGGAAATGGTGAACCAAAAGTTTAAATAAATAAATAAAAAGTAAATAAACCAACAAAACAAAAACAAAAGCAGTGGCTGGGGATCGAAACCTGGGTGCTAGTGTCGGCAATGGCTGTATAAACCAAACGCACCACTCAGCCACTGAGGGAAAAAGGAAAAAAACTTAAAAAAAAAAAAACGGCATAAGTGCTCAGTGCACCCGAGCTGAGCAATGCTAACGATGTGGTGTAACAGGGCTGAGCGCAGCGCGTCGGTACCCGAGCAGAGCACCGCTAAGGCATGTCACGGTACTCTCGCGGCTTACGGAGCATGACACAGATGTGGAAGAGAAAGGCGGAATGAAAGGCAGAATCTCCTCTAGACTGTCTAACATGCTCTGGGTTGAGAATGTGGCAGACATCGAGGGCCCAATACACGGAACACACAACAAGGGTGTGACCATTAGTTAGGGTGGACCAACACGAGCCAAGATCAGGACTCGCAAATGACCATGGCGCAGGGGTCAGCGCAAATGATTGTGGCGCAGGGGTCGCCGGTAGTGACCGTTGTAAGCATCTGTATGCCATTTGTTACTGCTTTCTGTTCTTGGCCAACATTACAACCTTTAGCGTGGTCACTTAATCAACTAATGAAGCCTCTGTAAAATAGTCATAGTGTTCTGCCTAGTTGACTGATGACTCCAATTCTGCCTCTTCTGTACGCACATGCAGTTGCCGCAGTTCTCCTGTCCCTCTGTATGGATGTTTCTTCATTGTTTTCATTACTGGAAACAAATGCAGTGACAAAATAAGCAAACAAAATATCTCGGCTTCCCCACCAACTTCCAGGGGATAATAAAGCCAGTGTGGCCATTAAGTGACAGTTTCTATGGGATGGTTCTATGATTGATTACTCCCTAAGGGCTCATGGAGGACTTTAAACACAGACTTCAACTACACTGCCAGTTAGGGGTGTATGGTTTTAAATTGGAATGGAAAAGAACTAAGACATTTATTTACATGTATGGAGAAAATGGACAGGTTTTGGTGGCTTCACCTTCACACAGTATGAGTCACATTAGCCAGGCCACACAGGACTTAAAGCATATCATATGCATGCCATCAGAAATACACAACATGAATACATATAAGAAACCACAAAACTGACAATTGAGTCTGCATGGCTGCAGGAAAATGAGTTTGGGGTGAATATGGCCCTATCCGGTTACATGGGTCAAGACACAGCACACATAAAATTGGATGAATTATTTCATGAGAGAAGACATGTTTCATTTGTTACGCACTCGTTCTAATCAGTCACAGGTGCAACTGAGGCTGAAAGGTGTAAACTCGAGGGGCCCAAGAACTACAGCCTAAGGGGAGGTCTACAAGCTGAAGCTGCACATGCGCGCACACACACACACACACACACACACACACACACACACACACACACACACACACACAAACACAAACACACGCACACACACACTCATCCCCCACATAAACACCCACACCATGAACAAACATAATAGAAACTGCAAAGATGTTCTATCTTAAGGGGCAGGACATTTGATAGTCCTATCACAGGCTAAGATAGGCCTTGGAACCTGAACTGTCCCAGTGCCTTCATTTAATAAGTTACTAAAATAAAACTCAAGCTTGTACTTCAAGAGATACGTTTACACAGAACATTGTCAGAGGCCTGTGATAGGTAATTTTAGAGTCCTTGTGCAAGAAAAACCTGGACTGCCTGGAAGATAAAACTTCCACTAGTTCAACTGGATTCAAACTCTAATGCAGGAAAATCTGTCACACAATTGTAAGCTCCATTTATACCTAGGTATGGATATTCACCATGAAATACCTTATGAGTACACCAGTTCAGTCACCCTTCGATCAGCATTAAATTTGGTTTTAAAAACCAGAAAGGGTGGACCATTCTCTAGAACACTATTCTGATTTTACACAATTTCTATGTGAGCAGGATTCAAACATTACTTCAAAACCCCCTATACTGTCAACATTATCATTATAATATTATATATGCTGGCAATACAATATTTCCTTGCAGAAACAAATTGCTTCAGAGTTTCTTCTTCTTTCAAAGACCTGAGGATAGACACACATGAAAGCTACCTTAGTCTGACTTCAACAGAGTTGCTACTGGGTGAAGACAGAGAAAGATTAAGTATTAAGTAAAGAAAGAAAGACAAAAAGCAAGAAAAAGAGCAAAAATCTATAACAGCAGGGTTACTGAGGAAAGAGACATGGGAACAAGTTGTCTTGAGAAGACTGAGAAATGCTGCTTAATAAAATTTCAAGGCAGAATAAAGACAGAGCAAACAAGGCAGTGGTTTTTCTGGTTATTACTGATTTTTAATTTAATGATTAACTGTTAATAAATACCGCCTTAGAAACTGTGAAAATGCACAAATCTACTCCCATCATAGCATGAGGGGGATTTCCCTCCATTTTCAAACAAGAAATTCAGGCTCTGTCATACTATATATCCTTCCTCCAAGGTCCAGTAAAATGAGACCATTTTCATTTTTTTCAAAAAAAACTACCAGCTCATTTATTAGCCCATCACCATAAAGACTTGTACAGTGGGGCAAAAAAGTATTTAGTCAGCCACTGTTTGTGCACATTCTCCTACTGAGAAAGATGAGAGAGGTCTGTAATTTTCATCATAGGTACAATTCAACTATGAGAGGCAAAAGGAGAAAAAAAATCCAGGAAATCACATTGTAGGATTTTTATAGAATTTAATTGTAAATTATGGTGGAAATTAAGTATTTGGTCAATAAATTTGGTTCAACTCAATACTTTGTAACATAACCTTTGTAACATAACCTAGAGCAGTGATGTTTTGGGGCAACACAAACACTCCCTCCACAAATTTTCTATGGGGCCGAGGTCTGGAGACTGGCTAGGCCACTCCAGGACCTTGAAATGCTTTTTACGGAGCCACTCCTTCGTTGCCCGAGCGGTATGTTTGGGATCACTGTCATGCTGGAAGACCCAGCCACGTTCCATCTTCAATGCTCTCACTGATGGAAGGAGGTTTTGGCTTAAAATCTCACGATACATGGCCCCATTCATTCTTCCCTTAACACAGATCAGTCGTCCTGTCCCCTTTGCAGAAA
Source organism: Ancistrus triradiatus (assembly GCA_025084515.1). Taxonomy (NCBI): domain Eukaryota; kingdom Metazoa; phylum Chordata; class Actinopteri; order Siluriformes; family Loricariidae; genus Ancistrus; species Ancistrus triradiatus. Next base: position 44,757 of record JAJAGP010000101.1, read on the forward strand.
AACAGCCCCAAAGCATGATGTTTCCACCCCTATGCTTCACAGTAGGTATGGCGCAACTCAGCATTCTTCTTCCTCCAAACACAACGAGTTGAGTTTTTACCAAAAAGTTATATTTTGGTTTCATCTGACCACATGATATTCTCCCAATACCTTCTGGATCATCCATATGCGCTCTGGCAACTCAGACGAGACATGTACTGGCTTAAGCAGGGGGACCGCCTTGCACTCAGGATCTGAGTCCCTCTCGGCGTATGTGTTTACTGATGGTAGCCTTTGTTACTTTGGTCCCCCAGCTCTCTGCAAGGCAGTCATCAGTCCCTCTGTGAGTTCTGGGATTTTTGCTCACCATTCTCATGCTCACTTTGACCCCACGGGATGAGATCTTGCGTGGAGCCCAAGATTGAGGGAGATTATCAATGGTCTTGTATGTCTTCCATTTTCTTACAATTGCTCCCACAGTTGGTTTATTCACACCAACCTGCTTGCCTATTGTAGATTCACTCTTCCCAGCCTGGTGCAGGTCTACAATGTTCTTCCTGGTGTCCTTCAACAGTTCTTTGTTCTTGGCAAAGAAGTTTGGAGTCTAACTGTTTGAGGCTGTGGACAGGTGTTTTTTATACAGATAATGAGGTCAAACAGAAGCCATTAATACAGGTAATGAGTGGAGGACAGAAGAGCTCTTTAAAGAAGAAGTTACAGGTCTGTGAGAGCCAGAAATCTTGCTTGTTTGTTCCACCATGATTTACAATTAAATCCTTTAAAAATCCTGCAATGTGATTTCCTGGATTATTTTTTTCTCATTTTGTCTCTCACAGTTGAAGTGTACCTACGATGAAAATTACATCTGTCTGGAACTGCAACAGCGGCAAGCTGCTGGCCTTTGCAGGTGCCAGCAAATATGGATGGATGAATGGATGGGTGGATGGATGGATGGATGGATGGGTGGATGGATGAATGGTGGATGGATGTGTTGAGTGAAGTGTGCTCCTACATGTGATGGATGAGGTGAAAAAGATAAAATGTATGGAGGTACTAGCTGCCCTACGGCCCCTCCTCTTTTAGCAGATGGGTAGACACACTGAACGGAATATTGGCAGGTGAATTGGGCTTTACAAATAGAGGAGAAAAATTAGAAAATATATTTTACCGTTTAGTGAGGTGTTGGGGGCATGAGAAGTTTTGTGAACTTCTAATACCCAAAACCACAGATCCATATTGTTAACCATTACTAAAAATATAATTTACTGGAAATTTAATTTGATTTTGGTGCTTCCAGGTTCTCATAGTGAAAAATAAGAGTGACAGTACAGAAGAAGATGAAGTCATTTCATATTGTAGTAGAACACAATTACTACTATAATAATATGATTACTGTTCAAGCTTATAGCAAGTAAAGGCTAATTTCAGGATCTGTTAACTGGTGTTTTCGGTGTTGCATTTTTATAAGAACTCGAACTGAAGCTGGAAGTCAGATTATAAATGAACTCAAGTTTCGTGTCAAACATATTAATTAATGCAGATTAGGAACTTTTAACAAATCAAAGAAATACTCACATTTTGGGCACAGATATTCAATATGATCATGCAATTTATGTGACTTTCTCCTTGTAGTAGAGGTGGCACAAGTTTCAAGAGGAGAAGGAGACCAGTTGATTCCTAATTTGGTGAATTTAACACACATAAATGTTAGAATCTTGCTGAACCCAACACAGTACTGAAGAACCTGTTTTCTGTAAACACCAGTAAACATCGGGCTTTATCAGTGGATTATTCTCATCCTGCATAGTGGCTGGTGAGTGTCAGTGCACTGCGACTGTGCACACAGATGGGAACTTGGTTTTGTAATTGCTTCCATATGTTGCACTGAACTTTTTACTGAACTTTTTTTGTTTTGTTTTTCCTTCCATTTCCAGCTCTGTTTTCTCTTCAAATGTATGGTACACTGACAGACAGGTGGGCACACCCAGATAAAATGTAGGACAGTTGTAAATCATGCTCAAAATACAAAGTGTATAATACAGCATATTTAGCCTGCCGTTGTGCAACATATCAACTGATTGTATATATTTTTATATATACAATTGGCTATATGTATTTGATATTATGGTGCAATCATAATAAATAATTAGGAGCTTAACAAAATGCTAAAAAAACAAGAAACATTACTCCTGGGCCATGTCTCCCAGGACTTGAAAAAATAAATAATATTTTTTATTTGCATAAATTTCTGTCATAGGTGCAGGCCTTTTAAGTAACCCCAGGGAGACAGTGATATTTTTCTGTGTTGTTCTATGGAAAATAAGAGGCATCAGAGAGAAGAAAAGCTCCCTTGGTCACAGTCACACTGGGAGGTTCGCTTGTCTTGCCTGACACATATGGGCAATAATATCCCCCCATGATTATAATCCTCGAAGCCGACCTCATTAACTAGACAGCCGCACTGAACCCTGTCTGAGTAGGGGCAGGAAACTGACCTGTCAGTCAACACAGACTGCCTGAAAAAGGTATTAAAGGAAAGAAATAACCCAAATGTCCTGAGTTACAACGAAAAACGTTCTCATTAGATAAAAGTACATACTATAGCAATATAACACAGATATTATGGAAGAAGCATCTGCTGCAGTGCTTCTGCTTGTAATGCAAGTAATGACTGTATTTTGATAGAAAGCTACTGAAATTCATGTCTACGGTTAAATAATTCAAACCAAACGCTTCATCACCTAGCTTAGAATTCTGTCTTGCAGACATAATAAAACAGTGCAGTGTTAACACAACTCCTACATTTAAACTCATACACCCCTAAAGACTGACATGCATGCATTCATTGGTGCAATTACAACCGACATGTTGAGGAAAAAGCAGAGTGTTGGCTTCCAGAAGCGCAAAGCCATAAACCTATATTATCACTTTAAGGAAACACTTCAGTAGTTTTCAAACAAATTTTTACAACAGGCCAAAGTCCAAAGTCTGCAAAGTCCATATGCAGCCCATGGACAGATTTCAACTAACCCATGGCTTATAGCACTTAATACATTAAGACCTGGGAAACAATGAAGCAGTTTTTCACACATAAAAATAACATGTTTGTAAGATGCAGTTTTACTCTTGTTCAAGAAATATGAATAATTTTATATGGAGTTTTTCAATAATAATTACTGAATACTTATATAATAAAAAACAATAACTGGAAGTTGGTTATTTTGATATGGTCCAGATATGGTCTCTCTCAGAGAATAGGTTTGGACGTCCCTGCTTAAAAAAGTGTGATTTTATAAAACAAATGCTGTTACATATAACAGTATAACAGTATAACAGTAAATATCCTAGCTAGCTATATAAGGGGACAGCTATTCTTGTTCTTTACCCAAGTGATAATATTAGACAAATTATTGTACAATTGTATGTAAACCCTTGTAATAATAACTGCTAGAACCTCTTTTTTAACGTTGCATCAGTAGTTGGGCACCTTCATATTTGGTCAATTTTAGAGCAACCAATTAACCTAAAGCATGTCTTTTGAATGTTGGAGGAGACTCGAGTAAGCCCACATGGACACCGGGAGTACTCCACACAGGCGGAGTCCGAGGTTGGGATCGAAGCAGGGATCTTTGGCGTTGTTAGGAAACCGTGCTAGCAGCTTGCACCACTTGCTGTCTTTTATCATCTGTCTTTGTTGTTGTCTCTACAGCCTTCAAATGTCCATTTAAATTTTTGCTCAGAGCATGTTCAAACAACAAACACATCTTTCTACAGAAGAGCATGTTTACAGCTTTTGAAATCTAATTTTATTGACTGTAGCACCTGACTTTGAGAGGAATTAATTAAAGTGTTTAACAATTGCTCATGTGTTTTAAGTTTAGGAAGATGTTACTCTTGGATGACTTGAATGAAAGAGTCTTAAGTATATTTTTAGGCATCTTTACTTGATTATTTCTTCAACTTCAAAGGAAAAATCCGTATTTTTCACTCACTACATTTTAAGAACAGGGTCATTACTTTAGCTTTTATGAATCTATTTATTTAACTGAATTGTTTTTGTTTTTTTATTTAGTCAATGCCAGTCAGGCATATAATGAAGTGCCAATCAGAATCAGCTTGACGCATTACAAGTATTGCAAAGTGCATGCCCCACAAATGACGCCATTGCGGTGGTTCCATCTCTTTTTTGTAGGCTCTTTTGAAGAAGCCCTTGCAAAGCAGGTACACTTATACAGGCATTTATATGCTACATCTATGAGAAATTTTTATACATTTATACTTCTACTTGAGTAAAATATATAAGCTATACTTTGACTTTTACTCAAGTATTTTTTTAATAGATTAGTAGTACTTTTACTTAAGTAAAATAACTTGTGTACTTTTTCCACCTCTGAATGAAAGTCAGACAACATTTTAAGCAGTAATGCACAAATCCAGGAAATTCCAAATGTTTAAAAAAAATATTCCAGTACCAGGAAGAAAAAAAATCTGTAAAAGTGTTAAGGTATCTTTGCAGAAACATGCATGAGTTTGTATTCAATAGCAATCAAATAGAAACTTTGTTGTTAGTATTGCATAACCAAAAAACATTTTCTCTAAAGCAATGAGGGGTACACATTTAGGCCATAATACAGACTAGTTTCACTGAAGCATTCCTTTTATATAAATGCAAAATGTCACACAGAATGAGATTTTTAACATGACGCTGTCAGCATCTCCATTATGCCTCGGGAATGCACTGACAGTCTCATGGAGGGAGGCAAGAACATCAATGACACAACCTGTCTGCATTCTACATGTTCTAAAACACTGGGCCTGACAAAGTGATATACGACTTTTCCTGAGGCTGACAGTGAGAAGTGCAGGGCTACATCTGACTGATACAAGAAACGTAACATGTTGCTCTCTTAACATTCCAATGATATTTAGGATAATATGCTTAAGTTTCCATGTTTCCAAAGCCATGTTTCCAAAATGCAGTCCCTTAAAGTTTGGACAGTTGATGTTGAGTCTACACTATGTTACAATGAGTTTAATAATCATCTATGCCAGGTTTATCCAGGTTGTTCAGTTTATACAGAGCATGATAGCCAATAATCTGTGAGATTATCATTTTTTTGGCAATGGTACAGATTGGAACAGAGTACATTTAGCACTAACTACGACAATGAGAGCGAGAATGAGAGTACAAGCAACTATCTTCCCTTCTGTGCTGGTGGGTGCCATGCCACACTGTTGGACCGCCGCCTGTGAGACAGATGGCAGAGGAAGATGCCCTGTGCACTAACATTGCTGGCTAGTCTTATCATGCTACAGAGCCTGCACACTGTCTGTCCATACCTCTGGTGAAATCCCTTGAGTATGCTGCAAGCCACTGCAGGATTAAGAGGTGTTAGGGGACAAAATGGATAAGGCTTTGAATAGCAAACATATGGTTAGATTTTTTTCAAAAGGCTTTCCTGCTTAACTAACCAGTAATGCACAGCATATCAGATGTGAGCAATAGACCTAATGGGGATCAAGATGGAAGGAATACACGGTGTTCAAACTGATTAGATTTTACACAGTTAAAAATTACAGCTCAGTAGCCAAGAGCCATTTGGAGGAGTCATGATTGCTTGGGTGAGACAGATTAAAGAGAATGCATTCCATATGGATTAAAAAAATTATCTACTCTTAATAGGTACCGAATAACAACTAAATAATAATTAGGAAGTAAAGTGATCTGACCACTGCTATTTTTAAAGATTATTTCAGCTGAATGTGTCAAACATTAGACAAGAAAAATAAAGTCTAACACTGGTAAGGAGACATAGTGATTTATTTTCTCAATCTGTAGCCTTCAGTTGCACAGTGTTTTTAGGAGTCTTGTCAGAGAAGAAGAAGGTGTAATTAATTTACTATAAGCCTGCAAGCATGCTGCACATCCCCTGCTGGCATGTCTAATCTTGTTTGGAAGAACTGATTTGATCTTTTTTTTGGCCACCTCAACATCTTACAAGTTCAATCCCAAAGATCAGTTCTCATCATTTGACCTTGGGTTTTCATGTAGAGAAATGAGTAGCTCCCCACTGAGCTGTCCATGGGTTGAGCAGCAAAGCCTTGGGCTACTGGTCTATTGATCTGTAGCAACCACCATCACATCTATCTCCTCTGTTAGGTCTTACAAGGTAAAAGCACAAAAAATATACTATAATATGTATATACTCATCTATCACTCATCTATCTTGTTTCTACACTCATTATCCATTTTACCACATATATGCACTTTGTAGTTCTACAATTACAGTCTGTTTCTCTGCATACTTTGTTAGTTACTCGGTCTACTGGTCATGACTCCCACAGGACCAACACAGATCAGGTACTATTTGGGTGGTGGATCATTCTCAGCACTGCATTGACTCAGATGTGGTGGTGGTGTGTTCATCGGTGCTCACTGGATGCTGGTGGCTGTTCATTTTTGGTAGGTGGACAATTTTCAGTCCGGTAGTGATACTGAGGTGATTAAGATCTCCAGTAGCACAGCTGTGTCTGATCCACTTATACCAGCACAACACACGCTAACACACCATCCATCCATCCATGAATTACAGAGTGGTCTCTATCCAGCTCCAGACAGTTGTGGAGATTTTCACAAGTTCCAGGTTGATGGCTGTGCAGGTGGAGATGAATGTTGCTTTCATGATGCTTCATGTCTCCAAATGGAATATTGTTTTTTGTGTGTATGCATCATCTAGCAGTTCAGAATACTCAGCCTACTGACTATACAATATAGTTGTGCTACACATGTTGGGAACAATGGAGATACCTGGAATGGTGTGAGCAGTGAAATGTAATTACAATTCTGTGTAAGCCATGAAACATCGATAACAAATACCTTGTTCGAATACAAGGCTGCTCACAAGTGTACTGGATCATACGTTCTGAACACTTGCGTAAAGAGAAGGGTGAACATGTCAACGGATTAACTCGTGGTGGTGAGTTGCATGGTAAATCCAGGAGACCCTTCCAAATTGCTTGCCAGTGTCTGGTGGAGGTTTCAGTGTAAACTAAGTTTGACGTACACCTCCAAAAAGGATATTCCCTTGTGCCGAGTGAAGTCAGGGACATTGAGACTGAATGGAAAGTGTTCAGTTCGTAAGTTGTAGTAGCAGCTGCAAGAAGCAGTGGCCAGAATGCTTTATAGCTCACATGACAACAACCTGAGGACATCGCGGTTGACACTAGTGAGAGAAGCTGTCAATTTTAAAGAAGGAATCCTTTTGGGTATGACTCTCAGAGGGATCTAATGATTCAGGCGAGAGGTATATGGCTGCAGTGAAGGCAGTTGCAGAGGTGAAAGCTCAGGCATGGGAGGAGTTTGAAGAGGCTATGGGAAAAGATGGCTTATAAGATGTTCTGGCAAACTGTCCAGCATTCAGCAGGGGAAAATGTGACCTTGCTCAGGCTTTATTGGGCAGGGGTGGGGAGGTCATTATCTCAACTGGTGATATTGATCAGGAATGCAGGGACACTCCTTGACATGCCCTCCTCTCAAGAGGAAGTGCCAAAAGTCTTGGGCAGGTTGGAGTTCATCACAAGTACTAAGGTAGTTATATACTTTTATAGAGTTCAAGAACCTCAGAATTTTGTTCATGCGTTTGGCAAATGGATGGATTCAGCAACAGCAGTTTTGCAGTCATTGTACCACTCTGTAGTGGTGAAGCAGGAACTTCAGTCTGTGTTCCTTCCCTCACCTATAGTCATGAGCTTTGGATAAGGACCAAAAGGTCTTGGGTACATATGACAGAAATTAAGTTTCCATGTAGGGTTGCTGGGCTTACTCAGTCTCAGGTTGAGGAGTTTGTCAGTTCAGGGAAACCTTGGAGTAGGGCCATTGCTCCTTTACATTTGGTTCTAGTGCTGTTCCTTGAACGCTAAAGCTGTTCCAGACATGTCCCTCAGGAAAGAGACCCCAGGGCAGACGCAGGACCCGCTAGATCGATTATAGCCCACAGCTGGGTTGGAAACATCTGGAATTGTTTATATAAATGACATTTCTTATAAATTTTGTGTCAATGTTTCTGATCAGTTTAATGATACCTTAATTAAAATGTGTCAATAGTTTTCTTTGCATGCAACTTGTGTGAGTAGTAAATTTCAAGAGTCAGTATTCCATGTTATGACTTGCACACAACATCAGTCCTGTGTTACATGCATTTCTATGACCATTTGCCATTTCATCATGGGCCTCAGACTTGAGCAGAAATCAAGATTCAGATAGAATTCTGTGTAAAATTTGGGAAATCGGCTACAGAGAAAAGCTTTTAAATGGAAAAAAGCTTCAAAAAGCCCACAACAATGAATCAATGAATGGGCCAAGGTGTTTTAAATGGCATTTGCATTTAAAAAGAGCAGAATATCACTAGAGGATGAAGAGAGGTCAGGGTACTCTTCACGCCCGAAAGTGTCATTTGGAGTAGTTCAGGCAATCATCACATCCAAGCTGAACATGCATCACATCGAGCCAATTTAATGCCCAGACTTCTGATTGTCAAGCAGAAGCAGCACTGTGTTAAAGTCTGCAAGGATCTATGTCAACCAGCCTGGAATTACTCAACATTCATGTTGAGGATCATCACTGGTGACAAGAGATGGGTCTGTGGTCATGGACCAAAGACCAATCAGGAGCCTTTGTAGTGGAAGAACCTGCAGTCTCCTCGACCAAAGCGACTAACAACATGCCCAATGTTTTGCTGGTATTTACATTGTTGTGCATGATGGCATTTGGGTGCTCCATTGTGACAATACTCCTCCTCACAGCACACTGAACTCTTGCAAGTTTTTTGGTTGCACTAAAACAATCATTGCTACAAACTTGCCCTGTTCACTGCCTGCAACTTTTCCTATTCCCCAAAATGAATTTCAAGCTGAGGGGTCACCATTTTGACAGAGCGGAGGAGATGGTGCTTCATGCCCTTACAGAACAGTGCATTCAAAGTATGGCAGGAGCACTGGTGCAAGGTGACTAGTTTGAAAGGGATTACAGCCATATGTAAATCGGCTACAGTGTTAGCTTGTAACAGGTACAATCTCAGTAGTTGTACATAGTGTATGTATACTGCTCAAAAAAATAAAGAGAACACTTGGAGTTATATTGTTCTGTTTAAGTGTTCCCTTTATTTTTTTGAGCAGTATGTTTAATGCTACTAGCTCTCTAACATATGTGTTCCAGACTACTTTCACGTGCCTACTGTAGTCTTGGTTAGAGACCACTGTAAAACTGTGTGCCCATTTTCTGACTGCAGCAGGTAGCTGTTACAGACAATGTGTTGCTGGTCCACAGTAACCTGTGTGATCTTACGGACTTGCACACATATTTTTAATGCACAATAAATTTATCATGTAAACTTAGGCTTGAATTTAAATTGCTGTATTGATTTAAAAATTCAGAACAGCAGCCCACAAATGTAACTACAAATGACAAAAGTAGCATGTATGAAATGCATTATGTATACAGTATGCACGGGCAGCCAAAACATACAGTACAAAAACACCAAACTCACCAGTCCATTAGGCTTATTGAAGATAAAGTTCATGTTCTGGCCCTTTGCCAGATAATGGTCTATGACTTTGTAGGTAGACCTATTTGACCTTACTGAGTTATTGCAAAATGTCTTGCAAGTCTCCATTTGAAGCTATCTAGCCAAATTAGCATGCACATAGATACAGTGGTTTGAAAAAGTTTGGGCACCCCTGATAATTTTCATGATTTTTCTTTATAAATCATTGGTTGTCCAGCTCAGCAATTTCAGGTAAATATATCATATAGCAGATGAACACCGTGATATTTGAGAAGTGAAATTAAGTTTATAGGTTTTACAGAAAGTTTGCAGTTAATTATTCCAACAAAACTATTAGGCAGGTGCATTAAATTTTGGCACCCTTGTAATTTGAATACATTAGCACTAATTATTGGAACACAAAATATGTTTTGTAAGCTCACTGACCCTTGATCTACATACACAAGTGAGTCCAACTATGATAAAGGGTTAAGGTGGCCAATTGGAAGTTTTTCTCCTCTTTGCATCTTCTCTGAAGAGTGGCAATATGGGAGCCTCAAAACAACTCTCAAATGGCCTGAAAACAAAGGTTGTTCAACATCATGGTTCAGGGAAAGGGAAAAGCTCTCTCAGAGATTTCAGCTGTCAGTTTCCACTGTGAGGAACATAGTGAGGCAATGGAAGACCACAGGCACAGTTCTAGTTAAGGAACTCCCGAAGTGGCAGACCAAGAAAAATCTCAGATAGCAGAGGCGAAGGATGAGATGAGAACAGTCATTAGTCAAGCCACAGACCCACCTCCAAAGACCTACACAAACCTCATCTTGCTGCAGATGGTGTCACTGTCATCGTTCAACTATACAGCGCACTTTGCACAAGGAGAGGCTGCATGGGAGAGTAATGCAGAAGAAGTCTTTTCTGCAGACATGCCACAAACAGAGTCACTTGAGGTGTGCTACAGCACATTTGGACAATTCAGTTTCATTTTAGAATAAGGTGCCGTGGACTGATGAAACTAAAACTGAGTTATTTGGACATAACAAGGGGCGGTAAAAGAACACAGCATCCCAAGACAAACACTTGCTACCCACAGTAAAATTTGGTGGCGGTTCCATCATGCTGTGGGACTGTGTGGCCAGTGCAGGTACTAGGAATCTAGTTAAAGTTGAGGGTCGCATGGATTCCAGTTAATATCTACAGATTCTTGAGAACAATGTTCAAGAATCAGTGACAAAGTTGCACCGAGGCCAACGACCCCAAACCCTGCTCAAAATCTACTAAGGTATTAATGCAGAGGAACCAGTAAAACGTTCTGGAATGGCCATCTCAATCCCCAGACATGAATGTTACTGAAAATGTGGGCTGTCCATGCTCGGAAACCATCAAACCTGACTGAACTGGAGATGTTTCTAAAGAAGAATGGTCCAAAGCACCTTCAACCAGAATCCAGACTGGAAGCTGTAGGAAGCGTTTAGCGCCTGTTATTTCTACAAAAGGAGGATCTACTAAATATTGATGTAATTTTTCTGTTGGGGTGCCCAAATTTATGCACCTGCCTAATTTTGTTTGAATAATTACTGCACACTTTCTGTAAGTCCTGACTACATAGCAAGTGGACAGTAGACAGTTTTGTACTGTAAATGACAAATGTTTAAATTAAATTTCTGCGAGGTTTGGACTCAACAGACATGCATGTGTTTCTGGGGGCTGGAAAATATTCTTGTCTACAAAAGAGGTGCATTGCAAAAAAGTTTGAAAACCACTTACCTTTAACAAGCTATCCTCACAGCATTGTTATTTCAAAATCTGTACGCATGCTTTGAGATACACATCGGTATGAGATGTAACTCTGTGTTTGTTGTTTATTTGTTTTATTTAATGTCACATCAGCACACTTGGCTATATTCATGATAGGTGATAAAGTTACATGGATACACACGTTTCATCAGTACAAGTTCAATATCAAACATGGCTGTGGGCAATTTAGTATCTCCAATTCAACTAATTTTTACTTGTATCTGGGCTGTGGGAGGAAACCAGAACACCTGGAGTAAACCCACACTGACACGGGATCCACCTGGGATTGAACCCAGGACCTTTATAACTCGGTGTATCTCAGTACTCAGATTATTGGTACACTATTGAAAAAAACAACAACGTGGGATGGGCATGTCTTTATATAATTACATCATGATATCATTATGATATCTCATTTAGCAAGGAGAACATGTAGATCATCCATGAAAGAGGAAACCATCACTGAACCTTACCTGAAGGTGTTAACACCTACTGTGTTACCATTTAGAAAGATACCTTTCAGGTCAGAAATGCAACATTCCTGATTTCAGCACCAAAGACACTGCCACTTCTTTTCTGGTCAGGTTGGGTGATCTTTTGCTCATTTGCATTTACACAGTGACATGTATGCAGACTTTACAGTTAACCTGACAGAAGAAACCTGCATGTCATTCAAGCTTAGCCTTATACTGTACCAACACAGTGTCTGTGAACATGCTAAACATATTTCAGTGGCTGAACCTTAGCTCTCCATATGTAAAAACAGACTTGTTAAATCCAACACCTGCTACTACTGGGACCATCCACACAGCAGTCAGTATTCAAGTGAAAACATGCGCACACAAAACTAAACACACACACACACACACACACACACACACACACACACACACACACACACACACACACACACTAAGCTAAGCTAAGCTAAGCTAATTCATACTACATCTAACCCTAAGCTCAACCTCAGTAACAATATTCCTTATATACCTTGTCCCTATGAGGTAAGAATGTCAGATCTTTGTTTGCATGTTTGGTGCTCACAATGATACAGTGGTGCTTGAAAGTTTGTGAATTTTCTATATTTCAGCATCAATATGACCTAAAACATCATCGTGTCAGGTGTTTTCAATCAGTGGTATGACAATCAGGTGTGAGTGGGCACACTTTTGATTTAAAAAATGGGGATCTATCAGAGTCTGATCTTCAGTATGCATTTTTGTGGAATTGTATCATGATACAAACAAAAGAGCCATCTCTAAACACCACCAATCCACAGTCAGACAGACAGTGTATAATTATAAGACCATTGTTACCCTCCGTAGAAGCGGTCGATCAACAATGATCACTCCAAGAGCAAGGTCTGTAATGCTTACAAATGACCACTCTAAAGCACACAAGTCACAAAAAATGGCTAGAGAAGACTAAAGTTCATGTTTTGGAATGGCTAAGTGAAAGTCTTGACCTTAATCCAATAGAAATGTTGTGGTAGATGTTCACATGAAGAAACCCACCAACATCCTAGAGATGCAGATATTCTGTACAGAGGAATGGGCTAAAATTCCACCAAGCTGATGTGCAGGACTGATCAACAGTTGCGAAAATGTTTAGTTACAGTTATTGTTCCACATAGGATCACACTATATACTGAAAGCAAAGGTTCACATACTTTTGAAATTCACAGATATGAAAAATTTGATAATTTTATTCAATAAATAAATGACAAAGTAAAAAATTTTGTCTTATTTGTTTAATTGGATTCTCTACAGGTCATATTTATACAGGAATATAGAATATTTGAATTCACACACACACACACACACACACACACACACACACACACACACACACACACACACACACACACACATTCATATACCTTAGATCCACGATGGTGCTTTGTAGTATTTGGAATGAAACCACTCACCCAATTTGGACCCCTGAATGGCCAGTACTCCACATGCAGGGGAAAGCTAGTCTGGGGAAACCAGATAGGAAGGGGCTCTGGCTTAAATTCAGGCACAAACTGCATTCCATGAACTGTTGTTGATTGTTATTGCTTTAAATGCTGGCTGAAAAGTCTTATTCTGTTGTTGTGGTGTGAACAATATCATAAACATTCACTTTTCCTGGAGCACCACTGTGGCAATTTTCTAGGTCTTAAGACATTAGCTGTCTTGGTCTATGTGCAATGCTTTATCAGTCTGTACTATCGGTGAGGCTACTGGCATTTTCAGAAGAGGTTTCTAGTTTTTCCAGCATCAGTTTGAGCCACTGTGTCCAACAATCTATGTTATGTAATTGATACATAACAATCTATGTATCAATTCCTGCATTTTCAAAGCAATAAATCTTCCCAGCCACTTCCTTGAGACTGCACCTCAGTCTATCCCACAAAACATGGCAGCTGCACAAAACTTATCCCTACAATGCTACATGGATTCTAATGTCTGCTTCCAATTTATTAAGTGAATAGCATAGCATCTCCATGACCTTTTTAACTTTCTGGATGTTTCTGTCTTTCTCTTTCAGTATGTAAGTTTTGTAGATAGATGCTGGAGAACTGAAAAGTATTGATTTTGTATCATTTTTGAGTCCTTAAACCTGCCTATGGGTGCTGCACCCAAGACTTTGAATACAGAAAACCATATTGTACAATTAATCTTAGTCTTATGTGTTTCCGTGCCGAGAGTGTTTCCATTAGATGCAAGCTAAGTGGGTGGCAGCATTGAGGAAACACAACCGCCATCCTTACTCAATGAGCCATTTCTGTATTGAAAACTTCCCTTGGGGTAGATTTTACTAAATGAGCAACCCAAAGTTACATTTATAATGTATAACTTGTGATAACTCGTAGAACTAATGTCAAGTATTAGATACATCTAACATGTCTTAACATATTCTTTAAAATACTCTGTAATGGCTGTTGAAAAAGATGACTGAGTATAATTTAGCTAACTAAGGTAACTACTATTGCATCCCACTCTGGTGGTGACAATTTCTAGCTCCCCACAAGGTTTTTCAGTCTTTCTAATATTTATTTTATAGGCAACAATCTTTTGCTAAAAGTATTGTAATCTTAAAGAATTTGGTTCAAGTGCTCAAAATGAAAATCTGACAGCTTGTAGACAGTCATACATTTGTGAATGTGAGGAAAAACTGAACTTTCTTCTTGTATGAACATACCGAAATCCATTTTCTGATAATTGTTTTAATATAGGTGGACCATATTTTGGTTTTCAGAAAAGAGTACGCTATGGACATGATGATGCCATGGGTCAGGAGAGCGGTCACAATTGGCAGCTGGGTAGTAGGTTGAGCATTCAGGTAAGTGGTGGCACTTACTTTTCAATACATGAACATTGTGTACAACCACAAATCAACAGATGAGACAGTATGCAAAATATAAAATGCAGTGTATCTTTACTGACTTCATTGCAGACAGTATGAACCCAACAAAGGTTTGCCAAAGTAATCCTTGCCCATTTGGTTATATCAGCTATTGATGAATGATGGTTCTTAATTCAGTGCCATCTGAGAGATCAGAAATCACAGGTGTTTAGTGTAGGCTTGCGCCCTTGCCCTTTATACACTAAAATTCCTTCATATTCCTTGAATCGTTTAATGATATTTTGCACTGTAGAGGGAGAAATATGCAAATCCCTTGCAATCTTTCTTTAAGGAATATTGTTTGCAAACATGTCAATAATTTTCACACATTTGTTGACAAACTGGAGATCCTTTACCTGTCTTTGCTCCTCAGAGACTCAGACTTTCTTGGATACTGCTTTTGTACCAAATCAAAATTACAGTTCACATCATTATTCAGTTTTTTTAACCTCATTCCTAGCTCTAAATTGCCCCTGGCCCAACTTTTTTTGGAATGTGTTGCAGGTGTGAAATGTGGGAATGGATGTTTATTAACAAACAAAATAAAATTTACCAAACAAAACATGGAATTTCTTTGGTTACTGTCTGCTATGAATAAATAAGACATACTGCATTTTTTGCAGTTTCCATACTGTCCCAGCTTTTTCTTATATGGAATTGTATTTTAAAACTATGTTGTGTTTGAATCGATGTTCAGTCCTACCTGGTCAGGATGCCCTAATTACTCTCTCAATAATTTGTCCAGCTGCTTGGACCAAGAAGCTGAATCCATGCAAATAGAAGACATTGGACTGTCTCCAGAGGAGCATGGACTGCACTGGGAATTGGGGCTTTGCTTCAACTGCGACTCTAACCTCTGACCAGAATTCCAGATGTTCTCACTCCAAATGAAACCCAGAGACATCCATTGGATGTGAGGAGCACTTCGCACCATCACAAAGAGTAATGGTCTTGGCTCTCGTTCTATTTTCTCTTTCATGATCATGGTCTGTCTGCATATTGCTCATGAGAGTTGGTCACCTGATGGAAGATCTTGCTGATGGTGCTCAACTCCACTCTTTGGGTGGCCACCATGGATGGACATCTGGTAGGCACTGCCAACCTGTACTACATTTACCTTTGCTTGAAAGTTTGTGAACCCTTTAGAATTTTCTAGATTTCTGCATAAATATGACCTAAAACATCATTAGGTTTCCACACAAGTCCTAAAAGTAGATAAAGACAAACCAGTTAAACAAATGAGACAGAAATGTCATACTTGGCCACTTATTTATTAAGGAAAATGATCCAATATTACATATTAGTGAGTGGCAAAAGTATGTGAACCTCTAGGAGTAGCAGTTAATATGACGGTGAATCAATGAGAGTCAATTAGTGGGACGACAATCAGGTGTGAGTGGCACCCTGTTTTATTTAAAGAACAGGGATCTATCAAAGTCTGCTCTTCACAACACGTTTGTGTAAATGTATCATGGCACGAACAAAGGAGATTTCTGAGGAGCTCAGAAAAAGAGTTGCTGATACTCATCAGGCTGGAAAGGTTACAAAACCATCTCTAAAGAGATTGGACTCCACCAATCCACAGTCAGACAGATTGTGTACAAATGGAGGAAATTCAAGACCATTGTTACCCTCCCAGGAGTGATCGACCAACAAAGATCACTCCAAGAGCAAGGCGTGTAATAGTTGGACCCCAGGGTAACTTCTAAGCAACTGAAGGGCTCTCTCACATTGGCTAATGTTAATGTTCATGAGTCCACCATCAGAAGAACACTGAACAACAATAATGCGCATGGCAGGGTTGCAAGGAGAAAGCCACTGCTCTCTAAAATAACATTGCTGCTCATCTGCAGTTTGCTAAAGATCACGTGGACAAGTCAGAAGGCTATTGGAAGAATGTTTTGTGGACGGATGAGACCAAAATGTAACTTTTTGGTTTAAAAGAAAAGTGTTATGTTTGGAGAAAGGAAAACACTGCATTCCAGGAAAAGAACCTTATCCCATCTGTGAAACATGGTGTTGGTAGTATCATGGTTTGGGCCTGTTTTGCTGCATCTGGGCCAGGATGGCTTGCCATAATTTATGGAACAATGAATTCTGAATTATATCAGAGATTTCTAAAGGGAAATGTCTGTCCATGAACTCAAGAGAAGTTGGGTCATGCAGCAAGACAATGACCAAAAGCACACAAAGGGTTCCTAAGGGTTTAGAATCTTTCAAGCACCACTGTAAGTATTCATAGTGTCTAAAGTTCATGCTGAAAGCATTTTCCATTTATCACATACTTATATTGATCAAGCAGTTCAGCAGTCCAAGAAATCCAGTTTTTTATACCAGTGTTCAGTCATGGGTACCAACGCAAGATATGCACATTCCTTAGTTAAGCAATTTAAGCCCTGACAATCGATGCACAGGTTGAGGCGTGTTTGGGGACCAAGAGAAACCTAGCCACACAGGCCAGATGAAGCCCAGGGAGAGAGACACAGTTTTGCATAGGTTGGTATTCACTGAACGCGTTATCATGCACTTAATAATCTGATAACTGCAGAAAATCAGATTTTGTCAGTAATCCAATCAACGAGTATACATGCACTTGAGTAACCAGATAATCTGAAACCTCCGGGTATTAATCAGGTAATAATTGCATTTCTGCTTTGCAACCAGCCAATACTCTCATAGAAATATATCAAATAAACTTCAAACTTTAACATTAAATAATCAAATTATTCATTTTATCATGTATATACTGCATTTCTGAGTCTTCTCAAAGTGTTCAATAGCCATTTCTCCTTTAATTTCATGGCGTGTTTAATTCCGGGGTTGTCAGATCCACGGATCCAGCGAGAAAAAAAACAGCAAAAGTCAATCAAAAGAGAGGCCAAATAAAGCCAAGGCTTTAGAAATACCTGGCAACCGTACGGAATGCTCATGCACATGCGCAGTCTGAAAACACAGATTGTAAACGGATTACTGGTATACATGTAATGAGTACCCTGATTACTGGAGTAATATCCAGCTCTGTTTATTGGATTTCTTAATCTGATTTCTAGATCGAAGTATGTTGTATGCATGACCACTTGAATAATTGGAGAAATAACTGCAGAAATACCTACTAGATCAATAACACAATCATAGGGATGCTAAAGCAGTAATTCAGAAGCATGTACTTTTCTGAAGAAAAGCTGGGGTACATTCAGGGGCAGCCTAGGGACAGCTGATCTGACTTGGGGTGCATTTACAGCACAGTACAGTTTGAAGAGAGCAGTGCTGGAAGCATAACTTGGACAATAATCTAATGGCTGGACCAGGAAACATGAGAGTCATGGGGTTGTAGTCAATGCCATTTAAGGGACATGCATAGAAGTTTTCATAACTTGAGACAGTGGTTGGTTAGTGGTTAAGGTACTAGACTCTGAACTAGAAAGTCTAGGGTTACAATACCACCTCTGCCAAGCAATCACCCTTGAGCAGGACCCTTAGCCTACAACTGCTTTGATTGTAAGGCTGTATCTGTTTTAAGTCACTTTTTATAAGGGAGTCTGCTAAATGACAAAATGTAAATTTAAATTAATTAAACTAAATGAAAATATGATGATGTTTTAGGTCATATTTATGCAGAAATATAGAAAATTCTCAAACTTTCACGAAAGTTCACAAAAAAGGTCCACTGTGTATATATACACACACTCAAGTTTGGCCAATTTAGCATAATCAGTTAACTTAATGCATGTCTTTGGACTGTGAAAGGAAACCAGTGTACCCAGAGTAAACCCACACAGACACGGGGACGACCAGAACCTACTGTGAGGCAACGGTGTGACCGGCTAAGCCACTGAGCCACAGAGTCAAAGTGCAGTTCTATCAGAAAAGAGCTGATATGAGCTCCCTTATTGTTTTTTCTTAGAATATTTGCTGCTAATTTTTGCACCAGCCATGGAGTATGTATAGATTTCTTGGTAAGCAAAGTAAAAGAGCATTACAATAATCAATTTTGCTTGCAATCAATGCATGGACAAGTTTTCTTCAGCACTCTGGGATAAGAGAGGCCTAACCATACCAATATTTCTTAAATGATAGAAGGCAACCTAAGTAACATTTCTTAATGTGAGATAGAACATAGATCAGAATCGAAGGTCACTACCAAGTTTCTTATTTCAGATTTGACATTTTATGCAAGAGGGTTACACAAGAGTTCACCTTAAGAATGAACCCTTGTGTAACTCCTAGGGAGACTAAAGTCTATAGATCAATTGATGTCTTAGTGTAACATGAAACTTTCGGTTTATCAAATGTTATCTAAACTATTCTAAACAGCAACAAGATGGCACCATTTAGTTGACATAGTTGACAACTACCAGCTTTACATATAAATAAAAACATACACAAACCTTAAATAACACAGCTTGGCCATTCTACATATAACCCAAAACCTCCATGTATATTTCATTAAATTATCTTTTCTTGAATGAGTATGGAGCCATAAGGTAACATGGTGGCTATTTTTTTCTCATGGCCACAACATAATTACATCGAGGCCATGAATTATTTCGTGGTCATGACATAATTATATAGAAGTCAGGGTTTGTTCCGTTAGGTCCTTGTTTTTCTCGCCACTCTATGTTTACGCTTCGTTTTCCTGTTCAACGTGCGTTTTGTTTTGTTTGGCAAAGTGCGGTGTGCTTGTGTGTTGTGCTGTGCTTCCTTTCAGATCTATTGGCTGCCTTCTGCCACTCCCAGTCTCCGCCCATCTCTGCACACTGGTCTTGCGTTTTCACTTATCAACTTCGTTCTGTAAAGCTCCTCTCCACTCAGCCACAGATCGCCGATTGTGGCCTGATATTTAGTTCTCGTTTCTTTATCCAAGTTCATGTTCATGCCTTGTATCCTGTATCCTGCCTTGTTTTTGTGCCAGTGTTTTCCTGTTAGCTTTAGCCTTCACCTTAGCCTTGCCTTATTTACATTACCACATCACCTAACATTAGCCTTAGCCTTGCCTTGTTTTAACTTGTCCAAGCTTCTTAGCTTAGCCTAGCACTTCCTGGTTTTGTTTTTGGCTCTCACTCCAGGTTTTTGTTCCATTTCTTATGCCATGCATTCTTCTCCTGCAGCCACGTGCTTTGCCACCCAAGACCATCTCGGATCCCGGACTTCCACGCTACACCATCCAGCCTCACGCCAGCCTCACGCCACCGCTGCACTCTCCCTGCTGCTCTTGGTCCACACCAACTCCTTGGACTCTTGTTTGTTGTTTTGTTGCTGTTTTCAGTTCTGCTATTTTGGTTTTGTTTACCTCGTCTCTGGTTAAATAAATTACCATTGTTTTACTTAGTCAGTTGTCTGTCTTTGGATTACATTTTTAGGTTTCGGGCCACAGTCTCAAAGGTCGGGTACCTTGTTGGGCTCCTGCGAGGCAGGGCCCTCATGTGGACTGAAGCTGCATTCTCCAACTGCTGTTTTGAGGAGGTCTCATATGACGGCTTCCTCCATCAGTTTAGGGTGGTTTTCGAGCACTCTAGCCATGGGGAAGCGGCGTCGAACCAACTCAGCAGCATTTGACAGGGCTCCCTGTCTGTTGCGGACTATGCCGTGGAGTTTTGGTCGTTGGCTGTGGACGCCCAGTGGAATTACCCTGCGTTATGCGTACGTGTCATGCCCCGGTCACCCAAAAGGGCCTGCTCGCCAGTAAACCTGGGGGACTTGACGAGTGCTAAACTAAATCCTCCACCACCATGTTGTTCCTCACTTTTGTTACCTGCCATGAGGTGTCTGTCTGGGACCACTCATGCCCTCGAGGCCTTAGTTGACTCTGGAGCGGAGGAAAATTTGATTGATTGCACTTTTTCCACTAGGCTTGGAACCCAGTTGGAAGCCTTGGAGGCCCCGAGGTGGGCTTATGCCCTGGATGGCAAGTTACTTATCACCCGCCTACCGGGTCCGATCACCAATATTGGACCCGCCCAATCCGGTTGGTCCTGTTGGGAAACCATCACAAGATGATCTTGTTTGTAGTCGTCCACATTCCAAAGACCCCTCTGGTCCTTGGGTTCCCCTGGCTAGTGCTCCACAATCCCACCATTGACTGAGGCCTGGGGAAGGTCCTGGGATGGAGCAAGTCTTGCCACCAGGGCTGCCTAAGATCCGCCATTCTACCCTCCAGGCATTCTCCACACACTTCTCAGCCTTCAGAACCCATTGACCTCTCGTGGGTGTCTCGCCCCTATCATGATCTCAGAGGGGTATTGGACAAAGACCATGCCAAGAGCCTACCACCCCATTGATCCTATGATTGTTTTATTAAGCTCCTGCCTGGGGCGCCTTTACCCTCTAGCTGACTGTATAGTATGGAAAGAGACTGTTCTCGTACGGAAAGAGAAGCCATGGAAGAATACATTGCGGAGTGTCTCTCAGCTGGGCTCATAAGGCCATGTATTGACTTTCATGGCTTAAATGCCATAACAAAGAGGAACAAGTATCCTCTCCCCCTAATTTCTATAGCCTTTGACCTTCTACAGGGATGCACCATCTTCGCCAAGCTTGATCTATGCAACGCTTACCACCTCGTGCGCATCAAGAGCGGAGATGAATGGAAGATGGCCTTCAACACACACGGCCATTTTGAATACAAGGTCATGCCTTTTGGTCTTACTCATGCTCCTGCTGTTTTTCAGGCTTGGATTAATGATGTTCTGAGAGATGTTCTTAACCGTTTGTTTTTGTTTATTTAGATGACATTTTGATTTTTTCCCCGTCAAGTGCCAGTTCCACATGGACTCTATTCCCTTTTTGGGGTTCATTATTCAGTGGCGGTGCATCAAGGTGGATCCGTCCAAAATCAAGGCAGTTGCCAAGTGGCCCATGCCCTTGGGGCATAAGGAGCTGCAACGCTTCTTGGGATTTGCCAATTTTTACCAGGGGTTTATTAAGGATTACAGCAAGGTGGTGGCCCCCCTCACGCAACTCACCTCCACCAAGCAGCCCTTCCTGTAGACTCCCGAGGCTGATAAGGCCTTCACAAAACTCAAGGGATTGTTTACCACGGTGGCTGTCCTGGCCCAACCAGACCCCAGCAAACAGTTCGTGGTGGAGGTGGATGCATTGGACCTCGGGGTAGGTGCTGTCCTCTCCTAGTGTAGGGGCTCCGACAACAGACTTCACCCCTGCGCCTACTTCTTCAAAGGACTAACTGTTCAAAGGGCTAACTACGATGTCTGCAATCGGGAGCTACTTGCCGTAAAGCTGGCCCTCGAAGAGTGGAGACACTGGCTGGAGGGGGCTGAACAGCCATGCATGGTCTGGACGAACCACAAGAACCTGGCCTACATCCAGTCTGCCAAGCGACTCAACTCCCATCAGGCCAGGTGGGCTTTTTTCACATTTTAATTTATTTTTGACTTATTGCCCTGGTTCTAGGAATGTGAAGCTGGACGCACTCTTCCACCAATTCTTCTCAGATGCCCCCAAAGACTCCTCGGGCCCCATCGTCTCACCAGACTGTCTGATAGCCCGGCTCACCTGGGAAGTGGAACGCACTGTCAAGGAGGCACAGGGGACCAAACCTGACCAGTATCTGAGCCAGTATCTGGGTTGGGCAAAGAACGCCCATAACACGCTGCCCAGCTCCGCCACTGGCCTCTCGCCATTTGAGGCATTATTGGGTTATCAGCCACCCTTGTTTCCGGACCTGGAATTGGAGGAGGCAGTTCCATCTGTCCACCACCACCTCTGCAGGTGCCGAAAGATATGGAAGACCACTGTTCAAGGCCGCAATGCTGCCCAGCGCTCCTCTGATTGTCACCGCAGAACCAGCCCTACCTACACTGCAGGACAATTGGTCTGGCTCTCGGTGAGGAACATCCCTCTCCAAGTTGAATCCAAAAAGCTATGGTATATTGGTTCATTTCCTATTGCTAAAATGATTAATCTGTCTTCTGTTCGTCTCAAATTACCACATCATATGCGCATACACCCTGCTTTCCACGTTTCACCATTCAAACCAGTAACCTCTTTGGGCCTGAGTCCTCCGGCCAGACCCCCACCACCCGCCTGGGTCACTGACGGACATGAGACCTTCACAGTCCACCAACTGTTGTAGGCTCATCGCCGGGGCCGGGGCTTCCAGTACTTGGGAGGGTTACAGACCCGAAGAGCGCTGTTGGGTTCCTGGTTTGGCCATTTTTGATAAATGTTAATCTCTGCACATTGGTCTTGTGTTTTCACTCATCAACCTCATTCTGTAAAGCTCCTCTCCACTAAGCCAGAGATCACCAGATCGTCTGTTGATGTTGCCTGGTATTTAACTCTTGTTTCTTTATCCAAGTTCATGTTCATGACTTGTATCCTGTATCCTGCCTTGTTTTTGTGCTTGTGTTCTCCCATTAGCTTTAGCCTTAGCCTTGCCTTGTTTACGTTACGTTCTGCTCTTGGTTCCATGGCAGACTCTCGTTTGTTATTTTGTTGCAGTTTTCAGTTCTGCTATTTTGGTTTCATTTACCTCGCCTCTGGTTAAATAAATTACCTTTGTTTTACCTAGTCGGTTGTCTGTCTTTGGATTGCATCTTGGGTTCAAGTTTAAAAATTGCCTGGGGAGTCCTCGATTCCCCTTAACAATAGAGACCATGAATTATACTACTATTTGATGACCATGACATAATTACATTGTAGGCCATGAATGAATATTGTGGCATAGAAGAGAAAGGAGACAGGGTATGGAATCTGCTCATAATGAAGCTCTTTATTAAACTGTCCAAAATCCCAGAAAGATATTTCAAAAGAACTACAAACAATGCCTAGACTATGTAACTATGGTCGGGGAGGGAACTATCCTAATTGACATATGAATTCCATTTCTGGTAAGAATTAACCAGGCATACAGATTATGTAAAAATTATGATTATGAGTCATTAATAAATGCTGTGTAACTATGCACATGAACTGAACAAATACACTTACTATAGAAAATAATGATGAAAATAAACCTAGCATGCCAGAACTGCAATACAAGGACTGGAGAGGCTACCACCACTACACAACCTCCCCTCCAATCGTTCCCATTCAACTCCCTTAGCTCTTCCTACCAGGCCTGACAGCTACCCTGCAAACAACAACAAAAAAACAACAACTAAAACATACATAAGCAACCCAGGCATGTAGGTCACTCAATCCCATCATGCCCATATAGGTCAAGTTGTAATCAGGGTACCCTGCCAGCCATCTGGGGTGCACTGGGATCAGTCACAAGTACATTAATTGAGCTGTGGATCCACACCCAACAAGCCAGCAACCCCAGAGGCAGGTGTCAGTCCTGATCCAGCTGGTGCTGGCTCGTCACTATAGCGAGTTAATTGATGAGTGTTCTGTTCAACCTACTCACCAACCCATCACTTTGCAGGTGGAGCAGCATGGTCTGAGTCTTTTCGGAACCCTAGCCTCTTATACTTCTCCATCATGATCTGCACCTTGAGATTGCAGACTTGGTCACTGTGGAATCCTTTCAGAGACCCCAAACCTCAGAAAAAAAACTTCTGTAGTTGCGGCACTCTTATTGGTAACTGCATACACTTCAGACCATTTGGTGAAATAGTCCAAAATGACAATCACGTAGTGATTACTCCAATCGCTCTCTGTGGAAAGGGACAGAGCACATCTATGAATTCCCAATCCTTGGGCATCCCAGACTGTAGCATCAACAGTGGTGAATGTGAAAGCTTGACTGGGCTGTGCACACGTTGCAATGGACAAACAGCTCAATGTAGTTAATGGACAAACAGCTCAATGTAGTCAATTAAGTTATTTGCGTTTGTGAAATTTTTTTGTTTCGTCTAGTGCTTTGATTGTCAGTGACCTTTAACTCTAGTTCTGGGGTGTCTGTGACCTGCACACTGTCAAGTTTTCCCTGCCTCAACACTTTTGTATTGTACAGGACAGAAGGATACTCTAGGACAGTAGGAGAGAGCAAATGCTTTAGAACATTGTAGACTGCAATACAGAAGATCACTGAATATTTATTCTATCCAACATGTTGTTTAGTAACAGCAATTTAAAGCGGTTCTAAGGAAATTAGTAATTTAATGTGCCTACAAACTTCGAGTGCAGCAGTTTCAAATATCAGTATGACTGTAGTGTAATAATCTTGTTTTTGTTTTAAACAAATTCTGGAAACTAATACATTAGCTTCCTGAAATTACTGTGGTGTATTACGCTATTCCACCACTGAGGACCCAAGTTTGTGCCTTCCAGACAGCTGAGGTATGATTTTGACCATGGCATGATTGTTTTTTGTCAGACAGGCTGCTTTGAGTATTTCTATGACTGCTGATCTCCTGGGATTTTTGTGCACAACAGTCTCCAGAGTTTACACATACAATACAGAGAAAATACATCCAATGAGCAGCAGTTCTATTTACAAAAATGCCTTGCTAATGGGAGAAGTCAGTGTAGAATGGGCCGATTTGAGCTGATAGAAAGGCTATTTTTACTGTAACTGAGATAAAAGCTCTTTACAATTGGGGTGAGTCGAATCTTAAGGCACATGGGCTAAAACAGGGAGGTGCTACCTAGTATTAGTGCAATGTTCCTAACAAAGCTTGGTGAGTGTATGTGGTATACAGTATGTTTGTACAATGCTGTATTCAAGCAATAGCAATAAGCTGTTATAGTAGGTTAAAAGTGTTTATGCAAAAATTAATTATAGTGTGCTTTGTTAAAATTTGTGATTTTTGTTTATTTCATTTGTATTTATACGTAATTACTCTGAAGTATTGTATGTATTGTTTTACTTCTTGTTTCTTTGTTTTTCCTTTGTCTATTATTTCTGAATATAAATGTTCAAGAGACAGCTATTTAATAAGTGATACATTTCATACATATTCTCAATTTATTGACATGATCTTTTTTACAAAGTCTAGCTATCAAAAACTATCAAAATGTATTATTTCAGTTTTCTTTAATCACACACACACACACACACGCACAAGCTCACAGAGGGACACTAGAGAGACTGAATTAATGCATGTCATTGGAATGTGGAGGAAACTTAAGTACATCGAGAAAACCCATGGAGGCATGGAGAGAACATTTAAACCTCACATAGGTATAGTCTGGACTGGGAATCAAACCAAAGATCAAGCAGTAACTTGCAGTTGTCATAGAAACAGCTTCTTTAAACATAAAGTCCAGTGGTACAGACACTGGTGTTGTGAACAGGACAGTTCTGTGAACACAAACAGTTTATGGTAAATTCTATCAGCTTATGTAAAACCCATACAAATTACATCAAATGGAGTGTAATGTTTGATCCTGTATCAACATGTTAGGAAGTTACAAGTTAAGATTGTAAAACTGAAATCTTACCATTACATACACTATCTCCCCTGGTTGGTCCCTTTAGGTTGTGCTGGGTAAAACGACAGTCATTTATAGTTGTGCCAGGGAGAGCAGCTGCCACTAAATGTGCCAGGTTTAGTGGCAGGTCTATTGGCAACTGCTACTTGTCACAAGACCACTTCCGCCTGTTACCACCATGCAGAGATTCAGCTCCTACCGGCTTCTAAATATTATTTTGCAACATCAATATAATTATGTTATGACCACAAGATGAAAACCACCATGTCACCTTTAGGGGCTCTGTACATGAGTTATATTTTTAAGAAGTGTTTATCAGGGTAAGGCAGGGGTCACCATTGCAGTGTTGGAGATGCTTTCCCAATCCGACTTCTTTTCCCACAGTCAGTCATGTGTCTGATTGATGTGTTGTTCAAACCCAGGTCTCTACAATGGTAGGCTACCAAATTTCTGCCGAGTCACCCAATCACCCAAGGTGTGGATGCACAGCTTTTAATTTATTAAATATCTTATCTTAAATAAATTAAATTATCAATAGCCATGAATATATGCTTATGCACATACAGTTTTCTTGTGCGATATACAATTTTACCATTTTTCAAGTGAACCAATGATTTATAAGCTGCACATCCATGATGTGAATCTCCCATTCCACCACATCCTAAAGGTGCTGTATTGGATTGAGATCTGGTGTTATTTGAGTACATATTTAATGATGACATATTTAATGACTACAGTCCATAATTAAACTGACACATTTTCATGATGCTTCTCCATTAAGATTCTGTTAGAGGAGATAACACCATACTCACTCACACCCATAGTCTAAATAAGAGAGGTCTTTATTTTATCACACTGATACAAAAGTTTAACTAACCTGAGACTCTCTGACTGTCCCTGCCCCTTTGAGCCCAGCTATGTTATATGTGTGCCTTTGCCTAATGACACCATTGTGAAACTATTACGAAAATTAAATTAGTTACTGAGGCCTTCACTTACTTGAATTTCTGACAAATGATCAAATGTCTGTTTTTCTTATCTCTGCCATTTGAACTGATATGGCTGACAAATAGACCACACTCACTCATCACCTATAACCTGTATAATAAATGCATGTCTGGGATTTGTAACAATCAAACCACTTAAAAATTGGTTACTTATAGATATTAAAAAGCATTACTTATACATACATATTAGGAGATAGACTATATTCATCGCAAGGTGATGGAACGAACAAAATACAGTCTGGATACAGTTTTAAATGTTTTTATTCTATTGGCTGGTAGAAGTTAAGCAAACTGTCTGACACTTTCTTAGTTTTAAGTCCACCTTTGCATATTAGCTCCTTATTGAAGATCAGCCAGAACTTACATACTTCCAGACACTCACACAGCAGACTGCGCCCAGCAAGCAGCGAACCAAACCACTGTGAGGCATATATGAAGGGGGAGGCAATTCTACCAAACTTAAACTTTTCCTAACTTAGAGAAAACTTAGAGTTTTCCTGTCTATAATGCGCACAATTCCTTTCAATGCATATTACTTTTATCACTTTTGTACTGTATATAGCTATGTTTACAATGACTATATTCAGGTGGAAATTGTTTTTCCCAGGAAAGGCTGGACCCTCTCCCTCTGGGAATTCAGCTCAGCTGCCTAGCATTAAAGCAATCCAGCACCATCAAAGCAATATGAATATGAAAGGTTCAGAAATGTGATTTAACACTATTTTAACACTTAAAAATAATTTGTTATGTTACAAAATGAAGCCCAAGCCCGATTCCAAGTCCATATCACTGACAGTAAAGTCAATGTCAAGTCGCCAGTCTTTTTTGATTTTGTCAAGTCTCAATTCATCACATTTGGGACTCCAAGTCATGTGACTCAAGTCCATACCTCTGCTATTTTCCTCTGACCTCTGGCATCAACAAGGTATTTTCACCCATAGAACTGCTGATCACTGAATATTATCTCTATTTCTGATCATTCTCTGTAAACCCAATAGATGGCTGTGCATGAAAATCCCAGCAGATCAGCAATTGCTGAAATACTCAGACCAGCCTGTCTAGCACCAACAACTATGTTACATTCATATACTGGTCCTTCTCAAAAAATTAGCATATTGTGATAAAGTTAATTCTTTTCCGTAATGTAATGATAAAAATTAAACTTTCATATATTTTAGATTCATTGCACACCAACTGAAATATTTCAAGTCTTTTATTGTTTTAATACTGATGATTTTGGCATACAGCTCATGAAAACCCAAAATCCCAAAAAATTAGCATATTTCATCCGACCAATAAAAGAAAAGTGTTTTTAATACAAAAAAAGTCAGCCTTCAGATTATTATGTTCATTTATGCACTCAATACATGGTCGGGAATCCTTTTGCAGAAATGACTGCTTCAATGCGGCGTGGCATGGAGGCAATCAGCCTGTGGCACTGCTGAGGTGTTATGGAGGCCCAGGATGCTTCGATAGCGGCCTTAAGCTCATCCAGAGTGTTGGGTCTTGCGTCTCTCAACTTTCTTTTCACAATATCCCACAGATTCTCTATCGGGTTCAGGTCAGGAGAGTTGGCAGGCCCAATTGAGCACAGTAAACCATGGTCAGTAAACCATTTACCAGTGGTTTTGGCACTGTGAGCAGGTGCCAGGTCGTGCTGAAAAATGAACTCTTCATCTCCATAAAGCTCTTCAGCAGATGGAAGCATGAAGTGCTCCAAAATCTCCTGATAGCTAGATGCATTGACCCTGCCCTTGATAAAACACAGTGGACAAACATCAGCACCTGACATGGCACCCCAGACCATCACTGACTGTGGGTACTTGACACTGGACTTCAGACATTTTGGCATTTCCTTCTCCCCAGTCTTCCTCCAGACTCTGGCACCTTTCCGAATGACATGCAAAATTTGCTTGCATCCAAAAAAAGTACTTTGGACCACTGAGCAACAGTCCAGTGCTGCTTCTCTGTAGCAAAGGTCAGGCGCTTCTGCCGCCGTTTCTGGTTCAAAAGTGGCTTGACCTGGGGAATGCGGCACCTGTAGCCCATTTCCTGCACACGCCTGTGCACGGTGGCTCTGGAATCGGCCCTTCTCCACAATCCTCCTCAGGGTCCGGTCACCTCTTCTCATTGTGCAGCGTTTTCTGCCACACTTTTTCCTTCCCACAGACTTCCCACTGAGGTGCCTTGATACAGCACTCTGGGAACAGCCTATTCGTTCAGAAAATCTTTCTGTGTCCTTACCCTCTTGCTTGAGGGTGTCAATGATGGCCTTCTGGACAGCAGTCAGGTCGGCAGTCTTACCCATGATTGCGGTTTTGAGTAATGAACCAGGCTGGGAGTTTTCAAAAGCCTCAGGAATCTTTTGCAGGTGTTTAGAGTTAATTCGTTGATTCAGATGATTAGGTTAATAGCTCATTTAGAGAACCTTTTCATGACATGCTAATTTTGTGAGAATTTTGGGTTGTATTTGGGCTGTATTCCAAAATCATCAGTATTAAAACAATAAAAGACTTGAAATATTTCAGTTGGTGTGCAATGAATCTAAAATATATGAAAGTTTAATTTTTATCATTACATTACGGAAAAGAATTAACTTTATCACAATATGCTAATTTTTTGAGAAGGACCAATATATATATCTACATTTAAATAATGCTGATTTAGATTTAGAACTGTTTTTCAAACATTAGATATTTAATGATAAAAAAGGGTGATGGGAATATAGACATTGTTTTTGTGTGATAAAAGCACAAAAAGTTGTAAATAAATAGCAATAAATATAAGCCTACTACATCAATTGTGATTTTCTTCGTAATCTGCAAAACTGTCCTACTACATTGAATCTTTTTTATTGTCTTTTGATTAATATTAACGTAAGGTAACACTAAGGTCACAATGTTCTGTGTAGGTTTTTACTGGCATTTAGCAGATACTTTTATCCAGAGAAACTTACAGCTGATACAGTCTTACAATTCAAGCATATGTGGGTTAAGGGCCTTGCTCAGTGACCTAGCAACAGCAGCTTAGCAGAGTTGGGATTCGAAACCTGGACCTTCTGTTCCGCAATGCAGTATCTTTATTGGTGCACAACCACATTTTTTTCTAAATATCAGTGTTACAACAAGGTAAATGTATCGAATTTGTGGATGTGTGTTTTGCTATTGCTACTAATCTTCAACTAGCTTTAACCAGAATATGAAACATTTTAGAGTGAAACTAACAGTTATGATTATGTTTACAGAAGAAAGAGGTTTCAAATTAGAATTTCCCCTGCACAAATGAAAAAACAACAGTTAATGCATCAGTGGAAACTATTAAGGGCCACGCTTTGGCCGCTAGTGGCCAGTGTGGACCCGTCATGGCAGCATGAGCCCCCAGCATAGTGGGGATAAGCTGACACTAGAGGTCAGTGTTGGTTTAGTTATTGTTTGTGATCCTCACAAATCAATGCAATTACATATGCACAGGTTAATTGCTGCGTGATTGTGTGATGACTCCAAGAGGAGTGGGCTCTCCGAGCACGCGAGACGAGAAACCTCACCCGTCTCGTGTGCTCAGAGAGCCCACTCCTCTTGCCATTTCTTCCAATTAGAGCATACAGGTATGGCCCATCTTGCATAGAAGGTGGGCCGAGTAGAGCTGCAAGGCTCGAGGTAATTTGGTTAGGCCATAGTTGCTTCCTCTTCTAACCTTCTCCTCACCTCCCCTCTTTGAGTGCCTCTCTGCGCACCTCGGCGTTTCCTGGTGCAGCCGAGCTCTTGCGCGCAGAGCTCGGCTCTGAAGAGCCCGCATCCAACCCGCGCATGTTCTACTTTTGTAATTATTTGCTTAAATACTTTCACTTCAGGACGCGTGTCCTTGCCTTTCCCTGGGTCCTGTCGTTCTTATTAGATGGCGTTATATCTTATTTTGAGTCTGCATTAGGCGGCTCTTTCATGTGCTGTTTTCCTCGTCTGCTCTTTCCCCTGGGTCCTAATGTCAGGCGGTGTGGCAAGCTGTGATTTCACTTGCCTGCGACACTAGAGATCTAGAGGGGGTTTGAGTTCTGGGTCCTGCACGAACAGCGGGCCCATTAATTCATCTTTTTGGTTCATTAATTGCATCTGGAGCTAACTGCACTTGGGTTCTAAATAAAGAAAATAAAATATATTTTATTTTTCAACGGTTCGTCGGTCTTTTGATATGGTGAACTGTAAAAGTAGGCTGCGGCCAGTCCAGGACCTAGCGTTAGCTGCTGGGACTTCCTTTAGTGTCCCCACTCACTCAAAACAGCTTCCCATCACATTACCCGGGTCTTGTTTAGCTTTTGGAGGATCGTTAAGCTGCCGGGGCTCGGGCATAGCCCAGCTTTGTCAACCAGACACTGTTGAGCTGCCCAGTTCCTGTCACATAAGGCATGAGTACTCTGCCTGGTCTGAGCATGTGTCGCTGTCTCCAGCTGTTTACCAGGAACCTGGGTTTGACCCCGCTGAAGCTTCCAGCCCTCCACGCCAGATCTTGCTGCCCCTGGCTGCCCCGTGTGTTTAATATTACACAGAGTAGCCAGACCGTGGCCGTGTACATGGAGGAATTCCGCTGTGCAACCAGTGAGTGGGGTTTTGATGACCTGCTGCTCATGGCTTTCTTTGAAAGGGGTCTTTCAGAGCATGGACAATGGACTGGAGAATGAGCTTTTGCCACTCCTTCCTGCCTCCTCCCTGGCCACCCTGTGCGATCTGGCCATTCACACAGATGTGATGATTCATTCTAGAACCAGGAAGATTGAGGCGTGGTTATTCTTCCAGCCCTCATCCTTGTGTGCAAGTCCGTTCAACTGTATATCTGAGCACACCGCCCCAGTGAGTACCTGACCATTTAGAGCCCCCTGATGCCCTGTACCTGGCATCTAGTGCCCCGAAGCCACGTACCTGAGCACGCCACACCTGTTAGCCCCATACTTGGGCACTTAGCACTGCCTGACACCATACCTGAGCACGCTGTGCTTGTAAACTTCGTACCTGAGCAAGTAAGCTCTGTACCTGAGCATTTTGCGCCCCCTAGCTCCATACTTGCGCACGGCGTCCCCGCAAGCTCTGTACCTGGGCACGTTGGCCCTGTACTTGGGCACTTAGTGCCGCCTGACGCTGTACCTGAGCAAGCCATGCTTGTAAGCTCCATGCCTGAGCATTTATCGCCCCTAGCTCCGTACTTGCACACGCCGCGCCCACAAGCTCTGTACGTGAGCACGTTGGTCTCGTACTTAGGCACTTAGTGCCGCCCAGCTCCGTACCTGAGCTCGCCGTGCTCATTGGCCTCACAACCAAGCAGTCGCCGTCCCCCGGCTCTGCACCTGGGCTCAAGCTGTTCATGCATCAGTTGCTATCGCCGACCTCTGTGTCACCAATGGTCGTGTTATTTTATCTGCCTGGCCAGGCGACTCACTCTGACCTTTCTTTCTGGTCTCGTTGTGCCGAGTTCTGCCCCTGAGCCGCCTGCAGCGAGCTCTGCCTTTGAGTCTCTTGTGCTGAGCTCCACCCCCCGAGCCACTCATGGCTAGCCCCGAGTCAACACCTGGCCCTGTGGCCGGCTCATGTTGTTCCGCCCTCCCTTCCAGCCCCCGTCTCGGGATTTGCCCTGCTTACCGGGGCCTCCCAGTGCAAAGCACGCTCAACCCCAGGCGCATTCGTCAGGCCATAGTGGGGATTCCGCTAAGCTGACACTAGAGGCCGGTGTCGGCTTAGTTATTGTTCGGGATTCTCACAAATCAACGCAATCGCGTATGCACAGGTTAATTGCTGCATGAGTGTGTGACCAGTCACACCAGCTGCACTCCTGCATTTTGCACAAGACCTCACCCGTCTCACGCGCTCGGAGAACCCGCTCCTCTTGCCATTTCTTCCAATTAGAGAATACAGGTATGACCCGTCTTGCATAGAAAGTGGGCCAAGTAGAGCTGCAAGGCTTGAGGTAATTTGGTTAGGGCATAGTCACAAGGAAAGGGAAAGCATCTCTTCCTCTTCTAACCTTCTCGCCTCCCCTCTCCGAGTGCCTTCTGCAAGCTGCTCACGTGCACTCTCTGCGCACCTCAGCGTTTCCCAGCACAGTCAAACTCTTGCAAGCAGAGCTCGACTCTAAAGTTCCCACGTCTGACCTGCGCATGTGCAGACCGCTGTTTGCGCTCTGTGCTCTATTTTTGTAATTATTCGCTTAAATACTTTCGTTTCAGGGCGCGCTGCCCATCAGCGCGTGTCCTTGCCATTCCCTGGGTCCCGTCGTTCTTATTTAGTGTTATACCTTATTTTGAGTCTTGTTTTATTTTTCAACGGTTCGTCGGGATTTTGATATGGCGAACCATGACAGAAACAATAGTAAAACAATAGTAAAACATTTAGCAAAAGAAGTTTAGAACACTTAGTTATTACACTGCATAGTGTTCACATTAAATATCATTATATTATATTATATTATATTATATTATATTATATTATGTTTTATTATAATTTGTCAGTACAACATAGGCTGATCATGTTTGTAATCTACGATGCCACTTAGCATTTTGTACTCTCAGAAAAGAAAACATATCAATACTGATATAAAGAGCACTGAATAAGCTACAAAATGTTAAAACATCATTAAGACTGGTGATCAAACTTATGGTCAGACATTTAGATTGAAGCCAGATATTGTTTTTCTAAATTATAAGTCCTATAATCATTCGACTTCCCTGTCACCAGAGCAATGTTGGCCTGATTAATCAGCTTTGATATGTAAATTATAATTTGGCAAATATGAAAGTTTTGAAGAATTAATGAGCTGATTAGATTTATTAATATTTAAGAGATGTAGATCAGCTGATCAGATGTTGTGGTTGGGCATCTTATTTTTCACAAATGTACAGTGTCCAAACTGGCAATCTCTTTTTTTTAAAAACAATAAAGGAGAAGTGGAAGAAGATAAGTCAACACTACAAACCACTACAAGGCACTAAAACAAGACACAAACCAGAGAAGAATACCATCTGCTGTAGATTGCTGGAAGATCCACATACTTGCTCTACGTCATCAGAGGTTAATGATGACTCAAATATCTTTCCTTCACAGCCTCTAAAACGCTTATCTTTAAGCATGCATAAAGACTAACTCTTATCTGAACTTCCTAAATGCCATTTTATGGCAATTTGTAAAGAACATGTTGAAATTTAATCTTGTTGACTTGTCAAAACATGTTTTATTTCCTTCTCATCACCCACTTTTATGTGTCATACTATAAGAAATGTCATAGTGACATATGGAGTACAGAAAACCATGAGTCTCTAAGCTTGCCTCTGGGGCAGAAATAACCCTCTCGATTGGTTGTCAAGTAATGATAACTTTTAATAAATTACGTATATTAATCAGTTTTTCCTGATTAATTACCTCATTAAATACCTTTTTATTTTACAGAATAATGATAGTTAGTGTAACTGGGTAACATTAAAACCTAAAAACTATCCTGCTTTTAATGTCCATTAGCTATTTTAGCAACTCTCTCTATTGCAAAAAAGCTGCTTTCTACTTTAAAAGACATTTAGGTACAAAAAAGAAGCTTGCTTGTACAATGTGTTATTTGCCTGTACTCACTCTGGTCTAAATGAATATCTTTGCTGTAGACTTTAACCTGGTCTGGCTACTACGTGTCTGAGAACATGTAAATCCACATGCAGAATTCGAAGGCTGCAAATTCTATTTAAGACAGCCTCCATTGTTGGCTAAGTGCCATTCATTGTATGCATGTACTACATTGCATAGCATTATTGATCTGCTGCCGCTGGGTTCTAATAATTTAACAGGCTACAAAACTAAATACACTGAATTTGCCCAACCATATTGTTTGCTAAGTTTAGGAAATTTTCTGTAAAACTTTTTTTAAGGTAGTTAAAGTGTTGTCAACACTGTAATGCCTGTTATAAATCAGTACCCCAGTGGATTATGGTGCAGAGAGCAGGCAGTTGGCACATATCCAGTGTATAAACAAAGAGTTTTCTTTTTCTCACTACTGCAATTATTACAAATCTCAATGCAGTTTGTCTTATTTAGTTTACTGACATAAGTACGTAACTAAACTTCAGACTAGATTTCTCTAACTAATCTTCACTGGACAAAACACTCTCGCTTGCCCTTTTAATTAGCTGGCCACAGTTATAAATCAGCAGCCTAGAACATGCTAGTAACTCAAGTCTGCACTGTGAGTCTTTACAGCACAGCTTTCAAAACTGAAAAAGTGTGGTCTCCTGCAGAAAAGTTGGCAAGACGTTCATAGTTAAATGTAATCTTCATCAAATCATGTACGTAGAGATAGATAGATAGATAGACAGATAGATTACTTCATATATTACAGCACCAGAAGTAAACAAAAAAAAAAAAAAAGAGCAAATTATTACAATTTATGGGTAGAAATGATGTAAAAAAAACTAAATAATGATGTGATTTCAAACAGGTTGACTATAATCATGATTTGGTATAAAAGCAGTATTCAAGAAAGGCTCGATACAATTTTGATTTGTTGAAAAACTGAATATTCTCTGCCCATTTTTACTCCTCCAATACTCAGCCTTTCGTGGATACTGCTTTTGTACCAAATCATGATTATAATCACCTGTTGACATCACCTGTTTTAAATCATGATTTATTTATTTTGTCCTTATTACTGGCCCTAAATTGCCCCTGTCCCAACTTTTTTGGAATATCTTACAGGCCTGAAATGCAGAAATGGATGATTATTAGAAAATGACATGAAGTTGACAAGAAAAAAACATGAAATATCTTGTGTTTATAAACAGATGTCTGACCTGTACCAGACGTCAGTGGTGTACAGGGTGAAGAGGAAGAGGGACATCATACTTCCCTGTGGTGCTCAAATGCTATTGACCAGACTGGTGCTTCGACTGGCTGGTTGTCACATCTAGAGGGGTATATGGGTACTCAGAGAATGTTTAGAATAGATTAGAATGTGGGGTGATGTCTGGTATCAGACTGATATTGTTCTTATGTATTCATACCCTTACTCATAAAGTTCTCTGATACCAACATTTGATAATGCATTATCACATGTGCTGTCAGCCTAATTGCAATATTTGATGCATCTTTCATTAGTATAATAAATGTGTTTTGTTAATAAGTCAGGAGTGTTGAGCAACTGGACTTCTTCTTGGTTCTTGAAGATGTGTCACCTCTCATCCGAAAGGCTTCTTCCCAAGTTCTAGAAGCTGACGGGGAGTCCCAAGCATTTAATCCTAATGGGGTTGTCACCTTGGAGGTGGTCCTCAGAGTCTTTGACCCACCCTGTCAATACATGAGTTGTTAGGATCACAAGGGACAAGGTGTGACCCATTAGTGAGTCATTGCCCCACCCTGCCATAATGTGAGTTGCTGGAGTCATGTGTGTCAAGGTGTGAATTGGGATTAAACCTCCTGGGAAGGGATCTCAAGACTGCTTTGTAGGTGGCTGATGTCAACCACCTCCTCTGTTCAATGATGGTTGTTCTAATTGGACATAAATCCTCATTCACACCATTCATACCACTCATTCATAAGCCTCATTCACACCTCTTTCAAACCATCTGTTTTCTATGTCCAAAATGTGAACAATAGTATACTCAAAAGTCTCCCTTGTCCTTTAAATGCAAATGTACCACTGAGTTCTATCGTGATGCATGGGCTCTTCTATGTTGTGCCATGCGCCTGTAGAGTGGTTGTTTGGTCTCCCATATGTATAGATCTGAGCCATCCTCACTGCATTGCACCGTGTACACAACATTGCTCAGTTTTTGCTTGGAAGTTTTATCCTTGGGATGAAACAGTTTTTGCCTGAGGGTGTTGCTGGGTCTGAAGTTCACTGGGATGTTATGTTTCTGTAGAAGAATCTACTCCAAATGGTCTGGATAGGTAGGTGATGCTCCAGCAGGTCAATAGTCTGCATGGGCTCTGGTGTGGCAGACTTGGGCACCAGGGAGGACAGTGTGGTGGGGAACATGTTTTAAGTAAAAGTGTAAAAGCTCTGTGCTGGTGTCTATATGGGTTGTGTGATATGTGCACGAATGTCCACACACATACAGTGGGGCAAAAACGTATTTAGTCAGTCACTGATTGTGCAAGTTCTCCTACTTAGAAAGATGAGAGAGGTCTGTAATTTTCATCATAGCTACACTTCAACTATGAGAGACAAACTGAGGGAAAAAAATCCAGGAAGTCACATTGTAGGATTTTTAAAGAATTTAATTGTAAATTATGGTGGAAAATAAGGATTTATGGCTCTCACAGAATTCTTTAAGAAGTTCTTCTGTCCTCCACTTGTTACCTGTATTAATGGCACCTGTTTGACCTCATTATCTGTAAATGAACCTGTCCCAGCCTCAACAGTCCAGACTCCAGAACTCAACCATGGCCAAGATCACAGACTGGTCGAAATACAACACCAGGAAGAAAATTGTAGACCTGCACCACAGCTGGGAAGAGTAATCCTCTACAATAGGCAAGGCAGGTTGGTTTGAATAAATCAACTGTGGGAAGCAATTGTAAGACTAAAAGACCATTGAATACTTCCTCCCTCGATCTGGGGCCCCCCAAGATCTCTCCCGTGGGGGTCACAATGATTATGAGAACAGTGGGAGCAAAAATCCCGAACTACATGGAGGGACCTATGAATGACCTGCAGAGAGCTGGACAAAGTAACAAAGGCTACCATCAGTAACACACTACGCTGAGAGGGACTCTGATCCTGCAGTGCCAGGCGTGTCCCCCTGCTTAAACCAGTACATGTCCAGGCCCGTTTGAACTTTTCCAGAGAGCATATGGATGATCCAGAAGAGGATTGGGAGAATATCATGTGATCAGATGAAACCAAAAAAGAACCTTTTGGTAAAAACTCAACTCGTTGTGTTTGGAGGAACAAGAATGCTGAGTTGCATCCCAAGAACACCATACCTACTGTGAAGCATGGGGGTGGAAACCTCATGGTTTGGGGCTGTTTTTCTGTACGGGGACAGGACGACTGATCCGTGTTAAGGGAAGAATGAACAGGACCATGTATTGTGAGATTTTAAGCCAAAACCTCCTTCCATCAGTGAGAGCATTGAAGATGAAACGTGGCTGGGTCTTCCAGCATGACAATGATCCTAAACACACCGCTCGGGCAATGAAGGAGTGACTCCGTAAAAAGCATTTCAAAGTCCTGGAGTGGCCTAGCTAGTCTCCAGACCTCAGCACCATAGAAAATTTGTAGAGAGAGTTGAAAGTTCGTGTTGCCCCAAAACATCACTGCTCTAGAGAAGATCTGCATGGAGGAATGGGCCAAAATATCAGCTACAGTGTGTGCAAACCTGGTGAAGACTTACAGGAAACGTTTGACCTCTGCTATTGCCAACAAAGGTTAAGTTACAAAGTATTGAGTTGAACCAAATTTATTGACCAAATACTTATTTTCCACCATAATTTACAATTAAATTCTTTAAAAATCCTACAATGTGATTTCCTGGATTTTTTTCTCATTTTGTGTCTCATAGTGTGTAGTGTGAAGTGTACCTATGATGAAAATTACAGACCTCTCTCATCTTTCTAAGTTGGAGAACTTGCACAATCAGTGACTTACTAAATACTTTTTTGCCCCACTGTACATGCCCCTACTTCAAGGGTAGAAAAGACATCATGTATGTTTCATATACAGTATATATGGCAACACAAAATACTGTACTCATGAAAAGAATTTACTGTATGGCACTAATAAACATTGTTTTGCATGAAATACACAATAAATATACTTAAAAGAAATTTTCCATACATACTTCATGTATTTTATGTTTGTATCTTAATAAAGATAATGAGAGATAATTATATATGGTCATTATAGTATTGCTAAAACAACAAATCTAATGGTGGGCTAAGACATCTAAACAGTACTGTATATAACACCTATATGTCTGCCCTTTCTCCTTCTGTCATATATTAGCTTATATTAATTACCATTAGGATGCCGATGAAGGACAACCTACGTCCTATATTTGAAAACAACCAGTTGCAATGATGTTGATAATTTGTGACGTATGTTGATATATGTTGACATATATGTTGACAAATATTGCACATATATGTTCATCTAGCATATGTATACCATATATTTAGATCCATATACAGTGGAGTGAAAAAGCATTTTTTTTGCTTGTT
This sequence comes from Ancistrus triradiatus, assembly GCA_025084515.1. Lineage (NCBI taxonomy): Eukaryota > Metazoa > Chordata > Actinopteri > Siluriformes > Loricariidae > Ancistrus > Ancistrus triradiatus. Next base: position 83,991 of record JAJAGP010000101.1, read on the forward strand.
TGTCACACTTAAGTGTTTCGGGACATCAAACCTATTTAAATATTAGTCTAAGTAAACACAAAGTGCAGTTTTTAAATGATTATTAAGGGAAAAAAAAATCCAAACCTACATGGCCCTGTGTGAAAAAGTGATTGCCCCCCCCTGATAAAACACAACTTAACTATGGTTTATCACACCTGAGTTCACTGTCTCTAGCCACACCCAGGCCTGATTATTGCCACACCTGTTCTCAATCAGGACATCACTTAAATAGAACGTACCTGACAAAGTGGAGTACACCAAAAGATCCTTAAAAGCTAGATATCATGCTGAGATCCAAATAAATTCAGGAACAATTGAGAAAGAAATTAATTGAGATCTATCAGTCTGGAAAGCAGTGGTTTTCTAAAGCCATTTCTAAAGCTTTGGGACTCCAGCGAATCACAGTGAGAGCCATTATCCACAAATGGCAAAGATATGGAACAGTGGTGAACCTTCCCAGGAGTGGCCGGCCGACCAAAATTTTCCCAAGAGCGCAGAAATGACTCATCCAAGAAGTCACAAAAGACCCTACAACAACATCCAAAGAAGTACAGGCTTCACTTGCCACAATTAAGGTCAGTGTTCATGCCTCCACCATAAGAAAGAGACTGGGCAAAAATGGTCTGCATGGCAGAGTTTCAAGACGAAAACCACTGCTGAGCAAAAAGAACATTAAAGCTTGTCTCAGTTTTTCCAGAACATATCTTGATGATCCCCAAGACTTATGGGAAAACATTCTGTGGACTGACGAGACAAAAGTTGAACTCTTTGGAACTCTGTATGTCCCATTACATCTGGTGTAAAAGTAACACAGCATTTTAGAAAAGAACATTTTACCAACAGTAAAATATGGTGGTGGTAGTGTGATGGTCTGGGGCTGTTTTGCTGCCTCAGGACCTGGAAGACTTGCTGTGATAAATTGAACTATGAATTCTGCTGTCTACCAAAAAATCCTGAAGGATAATGTCCAGCCATGAGTTTGTGACCTCAAGCTGAAACGAACTTGAGTTCTGCAGTAGGACAATGGCCAAACACACCATTAAGTCCACCTCTGAATGGCTGAAGAAAAACAAAATGAAGACTTTGGAGTGGCCTAGTCAATGTCCTGACCTGAATGTTATTAAGATTTTGTGGCATGACCTTAAAAAGGTCGTTCATGCTCGAAAAACCTCCAATGTGGCCGAATTACAACAATTCTGCAAAGATGAGTGACCAAAATTCCTCCACAACGCTGTAAAAGACTCATTGCAAGTTATCGCAAATGCTTGGTTGCAGTTGTTGCTGCTAAGGGTGGTACAGCCAGTTATTAGGTTTAGGGGGCAATCACTTTTTAACACAGGGCCATGTAGGCTTGGATTTTCTTTCTCCCTTAATAATAAACACCTTCATTTAAAAACTGCATTTTGTGTTTACTTGTGTTGTCTTTGACTAATATTTAAATTGGTTTGATGTTTCGAAACACTTAAGTGTGACAAACATGGAAAAACATAGGATATCAGGAAGGGTGCACACACTTTTCACATTACTTTTCACGCCATATAGTACATTTCTGTATGGGTATACTTCACCTCACAACTAAAGTATGCAGCATATGACTTATGACATGAGTACTGAACCTTGAATCAGAGTTTCCTGATTAAGGGGCTGAAAATGGTGATTGCTATCACACCTGGAAGGGCACTCAAAAATTCTGACAGGCCAGACAGTGTGTGATGAATGCCTGGTGACTGAGTTTATTTAAGAGCCTCCTGAATCGGGAAAATACTCAAGTCTCGTGAGTTGATGCAGGCCTCGAGAGTTATATCCAATAAGTTAAAGCTGTACAAAATAGTGAGAGGTTGATAATAGCTATTCTGGGCCTGTTTCTATACTGCAGTAACACCAAAGACTGGCCAAGATTTGAAGTCATCCAGTGAGGTGAAGTTAACAATGCAGCCATAAATTCACATTTTAGTTGTGGCTAAATTTAGTTCTGATGATGAACTGAGGTTTCAGACTTTGCTAAATCAGTTTCTGGATACAAACTCAAGTCCTAGGTATACACAAGGATTATATATTGGGAGTAACTTGGCAATTTAACTTATTATCAAACTGAGTTGGTGGCAAGCAAGCTACTTGTCTTGTCAAGCTACTTGCTACTTGCAAAATTCAACACATATCAAATCAAGAAATTCTGGAGATATTAAATCACTGATTACAGCAAGTTTCATTAATATGAAAAAAAAAAGATTACAAGTAGCTGGTGTAACTGCAGCTTTAGGTGAGACAGTGCTATAGTACATTCAGCTAGAGATATAGCTTAATGAATAAAGATAATTACTGTAATTAATGCATAAAGGGGCACAATGTAAACAAAAAAACAGAAAGAAACCCGTGAATCCTACGATATTTTTAAAGCCTTACTCGGAAGTGCACTGACGCAGTTCTCGCTCTCTACTATCAAGTCAGAGATGGAACATGATGCCTGTGATACATGATTTCTAATTAAAACAATGATGATTCCTCACACCATGGCAGAGTTATCATTATTAGGGTTCTGCTGTGGCCATGACTCAGCACGCTGCTTCTTCCTCCTGATAGCACAGAGGAGCTCAAGGAGAAAACAGAGAGAGGGAGGAGGGCAGTCCAGGACTGCATGGCAACATCTACTAATTTTTGACTCTACCAGCCAGGATGCTGGTGCTGATTATACCTCATATTTCCATTTTTGGGCAAGAGAAAAGAAAACAAATCAAAACCATTGGATAACAAACTGTAAATGAACAGTAGAATTCAGTTGGACTAAAACATATATGTTTACCATGCCAATGCATTGCGTTTATAGTTTGTGCATCTGGAATAAGTCTTTAGGGGCGAAATGGGCTATTATTCTTCAGCTATTTAAGGGTTCCCCTTGGCCTACATATCATTTAATGGGTTTAATGGGTAGTGAAACAAAAGGGTCAGCAGAGTTTCAGTGGTACAGAAATATTTTGTGGGGCTTGACATTAATCCTGAGAGTAAGCATTCTTGTGGTTAAGGAAATATGAAGCTTGAGTTCAGCCACACCTAATGATGCTCTCTGACAGTGTTTGAATTAAGCAGCCATGACTGGGGACCAGTTTAAATACCACACAGATGGCAGGAACCATTTTATCCTGTGTTATAACTCTAAAGCATCTATTGTGGCTTCTTTTTGCAATGAAAGCATGCGCTAATAATCTTACAGGGATAATAAAACAAAGCATCAAGGACCAAACAGGTGTCCAAGTAATTAGTGTTCACCCAGGTCTCTGGCAATTTCACATTTATTAAGGAATGAAACAATGAAAAGCTGCACCACAAATGCAATTTTCAATCACAAGCCCATTAAATAAAAATTATATTTGAATTTCCTTTATTTACAAATTTCACTACGGCAGATTTGCCAGTAACTATATATAACCAGGTTGCTATGTACTTTATATATTGTTACAGCATATTGGTGTATAATGTCTTTTTGTTTCTTTCCATCTATAAAGGTCATTTAAGGCGAGTTCAATATAGATTAAAAAAACTTTCATGAAAAATTTAATTTACCCAGACTGCTATGTCTCACTGGAGAGGGTAATTGCATTTTGGCAGTTTTCAGGTTTTCTCTTTGCTATTCCTCATGGGAATATAATGAAGGCAAAAGGAGAAAACAGATCTCTCCTGCTTTCTCATGAAATCATTTTTATTAAGTTTATTGCAACACAACAGCAAATTGTAGAGGAGCAAATTTCAATCTGTCTACATCAATAATGCCATTAATGTGAATGTACAGAGACTGGAAACTGGAAAGATTTCGAAAAAGACACCTGTGACATGAATTGTTAAAATTATAAAATTATAATAAATTATAATAGGTAATAAAAATCTGTTTTTAAACTCCGGACCGTGCAGCCATAAACAGACTTAAACGGGCAAAGACACTGTACAGCACTGCCCAACATATGATGTGTTACAGTACATAGTACAGAACTCTATATAATATAATATACCGGTAATATAATATAATATAATATAATATAGTTTACTTAATAATTACAACAGATTCATATGTTAATCACTCATTTAGGTACATTACACTGTTTTCTATAAATATTCAACAAAATAAATAAATAAAAGCATGTGCATAACAGTTTAGGCTTCGGACATGATGGCATTAGGGATGCTGTGTAGATAGGATTGTTCCACTCATGTTTTCAGCGGTACATCGGATGCATTTTTGTATTACTTGCATGCAGTTTTCTTGGAAGAGTACCTTTACACAAGAAATTAATATTTGTATTTTACATCATGGCTCCAAAATGTGTTCAAAGAATTCTCTGTAGGTAAGTGTTATACATAATGTATAAAGAATGCCAAAAAGTGTTTTTTTTACTATGCATGGTATGTGTTTGTGGTCAGGTACTGTATTGTACTATGCATTGTATTTATTTCAACTTTTATAAAAGATACAAAGGTAGAAATTATTCTGCCATAGTTAAATTTTGTTATAATATGTTTAATATTATTGTTTAGAAAAAGCTATTTGTGGGAAGTATCCAGTACTTTGTAATTGAAGGTATCTTGCCCCACAGTAGAGTACCCTAAAAAGGCTAAGGGACTATGGTATCTGGTCAACGTCCATTTTGGTCAGTGTCTTGTGTTATGCGGATGTTAAACAGCACGTAACTGCACATACCTGATATACAGTGGTGTGAAAAAGTTTTCCTATTTTTTTGCATGTTTTGCAAAAAAACCCTTCCTCCCTGGCCGATCTATATGATCTAGCCTTCCGTACTGATGTGTGTCTTTTTCAGAGGGAGAGGGCCGGGAGAGGGCTCGACCTGCAGCTTGTCACTTGGTTTTTAGGTGGTTCCCATTTGTCCTGATGTCCCGCACACTGCACAAACCCTTTTGGACCCTTTTGACCCATTAGCTCCGTACCTGAGCAGTTAGCGCCACCCAGCTTCATCTCTGAGCTCACCACGCCCTTTACCTCCATACCTGAGCAGCTAGCGCAACCCAGCTCTGTACCTGAGCAGCTAGCACTACCCAGCTTCGTACCTGAGCTTGCCGCGGCCTTTAGCTCCCTATCTGAGCAGCTAGTGCCACCCAGCTTCGTTCCTGAGCATGCTGCATCTTTTAGATCTGTACCTGAGCACATCAGCTTCGTGCCTGAGCAGTTAGCACCACCCATCTCCATTGCTGAGCTCGCCGCACCCTTTAGCTCCGTACCTGAGCAGCTAGCACTACCCAGCTCCGTATCTGAGCACGCCACGTCCCTTAACTCTGTACCTGAGCAGCTAGTACTGCCCAGCTCCATACCTGAGCTTGCCGTGTCCTTTAGCTCTGTATCTGAGCAGCTAGCGCTGCCCAGCTCTGTACCTGAGCATGCCACACCCGTTAGCTCTGTACCTGAGCAGCTAGCACTGCCCAACTCTACTTTAGGAGGTCGGTCATGTATGGTTCAGAAGACCGGAGGTAAGTTAGGGCTTAGATTTAGCGCATTATTAGATTCCTCATTATTGCGTGTTTTCAGAGGTTTGCTGCACTGCCATTTCAGTCTGGCACCTCTCTCTCTCCATGTCACTTGGCCGAGAGCGGTCAGGTGACACATCCCGCTCGGCTCCGCTCAAGATCTCACCACGTTGCGCAAATGTCGTCCCGTGCTGAGTGCATGTGCCGATTGTGCAAGGCTCCACCTCTTTTTGCTGAGCTCTTTTGGTTTTTGTTCGCTCTCTTTATTTTTGCCTCACCATGGCACTTTAAAATATGGTCTGGCCTCTCCTCCTTTCATTTCATATATGAAGGAGTGGTTTTGTTTTCACTCCGCTCCATGCAGCACTTGTTTTTGTTCTTTATCATTCTGTTTTAGCTCACATCATCCCAGCCAGCTTATGGCAAAATGTTAGAGCAGTAGATCCTGTGGTAAGCAATCAGGGTTCGATGCTCAGCTCCCAGCCAATACGGGCGCACCTTCATTTTCCATTTTCACTTGTTTAGTTCCCATATTATTTATTTTATATTTTGGTTCACAATTTCAATTTGGAACTAACTGTATTTGGGTCCTCAAAACCTTTTTACTTTTGTTTTCAAGGTTTGCCCGGTTTTAATATGACGAACCATAACATGTTTATCACGCTTAAGTGTTTCGGAACATCAAACCAATTTAAATATGAAATAGTATTTAAATGAATGTTTATTATTAAGGGAAAAAAAATCCAAACCTACATGGCCCTGTGTGAAACATAGAAAAATAGGAAATAGGAAATCAGGAAGGAGGCAAACACTTTTTCACACCACTGTACATACAGTGGGGCAAAAAAGTATTTAGTCAGCCACTGATTGTGCAAGTTCTCCTATTTAGAAAGATGAGAGAGGTCTGTAATTTTCATCATAGGTACACTTCAACTGTGAGGGACAAAATGAAAAAACATCCAGAAAATCACATTGTAGTATTTTAAAATAATTTAATTGTAAATTATGGTGGAAAATAAGTATTTGGTCAATAACAAAAGTTCAACACAATACTTTGTAACATAACCTTTGTTGGCAATGACAGATGGCAAACGTTTCCTGTAAGTCTTCATCGGGTTTGCACACACTGTAGCTGGTATTTTGGCCCATTCCTCCATGCAGATCTCCTCTAGAGCAGTGATGTTTTGGGGCTGTCGCTGGGCAACACGGACTTTCAACTCCCTCCACAAATTTTTCATGGGGTTGAGGTCTGGAGACTGGCTAGGCCACTCTAGGACCTTGAAATGCGTTTTACCGAGTCTCTCCTTCATTGCCCGAACACTGTGTTTGGGATCATTGTCATGCTGGAAGACCCAGCCATCTTCCATCTTCAATACTGTCACTGATGGTTTTGGCTGACGATACATGGCACCGTTCATTCTTCCCTTAACACGGATCAGTCGTCCTGTCCACTTTGCAGAAAAGCAGCCCCAAAGCATGATGTTTCCACCCCCATGCTTCACAGTAGGTATGGTGTTCTTGGGATGCAACTCAGCATTCTTGTTCCTCCAAACACAACGAGTTGAGTTTTTACCAATAGGTTCTATTTTGGTTTCATCTGACCACATGATATTCTCCCAATCCTATTCTGGATCATCCATATGCTCTCTGGAAAACTTCAGATGGGCCTGGACATGTACTGGCTTAAGCAGGGGGGCACACCTGGCTCTGCAGGATCTGAGTCCCTCCCAGCGTAGTGTGTTACTGATGGTAGCCTTTGTGACTTTGGTCCCAGCTCTCTGCAGGTCATTCATCGCGTCCCTTCGTGTAGTTCTGGGATTTTTGCTGACCATTCTCATGATCATTTTGACCCCATGTGATGAGATTTTTTGTGGGGCCCCAGATCGAGGGAGATCAATGGTCTTGTATGTCTTCCATTTTCCATTTTTTGGCCATGGTTGAGTTTGGAGTCTGACTGTTTGAGGCTGTGGACAGGTGTCTTTTATACAGATAACAAGGTCAAACAGGTGCCATTAATACAAGTAACAAGTGGAGGACAGAAAATCTTCTTAAAGAAGACGTTACAGGTCTGTGAGAGCCAGAAATCTTCCTTGCTTGTTGGTGACTAAATACTTATTTTCCACCAGGATTTACAATTAAATTCTTTAAAAATTCTACAATGTGATTTCCTGGATTTTTTTTTTTATCATTTTGTCGCTCATAGTTGAAGTGTACCTATGATGAAAATTACAGACCTCTATCTTTCTAAGTAGGAGAACTTGCACAATCAGTGGCTAACTAAATACTCTTTTGCCCCACTGTACATACATACGTACATATATACATATATAATAACATATATACTGTGCCTCCTTGTTTCTGCTCTCATTTTATATTTTAACAGTTCTGCTTTGTAGTTCTACAATTACAGACTGTAGTCAATCTGTTTCTCTGCATACTTAGTTCTGTTTACCCTTTACTGCAGGTGGATCAATATTGGAATCAATTTCAGTTTTTTAGATGGGAAGGTATCTGTGTGACACATCAAACTGGTGGAAATTTTCACCAGAAAACTAAAGGTGCTAATGTAAGTTTCACATTAACATATTTTTATTCACTCTTATGTTACCCCTCACCACTACCAACTCACTGGATTAAATAAATATATGCTTTTAATATAAGCAGAATATTAAAAGTTCAGCAAGGTTGTTTTATAATCTTATTATAAATGAAGAATCAGTGATAGGAGATGGTGACTTGCTTGGAAATGGTGATGAAAAGCTAGTTTGTAATGCATTTGTTATCTACTGATGTCTGTGTGTATTTCTGCACAAATGCTTGTGTAATGAAATTATAAATTGCTTTGTAGTGTGTTGTGGTAAAGTAACAGTACTTTTTCTGCACAACGTCAATTGCATATTTTGAGAGACTTTATAATAAATCGGAGTTGTGTTATGCACACATGCACAAAAATTTGAATGCGTAACAGATATACAGTGAAATTTAACGACATCATTGTGGTAATAATACTAACAACACTCACATTTAATGCGTTCTTTCATTATAGCACCTATATATTAAGTTAATTTTAAAAATACTTGCATATTCTATACTTACATGTAAATATCTAGCAATAAAGTTGTCATTCCATCATAAAATGCCAGACACCAATAACACCATACTATAATACACTATGAATAAATAAGCAGTGTTCAATAAATGCAAACTTCAAGAAATCCAGGCAACAGTTGCTGGGAGACCGCTTCAGTTAAAAAACTGATATTTCATATGCTGTGTCATGGTAAACTGCCATCAGGGAAAAGTGCCCAAGTTTCTTTTACAATCAACAAACAAGCCATTTCAGCAAAGCACATTGCAAATGCAGTGCTGTGTTTAAGTGTGAAAATGGCATTGGAATGGAGTGAAAGGGGCTCTTTCCCTTCACACAATTTACAGTAAAAATCTTTGAAGGTACTTAAATCTATCTGAAAGAGCAAGAAACTTCTGTCTATGGTACTTTTCAGGCCTGAGGCTTGTTCTTTTCTTTGACAAGTCATATTACTCAGTGCTAGTCAGGCAGCTCATTTCAGTCTTAATGCAGCCTTCCATTGCAAAAGCTTATTTCAGATATATTTTATTGTTTTATTTGTATAACGCTTTAACACCAGACACTGCCATGAGGCAGATGTACAGGGACCCTGGATTAGTCTTCAAATGAGCAAGCTATAGGCAAAAGAAATACTGACACCACAAAAAGAAGAAATCCTGTGAAGTGCCCATCACAAAAAAGATACAATTTTTTCTGGATGACACTAGATATTAGAATTTAGAGTTTGGCTCATATATTAATTTAATGCTGTACAGATAAATAGGTAACAACTCTATGCTGAGACAACACTGCATGGCCAAAAGTTTGTGGACAACCCTTCTAAATAGTGAGCTTTGCCATTTCAGCACGACTCACTTTAACACAAAATAAAACGCATACAGTTCTGGATTCTAGAAAGAAAAACAGTGCTAGTAGAATAGGTTGTACTGAATAAAACAGTGACTTTCAATATGACACATAGGTTTCTGCTACCATTAAGTCAGTTCTTCAACTTTCTGCGCTGCTTTCCTTAAACAAAGTTCATAGAGAATTGGTTTGGCAACATTGATTCATAACTTTACTATTAATTATATTACCCTTTGTTAAAGCCATGACTTCTGGCTCCACTTTTTCATGGTATGGGATGATGATCAGAGTAGAGAATGTACTAACATGTCAGATGCCCTCTGAACACAGTGCTTTTTTCACAGTAACCATCACTATTACCATGGGCAGGACAGGGTTCAGTTTGTGAATGAGGTAATAATGCTCTTTTCATTTTCTCTTTTTGTTAAAGGACAGTCTTTGCTGTCAAGTATCTGCTAACATCTAGACCCAGAGAGCCTCATGCTGGCCTGAGGCCAAAGTCCCACTGCCTGTGGGGTTCACATGGAGCATAAATAACACAGCTACCGAATACACAACAACCTGGCCATAGGGGACGTGCATAACTGAGCAGACTGTCATGCCACACAAATTAAGACTCTGTATCCCTTATGATTACATTGCTTGTCATGTCTGTTTCCTGTTCTAACATTCTGAAGTGATGTGTGAAACTGCTAATATTAAAAATTTCAGGTTATAGAGTTTAACAAATTGTATAACAAAAATGTTTGGTACAACAGCATATTTAAATTTTCAGTCATGCGCATGGTATATTGTAGTAAGTCATTCGTCATATGTCAGGAACCCTGCTCAACACTCCTGTGACCTTCCTACAATTCAAAGCATTAGTATCCCTATCTATGATGACTGCTCTGTACGACCCCATTTCTGCCTATAGCAATATGTATATTATCATATCATCCAAGTTTTCAGTACAATAAAAAACACTACACAACACACAGAGCATAAAGTAGGGATATTTTTTAGACATAATTTACAAACAGATTGAAAATAACATACAGTAAATTTATGCAGTGACCACAAAGTCAGGGTCCCTCCTGAGCTATAAATTAGACTGGAACAGCCAGAAGGAACTGATTTGAAACTTTTAGAGAGACATAAAAGAACTGAGGGTAACACAGAGTAGATCAGCAATTCAAGATGGAGTCAGGTCATGAAGTGCTTTAAAAACAAACAATAAAGATTTAACTGGATCCTATAGTAAACTGGGAGCAGGTTAAAAGAGGGAGTTGTCATGCACAAGCTAGTATGCATAAGTTTGTCTCTCTATCATTGACCTTCTATTGACATAATGATCACTGAGGCTAATTAATGGTACACCTACACCTCCCCCTAAACATAACCTTAACCTCAATAACCTAAAGCAAATCTTTTGACTCTTTTAGTTTTTCAAAAGAAAGTTGGAGTTTATGAAAAAAAAAAGAAATGGTACACACACACACACACACACACACACATAGAGTTTGTCCTTCTATAATTGTTAGGTCTTTTCACTGTCATAATACAACCCCAAATTAGAAAGTGTTGTGACAGTACAGAAAATGCAAATTTGGGGAAAAAAATCCACAGTATTTCTTAGATTTACTGTGACCTTTAGTGCAGAGCAGACAGTACGAACCCTAGACCTTTCATGTTTTGTCTGCTCAACTTCAGTGCATGTGTTAATAAACATCCATTCCTGCATTTCAGCCTGCAACACATTCCAAAAACATTATTAAAGAGTTACCACTTTGTAGTGTTACCACTCCTTCACACAACATTTAAAGGATATTGAAAAATGCATGGATGTCCCTGGAAAAGATGGTGCCTTGGAGGCGGCATATGTTGCTCTAATGTTAACCTCAATGTATTTTCTGCATTAATGCTGTGGTCACAGAAGTGTAAATTACCTTTGAAAAGGACACTGTCACAACCCCATACCATGACAGACCCTGGCTTTTGGACTTGTTAGTGATGAAAGTTTAGATGGTCAAATGAAAGAAGTTGACCAGACAAAACATGAAATATCTTTTCATACTGTCTGCAAAGAAAGTCAAAGAAAATGTAAGAGATGCTGCATTAAAAAAAAATGTCATCTTTGATACTGTCCTAACTTTTTCTGATTTGGGATTGTGTTACTGTTGCTTATTAATGCTACACTTACACCTAACCCTAACCTTAGTAACATAAATGAAATATTTAGACTCTTTTGGCTTTTCAAAAGAAAGTAGCTGTTTTGTAAAAAAAAAAAAAAAAAAAAAGCAGTTTTACTTATGAGGTCTAGCCAAATGTCCCAGCAAGGTATAAAAGATTTTTCTATCCTTGTGGGAACAGTTGTTCCTCGCAATGATAACTAAACTTGTCTATGCCAACTCCCAGACTCACACAACTACTCTCACCCAAAAACCTGTGAAAATTACAGTAACTTCTACGTTGCTAAATAGGTGTGGAGACCTAGCTATGTGTACTAAGTATACCTATATTCTGTGCACAAGGTTCACTAAAATTATAATGCATTTTTAAAAATAATGGTGGACTGTATGGAGTTTGCATGTTCTGTGTGAATGAAAGATTTAAATCAATTATTGTGAATTCATTAATTTATTTACCTATTAAAATAAAGCTGTTTGTCCTCAAAATGAATCAAACAAATTTGTAAGGTACACTGCAGTATACAAAAGTGCCCTCTGTAATAAAAGAAAATTTAAATAGTTTGATACAAAAGTCAAAATAACATAATAATACATGCACCAGTACATTCTTGTACTTGATTCACAGGGAGTGTAATGTCCAGCATGGTGTGTTTTTAACAATAACTGCTATAAACAAGAATTTACAAGTCTAGTTGCTATGACACAGATAGTAGCTAGTAGCACTATATGAGTGGAATCGGTTCCTCCAGAGAAGTCAATTTATCAATATGCCAAAGAAACAAAAGGTGGCACATCCTTTCCTGGCCTAATTTATTTCAGTTTCCCCTCTCCCTCACTTTTTACCTCTACACTTGGAATTGAAACAACGTACAATCTAAATTCTGCTAAATAACTAACACATGCACCTTGGATCAATTGCATGGCATGAGATCAAAACAGTTTTAGTGAAGTGGTGGTCACAATACATGCTTCAAAGTGACAAGCCGATTATTTATTTCTTTTAGCCCACTGTTTAAAAAGGGGTTTTTGTGCACTTCCATGGACCTCACTTTTTAACACCCTCTAAAGCATTAACAGGCAGGAGAGAGGAAACTTCATCTTAAATGTTTTCCATCCATTTCTGCAGTGACTAGAGTGAACAAATTCTTAATGGGTCCCTGATCTCATGCTGAAAAATGACCCTAAACCAAATTTCCCCAACAGGTGGCAATAAACATAGCCTTAACCAAAAAAAAAACATTGATAGTATGTATTATCTGGCCACAGTGCTGGTCATTAAAGACACTGCGCCATTAATAGGGTTACCTTTATTTTATCTTTCCCTTTTACCCGATAACACTATGCAGCTGGGAGTAAAGTGTTTCATAATCAAATGCTGTTGGCTTTTTATATGACGCTACATTAATTGCATTTACTACTTGACATACCTTGGAAGCCTGCATATTTTAGTGTGAATTGTTATGTCATCCTTCTTAGACATAGCAAAGAGAATGCACGAAAGGGAAGGTGTCAGCACTTCAAAGGCAAATTTCACAGAGATAAGAAACAAAAAAGACTGGGTTCAAACCTCTGTCACTCCACCATAGCTTTTAAGGAGGCTTTTTTATTTCCTATTCATACAAGCGCATTTCAACATCTTCATTTTTCACCTTCCATTTCCACTTCTAGAGAGAGAATGAAAGTCACTGACATTGACTTAAGGGTTGGTAAGAAAGGAAAACAAATCCCATCAGTGCGGCTTAAAGTTCTGTCTTGGCATATGAAATAAGAAAATGGATTTCTGTTTTTTTCCGGAAGGCAGCTCTGTACCAGACCTTAAAATGTGCCTTTATATTAAGTGTTCCCTTCCTCCACTGTTATTCTCCCTGGTCTGAATGCATCAAAGAAAATGTTAATGCATTTTAGAAAATCAATACAATCAATACAATTACCATGTCAGAGTCTCTACTGCTCATGGATATAATACACATATGAGAAACAGGTGCATATTTAGGTAAGATAAAATGTTATTAGGTCTCAAGAAAGCACAAATAATAAACATACTGTATGACTAAAGTACCAGTCAGCCTATTCATGATACTTGTATGGAGTCTACTGATGATTCAGAGTTCCAAATGCCACACTAGTGACATATATACTGCATACTAGTCCCGGAAGTAGTATGTACTAGAATCTGACAGTGACAACTAAGTGTACTACATTCTAGCCTATGCATTGTATGATGCTCCTGCAGTTGCATTGAACATATTGTGATCCAGTATTTTCTAAATGGAACAATTAATGTTGATTGAATACTGCATGGAACATAGTTCGTATGGAAGTGGTTCAGGATGAGTAGTATCAAATGTATTCTATTTCAAACAATACCATTCACTTTCCTGTTCAGCAGCTTACAGTTGTTCTTACAGTCAGATTCTAATTGGCTGGCAACAAAATGGGACAAAATGGTATAAAAAACATTTTCGTTAATTAACAATAAAGATATAAAAAAATCTAACATGATAAGGTTAGAAAATACAAAACCACATAGATACAGTACATCTAAAGTGAAATGAAGATGAAACCTGAGTTATGTGCAGACTACCTGTTTCAGACTCAAAACAGTTTTGCAACTAACAGAAAAATGTGTTATCAGGACTGCATGGAGTCACATAAAGACCAGTATGCTTCTAAAGTTGGAAAATTGGTTTAAATGCTTAGTGAAGAAAGGTTTGTGATCTTAGGCTTTGTATTAGTACATGAGGGTGCAGGCACTGTGTAAAATCAAAGAGGCATTGAGGAGCTACGCCTGCCTGCTGCTTCTGTGCTTTCTTTTCTGAACAACCTCTTATCTCTAATCATGTCGCATCAGTCCCTCCAATCCACCACAGAACCTTAACTACACACTATCCAGCCCTCAGCATTTGCAGCCAGCATCTCTACAAATCAAGCAGGCCATTTCTTAACTGCATGCAACTGATTGAAATACTGATAAGTGCAACATCTTGGAAGCAGCGGGTGAAAAAAAAAGATGAGCTTTGGCTACTTCCGTTCAACCATTTAATTTGTTTTGACTTCCTTTGATCTTGGTGCTACAATATATGAACTAAAAATCTGAGTGAACAACACATCTCCACTGTTAGTTGGGTAGAAATATTGGTGCACCCTGAAATGGTTGAACAGTGCTATTTGAATGTTTTGAAGACAGCATGAAATGTTGGCACTGGTTCACTCTCATTCATGCGTGACAACAGTGTGACTCGGATGAAAAGCAGAACTTCAGACGATATCTTCTGCTCGCGTGGCACAGATTCAACAAAGTCAATAACACAGGTAGGATAAAATAACATCAAGATCACTGTTTGGATCACCTATCACCTCTGAATAGATTTGCACTTCTGATTACAGCCCGAGTGTACAAAGAATTCAAAAGCATTATGTGTTTGTTGGCCTAAGTCATCTAGAATAAAGCTCAGCATAACACTGGCATATGTGGGCATGACTGCTCTATTCAAACAGGGACAGTGCATTAATGAATGAGGAGACAACTCTCTAAACCTCCAAACAGAAGGTTCAGGCATACCTTTGCTTGACACCATTAGTGCACAAAGGCTTAGAAATTCAATGGACGCATCAAGTACCAGCACAGGTGGGAATTTATGCTTCATTTTGGAGCTCTTGCATTGTCCATAATTGAATGAGTGGCTGTGGGTTAATTTTGCTCCATTCAGACGATGGTGACCTTAAACTGTCATCCCCCATAAGTTAGCCTCAGTTGCCGATCTCTAGCTCATGGACCGGATAACCTGGATTATAGAGACAGCTGCTGCGCAGTCACGCAACACCAGAGTAAATGTTCATCCGGGATTATTGGACAAGACAGCTTTTAGAATGCGGTAGAAATATCTGCTGTGTAGTAATGTTTCTGCAATAGTAACAAAACCCACCGTGACAGCATATCTATATGATCATTAACATTTATGGACAAATTGTGTTATAAATTTCTAACCTGTAACCTGTAAAACCTGTAACCTGGTCTGTGCTGCCCTTGGCAGTACAAAGGATATAACAGTACTTATACCCTATGAATAAAACACAAAAGATGCCCAACATTTTGCATATGACAAATTTGCATGTATTGTTTCTTTAAAAATGTTTTTAAATTTACGCTTTAGAATTTAATATATACACTACAAGGGCAAAAAATTGCCTTGCTTTTTCTTATTGAAAAATAAAACGTGTTCATTTCTCAGTTGTGGGTAGGAAGCCTTTCTGCAATATTTTCCTGTACTCCAAAGCATCAATTGACTTTTCTCAGTGAAGCAGCACATCAGTACCAGCTGAAAAGCTCCCCACACTATGATGTTTCTACCTCCATGCTTAATGGTAAAAGAGATGCATTCACTGTACTATTCCTCAGCAGATCTTCAAAGACACCTCTCTGGACCATCACCATACAACTCAAATCATGATTCACCACACATAACTCTGCTTAACCACTCTGAATCAAAATTCCATATTCTGTCAGAAACTTAATTCTGTCCAAACATTTGATTAACATAACATCTGCCATAGACATCCTTCTTGTTATTGTTCTTATTGAAAGAGTCTTGGTTTCTGAGGTCTTGATTCTGCGGACAGTTTTTGAAGGCTTTTTCCTGTCTTTGTGAACTGCACATTTCAGCAGGTGTTCATCTGTACTTGAAGAGGCTTTGGGTCTTCCAGCTCCATTATTTTTGGCAGCATCACCTGTTGTTTAAAAGCAATGACACTGTCTTAATAGCTGATAGTGAAATTGGTATTTGATGTTCTTTTTGGAGGAGAGTTTCTCATTCTTTTACATTGGGACTCAGAAGATGAGATATTTGTCACTCCTGGTTATATTTAAGCGCTTGCTTTCAGACTTGTGAAGGACTGCAGCAGATGTGGCAGATTATCAACTAATGACTTATCTTTTATCTCTTATGATGGAAGAATCTGAACAGTCAGATATGTGCTACTTGAGTTTTATATAAAATATTTTAACTTTGTATAAAGTTTTAACTTTGTGTTTGTCTTTGTGTTTAACTCCCTGCTTTCCCCCTAACAGTATATTGCAGCAATGAGTATCGACAAAGTAATGGTGGCGCAGGTCTCAGGAGTGAATTTTCTTCGTTCTTACTGACAAATTTTCTGACGAATGGTTACTATTAGGACCAGGGGGATGATTCAGTGACTGGTCTCCCTTCCATCAAAAATAGCCAAACTCTGTCTACATGTGACACCCAACCCTAATGGACATCGTTCACTATTAAAACTATGGCTGTATCTGAGAATTTTGCTCAGCAAGGATTAATAAAGTGCTATCTTAAAATATACTTACTAAGTAGCATTGTGGAAGTGTGAAATAAAAAACATCAAGTGACATCAGAACTAAATTGTGTCAGAAGTCAGATATTCTTAGAAAATAGGGGAATTTCCTGCTACAAATCATCATGGCTTGACTAAATGTTTCTAAGAGTGCCATGCATGGCAATCATAACTGGTTCAGTTGTATCCAAACCATGATCTGGCAGAACAAATTTGACAACATAACCTCAAATCAACTCAAATCAGCAAAAGTGCAGTCAAAATATAGCTAGCTAGTTGTGGTCTCAAAAGTTGACTAACAGTTTCTAAACCACTTCTGAGGAACTAAACAATACCAGTGCTTGGCAAAGACTAAGACATACCAGCATTTCACAGTGGATCACTGGAAAAAAGTATTTGCTTATGAATCCGTGACTGAGATTTACTTCAGTAACAAAATGGTTTATGAAATGAGATGAATAGAAGAAAGATTTATACCACAATCTATCAAAACAACAGTGAAAGATGGTGGTGGGGATAGTCATATACGGGACTGTTTGCCTGCTGTGAAAACCTGCACTGACCTGACTATAATCTGACATGCTTTACGCTATGGCTTGTATCTTTGTGGAGAATGGTTCAAACCGTATCAGGATTATGACCTAGAACACACCTCAATGTGATGCAGGTACTACTTGAACATTAAAAAAAGGTAAGAAGTGCTGACTGAAATGGACTTTTGTCCAATGTCATCTGACCTCAACCCCTTCAAAACTGTACACTGAAAACAGAGGAAGCCAAACATATAGTAACATCGTAAGATGCAACATGGAACTTTCTCGAAGCATGCTGGGGGAATTACATGGATCATCGAGTTTTACTTGTGGAGTCCATGGCAGTTGGAATCCATCCTTTCACTAAAGCAAAAGGGGGAATATACTAAATACAAATAAATTTAGATTATGCTGATAAATACATCTTTTGTGAGATGTCATTAAGCCTAATATATTGAAATTGTTTTATTCTAATAGTGCACTATTTAGAGTGGTAATCAGTGGTCACAGAGTGCCCACTCGTACCTAATGGTCATTGCTTTTATTTGAAAACACCTGATTGACTACCGTATTTTCCGGGCTATAAAGCGCACCGGGTTATAAGGCGCGATATCAATGATCGATCTGTCTTTACCTGGCGCAGGGCGTCTTCTTGCTTCCTCCACTTCCGTATCATTGATTGGTTAATGTTGAATTCTCTCGCAGCTGCTCTATGTCCATGTTGTACTGCGTGACTGATAGCGTTGAGTTTGAAATCCGCTTCGAAAATAAATGAATGAATGCACGTACCCTAATGCTGAAGCACAGATCGGTATTACTCCGCTATGTTCCTGACTACGGTGGCCGTAAGCTTCGTAACTTACCAAGACCGTGCTAAAACATTTTGACAGATTTATGAGTGCCGTGTACCATCTACAATCGGTTCTAGGTCAGAAAGCTCAACCAGAATTAATTCATACATTAGACGCACCGCATTTTAAGGCGCACTGTCGATTTTTGAGAAAATTAAAGGATTTTAAGTGCACCTTATGGTCCGAAAAATACGGTAATTTCACCTTAAAGTAATTGCTAATCCTAGAGTTTCATATACTATATATGCCATTCACATATATACAGTATAATATTGGATAGCTTTCATCAATAAATAAATCACCAAGTATAATATTTGTGTCTCATTTGCTTAATTAGGTTCTCTTTTATTTTAGGACAGCTGTGAAAATCTGATGACATTTTAGGTCATATTTATTCAGAAATGTAGAAAATTCTATACTGAAAGTTCACAAACATTCAAACACCACTGTATAACACACCTTAGTTGTAATATTAATCCCTAGTACTATTATTCAGATATCCTGCAATTTGGCTACTTCTTCTTCTAATTTTAATGACAATTGCCATTCTGATTATTTGGTTCATTGCTGCTACCTACTTGACAGGTATATACTGGACTGGCATATTTGAATGGCATAAATATTCAACGTGAATTGTCCTGTAATGCTATAGCTAGCAGACTTACTGTGACTAACAATCTCAGTGATGCGTTTCCGGTTCAGTCTCAAGTAAGTACTGTCTGAACTCTGCCCTAAATAGTGTTGTATATAGAGAGGCTAATTACTGTCCAGATAACAAGTGAGTAAGGGTACAATTTCAAACACAGCTTGTGTTAGTTCAGTCACTCATTCTCTTTCCATACCCACTTAATCCAATTCAGGGTGGTAGGTGGCTAAACAGCAGTGCACGGCACAAAGGAGCAACCAGCCCTAGTCTCACAGACATCACTTAACCTAATGCATGTGTCATGGTCTGCTCCAGTGTTTCCTCCCTTTCACCTCTCCTCGCCACTAGGGGCGATCTTCATGCTTCCACTCGTGATGCTCCACCAGACGGGAGAGCACATGAGGAACTGATAAGATCACTAACCAGCTCCAGCTGTATTGGACAATATTTAAGTGGGTCTCTAGCGTTGCCATGGGGTGGGTGATTTACTATTCAAGTCCTGTTTACCTTGTTTCTGGATTCTGGCTTTTGTCGGTATTTCTCGTGTTGGCTATTGGTGTCGCCTCCTGGCTCTGTATATCTGCTATTGTGCTAGTGTGTTTTGTGAATGAACTCTCAGGTAAGCTCGTACTTCGCATTATCCGCGGTAAGCTTACAGTTATTGTTTGATTTCGTTTTATATGCCTTCTGTTTGTTTATCGTGATGCCGTTCAGTCGCGAATGCCTTAGCTTCGTTTACTGTCTTTTTTGTTTAATAAATATGTTTATTTTTATTCAGATAACCTGCGCTCATCTCCTTGTTAATCCCGTGAACCCGTTCTGTTACAGAATCACCCATCCACGGTATGGAGATGGCAGGGACTCTGAATTTTGCACATTTGCCTGACCGGTTTGATGGTAATCCAGTTCATATTCGGCATTTTATAGGTCAATGTACCCGTTATTTTGAATTTTTTCCTTTCCGTCGGAATATGAGCAGATAGAGTTTATTTTTCTGTTGCTTTCGGGTAGGGCTCTACGTTGGCCACCGAGTTGTGGCCACTTCTTAAAATTGGTACGGTGAAGGAGTTTTTTGATGACCTTAAGGTAGGGTTCGATAGGGTTCGGCTACTAGATTTCAACCAGAATGTGCTGGACCCCCAGTTCACCAGCTGTAGGAAGGGGTTGGCCAAGCACAAGCCAGCACCCCGAAGCTCTGTATCTGATCACACCACCCCTTTAAGTTTCAAACCTGAGCAAGTATACTCTGTTCCTGAACAATTAATGCCCCCTAGCTTTGTACCTGAGCGCGCTGCGGCTGTAAACTTTGAACTTGAGCAAGTAAGTTCCGTTTCGTAAATCGTTAGCACCGGCTAGCTTCGTTCCTGAGCACACTGGTACTGTAGTCGAGCCCGCAATGTCTCTGAGAAGAAGGTTTGAGCCAGTAGCACATATCCCGTCACCACAGACATTAGCGCTGAGGATGTCCGCGCCAAGGATGTCTGTGTTAAGGGTGTCTGTTCCAGGACCTGTGCCTGCACTGAGGGAGACTAATCCAGTATCTGTGCCGAGGGCGAGTGTTCCTGTTCCCGCTTCGAGGGTGTCTGTTCCAGGACATGTGCATGCACTGAGGGCGACTGATCCAGTATCCGTGCCGAGGGCGAGTGTTCCTGTTCCCGCTATGAGGCTGTCTGTTCCAGGACCTGTGCCTGCACCGAGGGCAACTGATCCAGTAGCCGTGCCAAGGGTGAGTGTTCCTGTTCCCACACCGAGGGTGTCTGTTCCTGTGCCGAAGTTGTCTGTTCCAGGACCTGTGCCTGTACTGAGGGTGAGTGTTCCTGTTCCCGCTCCGAGGGTGTCTGTTCCAGGACCTGTGCCTGCACCGAGGGCGACTGATCCAGTAGCCGTGCCGAGGGCGAGTGTTCCTGTTCCCCCTTCGAGGGTGTCTGTTTCACGACATGTGCATGCACCGAGGGCGACTGATCCAGTAGCCGTACCGAGGGCGAGTGTTCCTGTTCCCACTATGAGGATGTCTGTTCCAGGACCTGTGCCTGCACCGAGGGAGACTGATCCAGTAGACGTGCCGAGGGCGAGTGTTCCTGTTCCCACACCGAGGGTGTCTGTTCCTGTGCCGAGGGTGTCTGTTCCAGGACCTGTGCCTGCACCGAGGGAGACTGATTTAGTAGCCGTGCCAAGGGTGAGTGTTCCTGTTCCCACACCGAGGGTGTCTGTTCCTGTGCCGAGGGTGTCTGTTCCAGGACCTGTGCCTGCACCTAGGGTGACTGATCCAGTAGCCATGTCGAGGGCGATTGTTCCTGTTCTTGTTCCCGCACCGAGGGCATCTGTTCCTGTACCCATGTCAAGGGCATCTGTCTCTGTGCCAAGGAGGTCTGTTCCGGTTCCTGTGTCTGCACTGAGGACGACCGGACCAGTGGCCCTACTGAGGGCCGCTGGATGCAGTGACGCTCTGCCAGAAGCGATCTGTTCCCGAGAAGCCGCTTGCTGCTGCCTGGCTTGGTCTGTTCTGTGCCCACCTTCCGACCTCCCGCCACCCACCCGTGTCTGGTGCTGGGGCGTTTGAAATCCTCCCGGGTGTCGCCCAGAAGGGAAACCCCCAGACTTGACTGGACGCTCGGGTAGGGGGGGCCGTTTTTGGAGTCCTAGCTGCGACTATGTCACGGTCTGCTCCAGTGTTTCCTCCCTTTCGCCTCTCCTTGCCACTAGGGGCGATCTTCATGCTTCCACTTATGATGCTCCACCGGACGGGAGAGCACACGAGGAACTGATAAGATCGCTAACCAGCTCCAGCTGTTTTGGACAATATTTATGTGGGATTCTAGCGTTGTCATGGGGTGGGTGATTTACTATTCAAGTCTTGTTTACCTTGTTTCTGGATTCTGGCTTTTGTCGGTATTTCTCGTGTTGGCTATTGGCGTCGCCTCCTGGCTCTGTATATCTGCAATTGTGCTAGTGTGTTTTGTGAATGAACTCTCAGGTAAGCTCGTACTTCGCATTATCCAAGGTAATCTTACGGTTATTGTTTGATTTCGTTTTATATGCCTTCTGTTTTTTTATCGCGATATCATTCAGTCGCGAATGCCTTAGCTTCGTTTATATCTTTATTTTTATTCAGATAACCTGCGCTCATCTCCTTGTTAATCCCGTGAACCCGTTCTGTTACAGAATCACCCGTCCACGGTATGGAGACAGCAGGGACTCTGAATTTTGCACATTTGCCTGACCGGTTTGATGGTAATCCGATTCGTATTCGGCATTTCATAGGTCATTGTACTCGTTATTTTGAATTTTTTTCCTTTCCGTCGGAATATGAGCGGATAGAGTTTATTTTTCTGTTGCTTTTGGATAGGGCTCTACGTTGGGCCACCGAGTTGTGGCCACTTCTTAAAATTGGTACGGTGAAGGAGTTTTTTGATGACCTTAAGGTAGGGTTCAACGCTCCTTTCGTTCGGTTATTAGATTTCAGCCAGAATGTGCTGGACCCCCAGTTCACCAGCTGTAGGAAGGGGTTGGCCAAGCACAAGCCAGCACCCCGAAGCTCTGTATCTGATCATACCACCCATTTAAGTTTTGAACCTGAGCAAGTATACTCCGTTCCTGAACAATTAATGCCCCCTAGCTTTGTACCTGAGCGCGCTGCACCTGTAAACTTTGAACTCGAGCAAGTAAGTTCCGTTTCTGAATCGTTAGCATCAGCTAGCTTCGTTCCTGAGCACACTGGTACTGTAGTCGAGCCAGCGATGTCTCTGAGAAGAAGGTTTGAGCCAGTAGCACATATCCCGTCACCACAGACATTAGCGCTGAGGATGTCCGCGCCAAGGATGTCTGTGTTAAGATTGTCTGTTCCAGGATCTGTGCCTGCACTGAGGGCAACTGATCCAGTATCCGTGCCGAGGGCGAGTGTTCCTGTTCCCACACCGAGGGTGTCTGTTCCTGTACCGAAGTTGTCTGTTCCAGGACCTGTGCCTGCACTGAGGGCGACTGATATAGTAGCCGTGCCGAGGGCGAGTGTTCCTGTTCCCACACCGAGGGTGTCTGTTCCTGTGCCGAGGTTGTCTGCTCCAGGACCTGTGCCTGCACCTAGGGCGACTGATCCAGTAGCCATGCCGAGGGCAACTGTTCTTGTTGTTGTGCTCGCACCAAGGGCATCTGTTCCTGTACCCATGCCGAGGGCATCTGTTTCTGTGCCAAGGAGGTCTGTTCCAGTTCCTGTCTCTGCACCGAGGACAACCGGACCAGTGGCCGTACTGAGGATCGCTGGATGCAGTGACGCTCTGCCAGAAGCGATCTGTTCCTGAGAAGCCGCTTGCTGCTGTCTGGCTCGGTCTGTTCTGTGCCCACCTTTTCCATGCAGACACATGGAGAACAGGCAAACTACCCATATGAAGACTGAGGGGGAGCATGCAAAACATGCAAGATCTCCGAAGCTGGGATGTGGCATTGCTAACCACGGCACCACTGTGTTGTCCCAGCATGTTCGGTACTGAAGCAAAATGTTTATAGGCCATGGCCAAAATTCCTGATATGGCCTTAAGAGGTTGAAATACTAAATATTTTGTTATACTGACTTATTAATAATGTCAGACTACAATATGTGTTAATGTAGAAAAAGTCAAGAATCATTGTACATAATGGTTTTAGAGGGTCAAAACAACCACTGTGAATATACTTTTTGAACTATGACAACTTATTCAGAGACAATCATTTTAACTTAAAGCAATCAACATAAATTACTTATATTAATTATATTAAACTTATTAATCATATAGCATATGGAACTAATGACATGAAGTGGAACAGTTTGGTATAAAAATGTGTAGCAGCATTTCACAGTTTCACAGTATAACTGCCAGGTCATGTTCCAACTATTTTAGTTGTTAACTGCTGCAACAAACATCCGTCTGTTTGCTTCAGATACTGATGGCCGGTAATTAAGATAAAAAAAAAAACAGGAAGAGTATGAATTATAAATGCAAACAAATAATGATGCAAACACTGTCAGATAAGGGTACTGAAAAACCACCTGTTTACTGTTACACACTGAACAATATCGCTCATAAACAGGATTTGAATAAGAGTCACCTTGAGCAAGCAACATAACAATCAGATGAGTGGGGAAACATGTGCAACACTAAAAATAAATTCCAAAATCATAGTTTTTTTTATTGTGCAGTGAGGGCATTTGAAATTTCGCAGTAGGTGACAGGCAGCATACATGGCATTCCATTTTTGAGAGAACATCCTGTAAACATTCAAGTGCTTCCTGCATGAGATTCCAACACTTTGAAATCCGGCTTATGCAGGCTTCATCAGTTCCGTATGAATAAGACAACATCCTCATTACCCATGCATTAATGCCACAGGGATTAAAGTCATTACAGATGAGTATAATAACAGAAAGCATACAGGATAGTGAAAGAATTAAACGTCTCTTCTACCTAGCGATTAACAACACAACTATATTGATACAAATGTTTTAGAAATCTAGGAATTTAGCAGACACCCTTATCCAGAGTGACTTACAACTGACTTTAATTAATTAATTAATTAATTACAACTGCAAGTAATTGGGGGTTAAGGGTCTTCCTCAAGGGCCCAACAGTGGCAGCTTGGCAGAGATGGGATTTGAACACAGAACCTTCTGGTCCATAGTGTAATACCTTAACCGCTAGCCTACCACAACTAATTTTAATTGTCTTCTTTATAACACATGCTTGGATATGTTCAACCCTTGCAATTAATTTTAACTGATAATTTATATAACATCATTGAAAATATTAGTGTGCAAAATGTATTTTGGTCTGCTGATCATGAAAATCACTTCATCACGAACATGTTCTATTTGTTGATATGAGCTATTTTTGTGATTTATCATCATTTTAAAGTCTACTAGTATATTGCCCACAAGTTGTTGCAAGTTGTTTTGGTCAGTTTTAGCATGGCTGGGGTCAGTGTAATTGCTATGCAAATGTTGTCGTAGGCATATCTTAGATACTTACCAAAAAAAGGAAAATGACACCAGTACTGCTACACACTGATTCACTTGTCTTTCTGATTATGTGACATTATCAACAGTAGCAGGATGACATTTTATTATCATTTTACAGTGGAATCTTAACTGTCTAGATCCATCAAAATGCTTTTAAATTATGTTGCAGCGGAAGAATAATGTGAAGCGCACCCCCAAATAAGCAATGGCAAAAACAGAGCATCAATCACCCAACCAAGATGCCAACGAAGATTAATTTCACCAACTGTGGACCAAAAGTGAGGGTAACGTCCAAAACCTGTAGAAACAGGCTGTATGCTTGGCATCATCAGAAAATTCCCACTGTTGACCTGGTAGTAGAGGTGCTATTAATGATGTCATGGTGATTAGCGCTGTTGTTTTACATGTTCATAGGCTCAGGTTTGAGTGTGGAGTGTACATTCAAAAGACATGCATTAGGTCAACTGGTGCCTCTCAAGTGTCACAGTGCGAGTGCATGAGTATCTGTGTGTGTTTGTTCGCATGTACACTGTTCAGCAGTGGTTCCACCATGTGCCCTGTGCTGCTGGTAAGGCGCCAGCTCCTGGTTGTGACCCTGAATTGGATTAAACGAGAGGGGGACCCATAATCAATGGAATACTGCATGCTATGTTTATGATAATGAATAGAGCTAAAGTATAGAACACAGATCCAAAACAACAAAACATGTCATCGCTCAGTTAATGACAGATCAAAAAGCACAAGCAAAAGTCATTTAGAGTCCACCTCAGTATTTTTTTCATGTATGGCAAAGAAGGGTGCATACAAAAGATATTTATGAGTGCCAGGGTGGCCAGAAACAGGGCATTGTACTTCAGCAAATTATCAGATGGCTAAAAAAAAGACAAGAGGAGAGTAATCACCTATAAACTACCCTTGTTCTCTTGAAGGGTGAGAAGATTACTCCATGAGAAGTGAATGCTTCAAGTGGGTCATGCAAAAATGGAAAGTGCTGCTGTTGGTACATCTGAAGAGGGTGTTGGGAACATATTTGCCCTGGGGCAGGTGCCTCGTCACACAATGCACAGCCTGTAGGTTGCAGAAGCATGGACCCTGAACTGATTTAAGTGGGAAGGTGACATGAAACAATCTTTACTTTGCTTATTGTATACGTTGAGTGTTCACCTTCAGCTTTCACTGGGTTATATACCATAGTTTTCTTAGTAATCTTACTCTGTAATAATTAATGTGAGTATGTAATTATGTCAAAACATATGTATTCTGATAGTATTGCAATGCACATTGTAATAAAAAAATCTTCTCTTGTGGCATTTTCATTTCCATTTACAAATATACACATTTTTTTGTGGCTGTGCTAACATTATTGCACAAGCAACAGCATTTTTATCAAGAGAAATGAAAAGGGGGTGCATTTGAGGTAATGTCCTTGATGTAATAACTGACTTAATTGTGCATTTTATACAACCATAAATCAGAAAAAGTTGGGACAGATTATAATATGCAAATAAAAAAACTGCAATGTTTCTTACATGTACTTTGACTAATTTACTCATTTGATTTGCTGACTCAATTGCTGACAGATATTTCATGTTTTGTCAGGTTCAGACTTCATACATCTGCTAATAATCATCTATTCTGCAACACATTCCAAACAAAAAGTTGGAACAGTAAATCAATTACCACTTTGTAATGTTCAGATTCTTTCTCACAACACTTAAAAGATGTTTAGGCAACAAGGGTACCAAGCGATGAAGTCTTTCAGGTGTTATTTTGTCCCATTCTTCCTGCATACATGTCTTAAGGTGTGCAACAGTACGGGGTCGTGTCATCTTGAAGGCAGCTATTGTTGCTGTAAAATCTGAGTGTATTTTTCTGCATTAATACTGCCATCACAGAAGTGTAAATGACCATTGCTGAGTACACTAACACAACCCCATACCATGACAGAGCCTGGATTTTGGACTTGTTGCTGATAACAGTCTGGATGGTCCTTTTCATCTGGAGCACATGGTGTCCATTTCTTCTGACCACAATACATGTTTCCACTGTGTGATGGTCCAGCCTAGATGCCTCCAAGCCCAGAGAAATCAACGCCGCTTCTGGACATGGTTAACATAATTCTTCTTGTTTACACAGTAATGTTCTAAGTGGCATTTGTGAATGTAACACCGTATTGTAGAGCTTGATAAAGGTTTGATAAAGTAATCCCTTGCCAATGTGGTTATATCAGCTATTGATGAATGACGGTTCTTGATTGCAGTGCTGTCTGAGGGATCAGAGGTCACGCCTCTTCAGTTTAGGCTTGTGCCTTTTCGCTTTACACACTGAAATTCCTAGAATCGTTTAATGATGTTATACACTGTAGAGGGAGAAATATGTAAATCCCTTCCAGTCTTTCTTCAAGGGACATTGTTTTTGTTTTTGTTTTTGTTATCTCATTACTAGCCCTAAGTTGCAGAAAAAGCATGAAGTATCTTGGGTTCATACTGTCTGCAATAAAATGAAAGGTACAGTAAATGTGATGTTTTCTTTTTTTAATTAGCATTTGTATACTGTCCCAAGTTTTCCTGATTTAGGGTTGTAGATATAGAACCAAATGAGGGTTCTAAATTCCAAATGATTTCTGCTTAACTAGTGAGGTAACTGTTAACTTTAAATAGTTAGGAAACTTGTCACAATGTTGGACTTCAATATTCAGCCTCAGAAACCATAATTTTACTGTCAGATATAACACAAAACTCAATGAATTCTGAAAATGTTTGGTATAGGCTTTACGCTATACCATATCTTTAGTTATGTCAGGAAATGTAGCTGCGAAAGACTCATTAAAATAAACACTTTTTTCAGTCCTTGTCTTCCACTTCCATGCCCTTGCATTTTGAATTTCTGTTATGCTGTTATTTAGTACTTTAAGGAGTTTGGAACAACCATGTCTGTTAGATTATTACCAAAAAGCTGGTATGTGTGTCTTTCTCCTACACCCCCTCTTCTTTTGTTTTTGGTAGGAGGACTAACGTGAGGGGCACGGGGCGGAGGAAGGTCCTCTTTTTTTCGTGACTCCCACGGCAGTGATATAAGGCACATGAGTGAGTGCAACCATTCAGAGCAAACGACCACCAAACCTGCCACAAGCCTCTGGTGAACTTGGAGCACACCACAGCTGTCTTTTTCTACCAGGAGGAGGAAGAAAGTGACCCTGCATTACTCTGTGGGAGAGCTTCGACAAGAATTGCCCTTAGTCTTAGAGTGGCACTGATATACAAACACATTCAGACAGCTCCATTCACACAGACACATATCGTGAGCGCACACACACAGCCACACGCGCAGGAGCAAACAGTATCTCTGCCGTTCTCTCTCACACACTCACCCACCCTCCCTCTCCCTCTTCTCCCCACACACACACTCACACTCACACACACACACACACACACACACACACACACACCACTACAGTATATCAGGCTGTGACTAGCGGAGAGACGGAGGGGAGAGCAGAAATGAATGTGAAGATCCTGACGTTGGTGATTGTGCTGCTGCTTGCTCTGCTGTGTTCAGCCTGTGCTGGTAAGTCAGGGAGCATGCAGGCTGTTGCCTGGAGCCTCCCTACGCTGGTCTTTTTTCTCTCTCTCTCACTCTCCTGTCCTTTCTATATGCTGTTAGCCTTCAGCTCGGGTAGAGGCAGCTGTAGTTGATCAGTTACCCAGTGTAGTTAGCTTTCTGTGGTTGGGCAGACAAGAAGAAAGAGCACCTGGGCTGTACACTGTACTGCACTGCAGTGGTTTGCATGTTATTGTTGTGGTTTTTTGGTCTCATTCTTTTGCTTATTGGACAGTTTGCTGTCAATGCCTTGTTAAAGGAAGCCACAATTTGAATGGATTTAAGTGTTGGACATAAATTGATGATTATACCTATTCTGTGTTATGCATTGCTAAGCTAGCTGCAAGGACTGAGTCTGTGTGTTGCTGGAGGTTGGCAAACATAGCACACATGCTTATAGAATGTTCTGATAATCCACAAGGTGCTACCAAGGAGATCTAATCGTGTAATTCATTCATTTGTTCTGGATTCTTTGAAAACAGAAAATGTGCTCTTATAAGGCAAGTGTGTGTTTTCTATTTCCACTGTAATAATACCGGTTTAGTCCATGTATTCATGTAAAAGGTACAGGTGCATATTCACATGATATTCATGAACTAATAGACTATGGTTTATTATTATAATCTATGCATATTTAAACATATATAGCACTGCAATTAGCGTATATTGGTGTGTAATTAATGCGTACTAACAGTATTACAACATAGTAATCATAACAATCAAAACCAATCTTAGTTATAACGAGGACCGCCTGTACAGTGGCATGCCTGCAGATGTGATGCAGGTCACAGTGAAGTGTTAAAAACAACATTGGCCCTTCTGTAAATGCCTGCAAAATTCCCTCCAAAGACTGACACTGATCAGCTAACAACTGCAGGGAAACATGTGTGGTTTGTGGCAGAGGAGAAGCATGTGAGTAAGTGTAAAAGCTCAAAGGCTATTGGTTATTTGCTATAAGAAACTGCCATTCATTTTAGAGATATTTTAGAGGTATTATTTTTAGTCCTTATTTAAAGCCTGAATGTATGGATTAGGGCTGAGGCTGCTCTATGCTCCAGCACTACCACGCCGGATCCATATATGCAGGATCCAGGCCAAGCAGCCCGATGATAGCCTGTTCCTCGGCAGCATTAGCAGCATTAGCTCTACTGAGAGAGCATTAGCGAATCAGGTGTCAGTGACTGGAAGAGAGTGATTAGGGGAGAGAGCTGCCTGGGACGTGTGCTGTCACGGGAAGGTGTTGCAAGTGGCTCAGCGTGTAGGCAGTGTGTGTGAAGGCTTTCATCTCCAGACAAACACTTTCTCCACTTCACTGGGAGTTTGTTGGAAATTGTGAGCTATTTCAATCTAGAGATAAAGGAACTCCGATGGCGATTGTGCGTGTCTGTACTGGGGTTATCTGGAGGCAGAGACTGAAAGAGGGTGGGGATGTGCAGGAGAAGTCACAGTGCAGCAGGCGACAGCACTTTCGTTGCTAGATCTCCAGACAATGGCTTAAAGTAGTTAGAATTGTGACCTTGCAAATCTCATCTCAGCATACCTCAATCAGCTTGCTTTGTAATGGGGCTTACTAATGGCCAAGCCCACACTGCGGTCAGCCATCCATAATTCATTGTGAAAGCCGTCTGCTAGTTTTATTATTCTTAAGCCTGGTATGTAAACATGCAACATCATACCAGCATTCTTGCCCCCAACATCTAAGTCTCATCTTTCGGTCATGTGAAACAGAAGATGAATCCCCATAACACACACACACAGTGGAAACAGAGGGGAGGAAAACAACAGGTTCAAATGAACACACAAACACACACACACACACACACACATGCACACACAAAGCTCCTGAGATGTGTAATTTTATCTGCCTGGTTTGTCACCTTAGCTTTGGCAAAAACGAAAGCAGGTGAGCGTCCAGAGATCTTTAACATCATTGAGACAAACCATGTGTGTAAAAAGAGCCAATTTCACCTGCCTTCAGCAACACCATTAATCACCTTTGATATATGCTCAAGTCTGGATCCCACGCTAGCACCCAGCACCTCCTGAGTCGTCTAGGACCAAATAAGGGCAAGCAAGATAAATATAGGCTTCATTAAGAAATAGACATGTATAGGTCACACATCTTTTACTGAAAGAGGTGCTGCAGCTTGGGTGTTTTGTAAAACAACATTAGCGGCTCTGCACCAGCTACACTCAGGAAACAATCATATTTCAGGCTCTGTTCACCTAACATCCAAAATGTGGTTCTGCCTGTGATAACAGCGTCCACAGAAAGTACACAAACAGCCAGAGTTTTCCAGATGTCTAGCAATAGGATGTTAATGTGGAGTAAATAGGAGAGGAGAAAGAGAGGCTGGTTGGTGGAAGGTTTGTATAGCTTTATGTCGTTCAACAGCTCTTAGCGTCTGTTTGAATTTCAAATCTATTAGTCTTGACACATGCAGGCACGTGATGTTTCAGTTTCAAGCATACATACATAGGAAGTAACATTTTTTCATGACTGGAAAACACTGATACCCTATTTAACTAAGCACTTGTTGGATCCACTAGTATCCACCAGTATATAATGTAAAACAAGCTGTCCAGGTAGATCAAATGTGGTGTTGTAGGCTTTCTGTTGTGGTGGTGTTATAAGCACTTGAAAATTAAACTTCCCCTGGAAATATATCAGCTGGAGGTGTTACTTGTTCATACAAAATCACAGGTGTAGTTTATGAAATATGAAAGTTTGGGTGGTATAGTGAAAAACGTTGCTCAAGGCTCCGTCTTTCCATTCATTTGGAAACATCTGTCTGCCTCATTAACTGGCAGCCCCTGTTTGAAAGCAACCAGCCAGCCTGCTGAGTTTAGCCAGACCGACATGATGTTGGACTGCAAATTCATAAGGCTTTCATTTCAATCGAGTCAAAGAGGTGGGTGAAATTAATCAAAATTTAGCACAAGCTGGCCAGGCTGCTGCTTTCGAATATCTGACACTCCCCTACTCTGGCTCGTTCCCCTTTTTCCTCAACTGCTTAATGAAAACCAGTTATTTCAGAAGATGTACTTCATCTACCATGGACAAATTTTAACATGATTTATGGCTCCCTATTTGACCATTAAGCATAGCATTTATAACAGCTGCCAATCAAACGTGATCAGGGTGGATATTTTTATGAACAGCAAGTCATGCCAATGAGAAGGAATATGCATTAATTGCTGTCATGGTCAATTAAAAAACATATTGCTGCATGAAGCCACAGAGTCACAGATATCGCACTGCACACACATATATAACACACACACACACACACACACACACACACACACACACACACACATATATATATATATATATATATATATATATATATATATATATGGCACAAGGGAGAAAGCCAATAACCACAGCAGTATATGTTGTGAAGCCCTGTGTTAAATGGTATGATGAGCCAATATTCTGGATGTTCAATCCATTGTTCCTTGTTTTAGTATACTGTTAGCACTTACAGGTTTTAATGTGAACAAGTGAAAGTGGATCACACAGAAGTAGTTGAGAGTTGGGAGCACTTTACACATCCATTGGGAGTTCCCACAATTCATATTTGCAGACTATGTGGTAGTTCTGCAGTGTTGTTATGCTTTATTTTACACCCTATGCAGGCAACATAGAAATGCTTTACTATGATGCACAGGAAGAGAAGCACTTAATGCATAGTTACTGCTAAATGGATATTTATTACTATTTTATTATATCTATTAGTCAGTTTTATTGTCTGGTATAAGTATAAACTGTTAAAAAACAGCAACTGCTTCCACAGCTTTTATTTCCTTAGTGTGAGTGGTTTGTTTTTGTGGCACAGAAGATTAAAATGGAATTCCTAAACATATTTATACTTGAAAGATAATCTGTACTGGAAGGATTAAAGAGCATTGCACCTCATATGTCCACACTTGTAAACACGAGTTAATATACTAACACAGAAAAACAAACTAGACAATGAACTGCAATAGTGGCCTCAATGACCCTAAAATACACCATGAGAACCAGGCCAAATATTTGGAAATGGTTCCAGCACTTCTCCAGATTTTTTCAAGCTTCTTCAGATTAGATGTGGTTTTACTTCTTTCAGTCATTTTAGAAATACAGTCCAAAGGCTGAGAAGAGTTTAAAGGAGAGAAAAGGGATCAAAATGTGTGTTCTCAGCAGAAAATTTCACAGTGTTGGCACTTCTCTGAGCACTCACCCTCTATTGGGGCGCAGGCCCAAAGCAGGGGCACTGCAGCTGCCGCCCAGTACACAGTGAGACATAACACAGAAACTCAGAGCTATGAACACTATGATTCAATGGTCAGACATGGATGTGATCCATGACAGTTTAGTAAGCCAATTGAAACATGACTCTTATGGATATGTCTTCTCATACCATGCAGGACATATGAATCTGCACTTCAATGCCATGGCTATGAGAGACACCCACCAATCCACCAAGGTGACACGTTGTTTTTGCTGAGAGCCAATCCAGACAAAATCCAGTTTAAGACATTTTACATGACCTGCTCCATGAGATACAGGGCCCAATCTCTATCCACCTTCACCCTAGTCACCCTAGTCACCCTAGTCTGTTAACTCAGCCTCTATCTCTCTTTCTGTTTTTCTCTGAGCTTCATTAGCATTCCTGACAGCAGGCGGCCCTGGTGCTTTGAACCTGCACTCTGATCACTTGGAACTGGGCCACTTCTCACCTCATCATTAAAGCCACGCACTAATTTGGGTCATGTGTAGATTGCTTGCAGTGCTTTATGCCATCTGAATGTCTCCAATGAGATCTGAGAGCTCAGTAATGACAACATACAGTTTGCTTCTTTTAAAATAGAGTACAACTCTTTTATTCTCAGTAATAGGCTGAGAAAGGAACCAAAATGGAACAGCTTTTGTGGGCTGAGGGCTGAGCACACTGGGAATGAGAGGGAAAGTTTTTATTCAGTCTGTGTTCCTCTGTTGGGCAGTGTCAAACAAAGCTGGAACCCCCCCCCCATCCTCCTACCGGCCCCCCCCCCACCCCCACCACCCATCACAAACACAGTAGTACAATGCTGCAAATGAAAAGTATTATTACTTTCTAAACGTTCACCCAGGAGGGTGGCAGATAAGTGCATGTCACAATCTGCAATTTGCACTTAGTACCAGTTTCCGATTCACAATATTATTTTTTGGTTCTGACTAGGTGCCTTTCACAGTGGCTGTCATGGTAACATGGTCTGAAAGTCGACTGCTGATTGGTACTAATTTTTTCACAGGCTCTGTGGTAGTGGTAGGAAGGTGATAAGCAGCACTATGACTCTGGGGCTTCAAAAGGCTTCAGAGGTGATTTTAAATGTATTAATACTGACTTTACGCACTGCTCTAGGAACAGCAGTGCTGCTTACCTTCATTATCTTTATGGTTCACGTTTGTGTAGCAAAGTTACCCATTTCTGTCAGTACTGTAAACAGGCCCTTGTTTCGAAATCACATGCATACTCATATTTAGATGTAATGCGTGATTTTGCCAGTTGTCTCAATTGTCAGATTTAGGTATGCATATGTTGAATCTTCCCTCCCTAATATCAAACAAATCACTGTTTCACTATTTCTAATCTTGCTGCCGGTGCTGGATATACTTAAGTGTGGTGTAAAATTAGGGAATCTCATAACAATTGCAAGGAAATGCATCAGATATGTTCACAATTT
Source organism: Ancistrus triradiatus (assembly GCA_025084515.1). Classification (NCBI taxonomy): domain Eukaryota; kingdom Metazoa; phylum Chordata; class Actinopteri; order Siluriformes; family Loricariidae; genus Ancistrus; species Ancistrus triradiatus. Next base: position 118,239 of record JAJAGP010000101.1, read on the forward strand.
GAGATTAAATTGGAATGTTTGTATTCACACAGCTTCATTAAATCATGGATCATCATTGCATGATTGTTTCAGCTCTGTAATGTGAATGTACCCTCTGGTTCCTTTTCTCATGTGCTCATACCTTGTAATGAATGAAAGCCCTCTAAGCCCTCACTGGGTATCACAGCACTGACGTCACACAGTCCATGGTTACATGACTATGGGGATCCACTCCAAAGCACTCACACATACTTGTATCACAAACAGGATCTACCTAATTCAGAGGCCTGCATGCAATCCATTTTACCCCTGTTTATCCCACGTGGGGTTCTGAAGTCTACCTGGGTATCACTGGACGTAGGCAAGGGTACACCTTGGACAGGGTGCCAGTCTATCGCAGGGTTCTGTACAACTGAGCTGAGCAGATAAAGGTTAAGGGCCTTGCTCAAGGGTACAGCAGTGGCAGCTTGACAGTAAAGGGATTTGAACCCTTAATCCTCTGGTCACTTATCCAATACATTTACCACTGAGCTATAACTGGTCACTCATTCTGCAACAATACAGTTTTCTGTGATTAAATACTGTATTGTGCAAGTCCTAGGCCACCACTAGATTAGATATATAATTGTTTTAGCAACCTCTCAACCTTTTAATTAGAATACAGCCAGAAAATACAGGACATTTGTATGAAGTATTAAAAAACTGGGGAAGAAAAGAAAAAACTCACAAAGATTGGAATGAAGATCGTCAATCGTCAACAATGTCATTATACCATTGATAAAACAACTAATCTAATGGTGGCCTAAGACTTTTGCACATCATTGTACATATACTTGATATAGCTATATATAATTTACATAAATATTCTGTTATATGGTCTCAGAATGGTTAGGTTGTAAGCAGTCTATCTGAGATCAAACCCTGACATACTTGAAAGCAAAATACATACATGGTGCAGGCACAATCATGCCCTGAATGGGGAGGCAATTCATTGGGATCCCCTGACTGCCCCCTTCATCAGACACAGCCAGTTGTGTCTGCATGGGACACCAAAATAATGTTATTAGTAAGGTAGTATGTCTTCTTTGACCACTGTTAAATGCGAAAGTGAAATGCTGTGAACATGCTTATGTATTTTAATGGGGTATAATGAAAAAGAACAAAGAAAAAAGCTGCAAAATGACAAAAACAATAAGTCAGTGAATGTACAGCACTTTTCATAAGGAAAACACACAGAGACAATTCAATTACATGGCATGTAGATTATTACCTTTAGTCGACTAAGACTGAATCAGCAGGGGGTGAGTATCAGAGGTCAAACTTATGGAGTGAAAAGACAAGCAATATATCTTCCTACAGAAAAGCTGCACCATCCTCACCTGGTTCTGCTTTACCCATAAGTAGATCTAATGCCATACTTCCTGGACTGGTGGCTAACAGATTATGTCCATCTGGCCTTTCCATCTATGTATTCTCTAAAACATGCCTCTAATGTTTCCTTAACTATGATCATGTGCCTCTTTTTTGATGGATTAGGTTAATTTCTCAGAGGCGTAGAGTGCTTGTAATTGCAGCATACTGTACCTTTAGGCTAGGTTCACTGGGTTTTGGTGAATCACCTATTAAAGCAGGCTCCTCATAACTGTGCTCTTTTTCCCTCTGCAAAACAAGCTTTTGAAAAGGCAGAAGTTATTCGCATGAGAGACAGAGTAAGGATTTCGAGGGACAGGCTATCAACTTCGGTAGGTCCAGCAGGAACAAGGCAGCAGTGTGAAAAAGCCAACATAATGGATAGCAGCGGAGGAGTGCAGCGAGGCAGGCAGAAGAAAATGAAATAGTAACACTTCTGGCTATTCATCATGACTCTGGAGAATGGTATAGAAATGAGGATAGTCACTGCTGCACTGCTGTCTTCTGCAGAGCTGAAACATGGCTCCACAAACTTCTCATTTTATGAAACTATAACATGAAATGCTAGAATAAGACAGTGGGACCAAACAAAAATGTCTTGTGGGAAAATGACCCAATGCTCACCCTTGGAGTTGGAGTTTCTTGAGCGGAAACATGATGGCTTAAGATAAGAATGTTTATATTATGAGAAGTTTCTGGTAGCACATTTCATCAGTGCATATTATGTACAACTTCCAATTTGCCAAACAATCTGAAGAATATTATGAATATTAGGTTCACTAGTCAGGGCCTTCTTATCGCTAAAATCACTTACAGTGTAATTGGAGGTTGAGGCATTATTATTTCTCAGTGGACTTAAGGGCATGAGCAGTGGGTTAAGGAAAGACCATATCAGTATGCACAACCAATCGTACTAGATCTACTCTTGTTGACTTCATCACTTTGCATTCATGATTGAGCACATAAGTATATACCCCCAGAGCTCTCTAAAGGACCAAGTGTTTGAGTCAAGAGCTGTAAAGCAGTCAGTGGCAGCAAATCCGTGTGACTAAAATAGATCTCCATTTCAACAGTTAGTGCGTGTGTCTGAGTTCCCTCAGAACACTAAGGGTTAATTCATAAACGTTGTTCTGATGGCTGCCGGCTGTCTTTATTTTTAGAAGCTTTTGTTACACTTTTTTGACCCAAACTCATCCTCCCAGAAGCTGAGTGATGGCGGGCAGCGAGTGATGGCAGGAAACATCTAAATTGTCTCATTAGGGAGAGGGGGTATGTCAGACTGTTCATTGGGAAGAAGAGTGATGGCGAAATGTTGTACTTGTCCAGTTGTAAATTCAGTCTCTCCTGATGTCTGGCTGGGAGATGCTGCATCGATCCTGGAGTGTTCATCCCTTTGAGACAGTTTGATGCTGTTCTTCTTGTCATATTTCAGGGGCATGCAGGGTTGAATGACGCCTTTAATGACAGCCCTAGCATGGCTAAGCCTGCTAGTATGTTTCTGTGTTACTCCCAGCATCAGGAGGGGAAAACTCCTGTCAGTCCTAACCTTACTCAGACACAGAGAACCTTGTTAACCCCTCATTAAATACCTCCCTGCACCACCTGATTAGCTTACTTCAGCCTAAATGTGTAAACACAAATCATTTATTCACTTTTTCTGTTCCAAAATAAGCGGATAAAGGCAGCATTAAGCTGCTTAGTGGGAAGCCAGATTATACGCTTTTCTCAGTGCAATGACATCTTTATAAGACTCAACTGAATTAGTTCACTGTTTTCATAAAAAAGTGCAACACTGCTAAGATGATTAGCTTGATAAAAGACATTTAGACATCTGGAATTTGAAAATATAGACGTAGTATGCTTAAACCATAAAGGCAGCCCTTATCAGTTTTCATAGCCACAAAATCCATAAATAACGTAAAATTTCAACTTCTCAGTTACAAGCACAATAAGAGATTGGGCAAGACTGCAGCAGCTCACTGCATCATCTGTGTGTTAATACTGGTTGATTTTTGATAGTTAGTTTGGCCAAGAAAAACAATTTACAATAATTATTATTATAATAATTGAATAATTCTTCCTTGTGGTTTTGAGCCAACGCTGAATGTTCAACTTCACTAGCTGTAAACGGTGTGTGGACGTTGAATTTTGTACAGCAACAATAAAGTTTATACTGGGCCACCAATATACCACCAACTGAAACTGATACCTAGTCAATCAACACAAAATGTATATTGTTAAGTAATGTATTTTAATCTACCATATTGATATCTCTAACAACAACCCTAACACTAAAGGCTAACCAGTCATCTTAACAAAGCAGCATTACCTTCTAGATCATTTTTAAATTATACTGCATGGAAAAGTATTGTAGAACCAGAATGATAGTTGATCATAAGTGTATGTGTATAACTGTTGTAGCAGTTGTGTAAACAGTATTATAAACAAAACCTCAATGTCTTTTAGTCATAGATGAACAAATCGTAGCAGGTCTGGTGGCTCAGTGATAAAAGTCGGCTCCTGAGGTTCAAATCTTAGTTGGGACTTGCAATGTGAAAGTTGGTTGGGGCATTTCCACAATCCTGGGATACCTCTGCTTGCGCCACGGAATTCTGGTTTAGGTTCCAGGCCCTCTCAATCCTTAACAAGATAAGTGGGGGTAGAATGAGATGCATTTGCTTTTTTAAAAACTGCACAGGGGGCAGGCTATGTATTATCGTTATTATTGCAGGATGACAAGTGACAGGATTGTTTGGATTCAAATATAGAGTAGGCAGAATTGTAGCAGAAAGCACTTATGTGGGTGATCCATAAGTGGTAGTAAGGAAACCCACTTTGATCTTAGATTTGGAAAAACAGAAATATTGTTCTATTCTACAAAATGTTGTGGTGTGTATAAAATGTAATCATATAACAAAAAATAAGAAACATTTTGGCTGACACAATTCTATTACTTACTTCCTTCTAATTACATTATTTCCATTACTTACTTAGCTAGTGTAAGATTATTAACTCATGTTGTTCAGTGTGATTCCTTCTGAATCCACTCAGTTTTATTTTATTTCATTTATTTCATTTTTTGCAATTATAGATTAGTAGTTGACAACACAACTCAAGGAATCAAGAAAAAGCATTATATATCCACTGATTTGTTCTCTTTGGACCTTTCAAATTCAAAATAAAAGTGCTGTCATAATATAAAGGGGAAATAGTACAGCACAGAATGCTGTCACACTAATTCCGACACCCATATTAGAACAGTGTGTAAATACTAGAGGATATCATATCAAAAATGTTCCCTTTTGCTCACAGTAACTCCTTCACTGCTTACACTACACAGAATGACAGGATAATGATTAGCATTTATTTAGTTGAAAACAACGATAAGGAGATAAGGAGATACACGAATACTTGTTACTCTTTTACCCTTAAGATGAGTTAATGTTAATAAAGGTTGTCTCTTGCTCCTGAGGAAACTTCTTTGGATTGTGTTAATCTACTGTGAGTGATGTCATTGAGCCTCATGGCAGGAAAAGCTTAATGGGATTCTCTGTTTACTTTAAAAGTAGGCTAGTTGAACACTCAGTGAAAGATTCCTGATTTTGTAGCAGGGAGTCTTCCTGAGTTTTGGCATGAACTGAAAGTTCAGTGATATATACACACTTGTTAAAACAGGCAGAAGTGCAAATGGCAGATTTACAAAATCTTCACCACTTTGCTGATCGTGTGAAACATAGAGTAAAAACATTTGTTTTAATAGGGTGACCTGGATGTTCATTAAATGCACTGAGCGATTAATGATTGAACAGGTTTCCATTATCTTCTCAGCAGATGCAGATGATTTATCTAGTGAAACATTAAAGTACACAGAAAATTTCACATGCTTTCCATAATGTCTGTATATTAGTAACTTTCCCATGCAAGACATTATCATGCTATCAAGAAGAACACAGAGGTCGGAGGTTGAATGCGATCAGACATTGGCCACATCAGATATGAGAGAACAGATAAATATACCCCATATCCCCACAGCCTGGAGGAGTGCTTTGATTTCCAACAGAGGTGACGGTTAGGTAGATGTGGATCGCATTGAAAGGTTCAATACAGACTTAAAAGATCTAACCACACTTACTGAAGAATGACTTGCACCATCTGGGTATATTCAAGCCTTTGAATGTGCATACATATACAATCACTCACAAATGTATGCATACGAGCTGTTCCATAGTATGGTTTGGGTAAATTAAACCTGCTTTAAGATCCCATGAATGTGGTTTATGTTCACAATATTTATATTATTTCTTTTGGAATGTGTAATTAAATAGAAGCCAGAAATGTTTGCCTAGCACCACTTTCATTTGGCATACTTTTTTAGTTATTTGATTCACTGAGAGGAAGTATATTTCATCATGCATTACACTTACCTGGGAATTTAGAATAAAGAGCCATCAGTACCTATTCAATATATATTATTCATGCTTTCCTTCTATTAGTTCCACTGAAATACTAAAGTTCAGACAATTTATTGCAATTGTATTTTGTTATGAGCCTGCATTTGCAACCTCTGTGTTTTTAATGTGTCCACATTAATACATTCCACAAAATCATAAGAATTTAGAAATGCTTATATCCAAATATTTAAAGCATTTTGAAAGATTATATACATACTGGAATGTAGACATGATGTGCATGCTACCTGAGCCAGGGCATTTGTGACAAAACCAAAACAGAGGCTGCACCCCAAACCATATAATACATATGAAATAGTATGTCCAGTTTGTAATGGCAGCATCGATGAGATAATATCTTGAATGGCTTCTGATCTTGCAACCAAACCATAGAAAACTTGTCATTTGAGACTATATAATAGTCAGATTTATGTATATTTATAAAGCGCTTTTTCCAAAGGAGCATTGTCTCAAAGCAGCTTTACAATTTTCGATTTTCTTCCAATATCTATTTTCGATTTTCATCCATTCCGAAACTGAGCGTAATAGATAATATACACCGACAGAAAATAGAAGATGTTAGAAAATTGTAATGCTAGATAAAGCTCCACTGTAAAAGTGCTGTAGAAATCTGACTGATTATGCATTGAATATTTGGTACAGTGTACCCATCAGCTGCAATGCCTTATGTACGTGTTGGAACTTGAAGTGGATAACATAACAGTCAGGGGTCAGTTGACACGATAGAAGTCAACATTTATAAAAATCTCTGGTTCTTTGAAAAGGTGTGTTTTTAAATATATCCTCAGTGTTACTGCTGGACTGAAAATAGTCTACCAAACAAAACTGTCCAGCCACCCATTCTGTAAGCAGCATCCTGTGAGCACTGATTAGAGGATGATTAAGACAAACTTTGCAACAACAGATGACTTTACAAGGTGGAGCAATATGGTAGATGAGTCTTGTAGAACATTGAGGGAACACAGTGTTTTAAAACTCGGCACTGCTGTGCCTGATCCACTCAACCCAACACAACACACACTAACACACCACCACCACACTAGTGTCTCTGCAGTGCTGAGAATGATCCACCATACAAATAGTACCTGATCTTTGGTGGTCTCGTCCATTAGAGAACAGAGTGTAGAGAAACATATAAACTTCAGTCTGTAAATGTAGAACTACAAAGTGCATCTATATTGTAAATGTAACTGATAAAATGGACAATGACAAGCAGGTCAAAGAAACAAGCAGGTGTACCTAAAGAAAGTGATTGTTGAGGGTATATTGAGGACTATGCTTCATCTCTACTGACTGGAAACTTTAAAACAGCACCAGCTAATACAGTTTTTGTGTTGGTTCTTGCCTGAGCCTTGTTTGGCTAGGATCTTCACTGAATAACAAAAGCAAATATGCCTGTTTTATTGAACATAACAAGAAGCATATCAGTATACACCAAAGATCCATTTTCTTTGCCCACAGGTCCAGTGGCCTCCACCGAGCATAGCAAGGAGCTGGAGGAAGTGGGCAGCATGAGGACTCCTGTGCGTCAGAACCCTGCCCGAGCTGGCAGGAGCCAAAGACCCACTGGGTGGAGGAGGAGACGTCCTCGACCTCGCCTGTCCCATAAGGGGCCAATGCCATTTTAGAGCAAGGTCAGCCCAATGCTAAAATTGCTGTAAACAAGATATATGTCAAGATATTACATATACGTTGGCAGCGATATATATTGTATACAAAAATATTGCCAACATATGCCAAGCTAAGTAACCATCTGATATGCCCAACTTCATTCCACTTTAATCATTACTTTTTATAATCTAATGTGAAAAATAGATGTTAGATAGCTGGCTTATTAAGGTCGATTTGCTTCCAGTACCTCCTTGGTATATTCAAAATGAAAGACTGAAACTAATAGTACCTAGTAATTGTGGTAATATAATCCACACATTTTGCTGGCCAGAATAGACTTGGATCAAATGTGTTTTGTTCATTTATTTCGACCAGGGGAATTAAGTTCACTTACCAAAGAAACTGCAGGTATATTTCTTCATGTAATTTTTCACAGAGAAACATTTGATTTTATGTCTAGACTTCAAGTCACTACTCTTTCATTTGTAAAGCTTGCATAATGTAGGATTTCCACAGCTTATCAATACCCACGCTGTGAGGATTTCAATGCAACAGGAGTGGTTTTAATTCTAGGTGGATTATTCATAATATAAGGAAAAGTGACAAAACTAACCCTAAAGTGAATATAACTGGAAATTAAAGCAAGCTTCTGAATGACTTAACTTTGTATGACACTTTAGAAGCCTATAGCTCATTTACAACTTTTTTCACAAAATATGTAGAACAGGCAAGCTTTACGGGGTACAATACCCCTGCAGGAGGTGACAAGTCCATTATAAAGCCAGTTCTGCTATAAATTTATCTCATTTGTGACTAATCCTTTCAGGCACATGCAGACAAGTCAACTTTTATAGCATAGTCAAAGGCAGGGAGATGAAAGCATTAGAAGAGAGGATGAGAAGCCCAACCCCCATGTATTCTTCACAGTTTTACACCGATGGTAAATCATAGTTTGTTATTGTTTTTGCCAGATTTTATGTGGGAATTTCCTATTTCCTATTCACGCTCTCGCATGATCCAAGGGAAAGAAAGCAGTGGTGTTGCCTCAAAGGTGAACACAAAGAGCAAGCCCATGACATGGAGGCTTGCACTCGAGGGACTACACAACCCTTCAAAGTTCTGTGCCTCCCCTAGCCAATAAAAAGTGAGGCATTCTCTTGGCAAGTTAGGCTGTCAATGCTTGTTTTTGAAGCACAGAGTTTTGGCGGCGCACAGTGAGGGAATCTTCAGGAAGTTGTGTAGCTCGATTAAAGGATACGGGACAGTGATTCACAATGCACCCTCCAAAACAGCACTTCAAATACAAACAAGACGAAGACTTGTCTTTCATTCAGCGTCTTCTTCGGTTCCTCACATGCCTTTCTGGAGTTCAGAGTTTAGCCTGTTCAATCTTTTCAGCCATATCCCAACAGACATACTTGGCTAAACTAGCTCAATTCGTTTGACTAGCATGCCAATCAAGCTGCCAGTGACTGGCACCATGACAGCAATTATGGGGAAACTCAAAAACCGCAACATTCAAAGTTCAGTTGATTTAGTATGCTCCTCTTTAATTAAATCCATTGGTAATTCATCATTTAGTGTAGCACAATGATGATACCAAATGTTTAATAATTTCACTATGAAAGAGAAAATATAAAACACCCAGTCAGACAGTGCCCCATCTGGGAATGGTCTGTACTACATCTGGCTAATGTCATGTTGCCCTCTGGGTGAGAACAGCTGCCTTGCACTCCAGCCACCATGCCTAAAAATGGGCGCAGACTGACCAGGAGAATTAACTCTCTTTAATGGCTGATAATAAACAGGGAACATTTGAACAAAGAGGGTTATTTCACAATCTATACTCATTTATATAAATTTCAAATGAGAGGCATGCCTTCTGAAAAAGCTAGAGCTGCTTATAGCCAAGTGAAGGACCTATTGTTTAATAGAGAATTTGAAGAAAAATAGCATTATACTGACATGCAATCGAACGGACCAGTATCTTTAAGAACAGGTACTAGAAACGGGATATCTTTAATTTTCCCTGTTTTTACTTTTTTGTGCTTTTTGGCTTTTCAATATGAGCCAGTTAACATTTCCCTAGATTTCTTGGGACGTTTTTTCCTTTATGAAGCTAATTCGATAATCCATAGCTTGGCTGGAAGAATCTTCTCTTGAAATAAATCTTTTTTTTCTTCTTTTATTGAAGATACTGTATTCAGCTGTTGGGTAGTGCTTATATATAGTTCCCAAAATGACTAGAATGTCAGGGTTATACTTTTTATACACTTTTCGTAACTGCATTTCTTGGGAAAGAAACAAGATGTTAGAACATCAGTTGACATAATGGGACTCAAGGGCTGCAATAATGGAATCCAAATGAGTGTAAGCATACTGTATGACATCCAGATGCTATAACATTATGAGACGAGCTCAGGAAAAGGAAATCTTTTTTCTTGAAATAGCACACAGTGAGTGGAGAATTCAGGCTGGCTATAGTGCCACAGGGAAAGAACATGATAAGACCATTATAGTATCAAGTGTTTTTTTTTTCTTTTTAAACCTCATGCATGTTGCCTCGGTTGTGTAAAGCAACAAAGCAAAAATACTTAGGTGAGGTCACTGAGCAACATGACGCAGTGACGATTCTCAAACAAAAAGCTTTGAGATTTGAATCTGTTCTTTAGTGACGGAATGGTACAACAATTTCTAGGTATATCAAAAGATGAAGAAGATGCCTCTTATCAGTCAAAAGATGTTGTTGTTTTTGAAGAAAGCAGGCTAAGAGACTTTATCTGAAATCTAAAATCTTAACATTCAGACAGAGAGCACAAACATGAAAAAGATAACATGATGCATTTATTTACACTGATTCATGAACATGAACTCATAAGAAAATGATTGGCAGTCTGATGTTGTGTGGTTATTTTATTTTATTTTTTGTATAAAATTAAATAAGAATGTACAAACCCTGACTCCAACCCAAGCATGTCCTGTGTGACTTTTGCTTACAAATGAGATAATTAGACAGTAGGTACTGTTATGAATGCGCAAGCCCATGTTGGCTAGTAAAACACATTTGCTTCAACGTAGTATAAAAACTTATTTAAAAAAAAGGTTTGAGTAACCATCGTTCAAGCTGGCTTTTATTAGCATCTCAGGCATCATGCTATTATTTGTTCTTGCTATTCTCAAAGGATCGACCCTATTCCAAATTACATTGTGCAGTTCTTCCAGCTACCACACTGTGCATTTTAGCCAGTATTTGAGAAATTATTACAAGCATATTTGCTGTAAACACTACCTTATGACCTTCTTTTCTGTTTTTCTCCATAGGCACTGCTGAAGAGTGCCTTCCCCCTCGGTTCTGATTTCAATGCTCTTCCTTCGTCTTGGGGGGGCTCTGTACCAAGGAGCCTTTCCAGCCCAGCCTGAAGAGTGATGCCCATAGCACCTGCTGGTTCTTCAAACTATTCTGTCCACAAAATCCCAGGACAAGCCACTCACCCTCAGCTCTGTGAAGGATTGTGGGCCAGGAATGGGGTGGGGGGATATCAAGCCAGAACTTAAAGATTCTGTCTCTCTGTCCAGCTCTCTCTTCTCCTGTGGGTTTCTCCTCATTTGCTGTCTTCAGCCCTTTCATTGCCACACTTTGCATGATGTGTGAGCTCTAGGAAGGCTGGTCCAAATCAGTCTTCATCCAAAACCATCTGTTTCTTCTCCGAGGTGTGCTAGTCCCATTCTCTGCTGTGTAAAGGTGACTGATTTTTGTTCCAGTGCTGTGTTGTGGCAACTTTTGGTGTGAACAATTGTGATAAGGGAGGGAAGTGGCGTAGATCTGTAGGTAAAGGCGCTAATGAAAATTCAGCACTTGTCCTATATATTAAGGTCAAGTCAGCTTCTTTGGAAGAACATAAAAATGTTGCATTTTATTTTATGTTTCCTAACATCTATTGCAAAAACGGAAGAATGTCCAAAACAGGATAATGCTGTTTAAGGAAAGGGTAGCTTAAGAAAGACAATATACAGCTTACATAGTTCATTATGTCTCTGGGTTGGTTTGTTAAAAGTTAAAAGCAGGAAAATAAATGTATGGTGTATGGATTTAAGACACTTCATCATGTATGTATTTTTACAGCCTTCTTTAAGCATTACTGCGCTTAAAATTTTTGCTATCCAAAGCTTATTATGCATTACCCCATAGGCACTGAAGGATATAAGGATTAAGCCACAGTGGATTGCACTACTCTACTAACCATGCGTGATGTCTGTCCTGAGCCCTTTCCTCCGCCGCCACTCCTCACTGCGCCACAGCAAACATGCATGACTGTTAACTGGCAGGGGCAGTCTGCCCTACTCAGCAAATCACCTCTCCGTTTTATGAAGTGCCAAATAGCAAACAGTTAATACAATGCTGCCAGGAGAGAGAAAAAAATAGTGAGAGAAGTGAACACGTTACCTCTTATTTTCAGTTTTAAACATCAAAGCATAGGTATGCAGCTCACCATTTTTGTCCAGACAGCCAAAGTAAAAAAAAAAGCAAAAAAAAAGCAATGGTAGCAAAGAAGCCAGCTTATAACAATCTAAGCAGACACTTCTTGAAAATGCAGCATTCATGTGTTTTTTGATTGCTTAAAAGATAACGTAATTGGCCCCTAGGACAGATTTATTTGATTGACACAATAATATGCCTTCATTGTACATCTGAGTGGAACTTATTGTATTTTTATTTTGGTTTTGTTCTGTTTCAGTTCTTTTTCTCAGGGTGTGAGACAAGCCTGTACTGGAATTGTCTATATTTTGTGCATTTATTTAAGAGACACATAAACACACATGCAAACATACATACACATGCACAGTACAGTACAGCATATCTATGTCATGTATATGTTATATAAATATAGATATATTGATATATATCGCCTTGTCTATGTATCCATCACTATAACGATGTATTCACATTCATTCATTCACTTTTTGTAAGCTATTATCGTTTTCCCTGTTGGGGAGCAGTTGCCTTTCAGCCTGAACCTCTTCAGCACAGGTGGCCATTGCTTTGATTGCTGTGGTCATTGAATCCTATTCCTAATCTATTTCAGATGGGCCTTCTTGGAGGTTAGCTGAAGCCAGAGGCCCTCAGAGTCTGAGGTCAATGTCAAATTGGCTTAGTTTGTGACCGTGTGTACCCTGTGCTCTGGTAGGTTTACCTAACCATGTAACAGTTTATAACACAATGTAACCAACAGAGCAGGCATCATTCCAGCCAATTCCTTATTTAAAGTTTTGTCTTTTCCTTTCTTTAAATCTTACTGCAAGCGTAATGCAGAGACATGTGGCTTTTATGAGACTGTTAGTCACAGTCATAATTGTGTTGCACAGTCAGACAGCATGACTGCCTTTCTTTTTTAAATCAGTACGTTTGTTCCCTCCCCCATCCTCCACTAAGCAATTTCTCCATGTGAAAGAACAGAAATAATCCACCATCAACGCCTTGCAGCAGGAGCAGCTCTCTTAAAAACACAATTGTAAACCACTTAGTCAAGCTTGCACTGATTAAAAATGTATTAAATCATATGATACTGGGAATAGAAATAATCCTAGTCTACTTTTTAATACACTCTCAGACAGAGATGTCTTATTAATGCACCTTTAAAATGCCAGTGCTTGTTTCACACATTAGCAGAGTGGAATGTAAAGATGAGCTTCTTTCTCCTTGTCTGTTGTGATAGCGTTTAGAATCACTAGTTTCTGCTGTTGATAGACGTACAGGTTTCTGCATCCACACTGCTGTTCATGAATGTACCTGAAACATCTGCATCAGCTGAGCTATCTCTTCCGGTAGTGTTTCAGTCTAATCCAGGCCTTTAATCTGTCAAGAAACACCCCGCCACTATTACTGCTTTGTAATACAGCCCTTAAGTGATGGATATCTGTTTGATCGTACATCCAAAGACATACCTGTCTTCGACATCCAAAGCCTGTTAGAGCAGAGACCCGTACCAATCATTCAGCTTTGCTCCAGCACTTCTCTGCATGGGCATGCAAGGCTGCAGTTTTTGCAGTTCCATTATGCTGCTGGACAAATTCCTGAAAAACACACTCTCTTGGCATGTAATGCTTTCCAGTGCATTGTGACAATTTTATCGAATGATTCTTGTCTAGCTGTCCAAAGCTTCGGTTTTTAATACAGTGCAGAAAGCTGTATTTTGTGTCTGTATGTGTGGTTATATAAAAGTACAGAGAATTAGACTGCCACACAATATACTGTCGACAAATAAGAGCTTTCACACTTTTCTCTCCTGCCTGGTGCAGTTCATGGTTCCCTTTTAGGATGTCAGGCTAATGTAGCTTCTGGTAGATAAACTTTGACACCAATGCTTTACAGTTGATTAATTTTTGTTAATTGTCTTTTTGGGGAATTCACTCAAATTAAAGAGTTCCTCATGCGTTTCTGCCCAGTTGACTCCATTGTTAAATTACAATGCCTGAGTACCTATGCACTTCATAGCATGTTCAGCTGGTTTGTTCACAGAGACCTCCAGATTAGGCTCAAATCATACTTTCAGAAGAAGTGTGCATTTGTCTAGACTGCATATGTAAGGAGGAAAGGCACTGAGTGAATATTTATGTACTGAGGAGAAAGCTGTGGCAAATAGAATGTAGACTTGAAAGCTTACGTTTATGTGTAAAGGATAAAGGGAAATTAGTTGTTTTTTTTAAATCAAACTTTCTGTCAAGATTTAACTGTCTGCCTGCCACTCGACCAAGAGAGGCAAACGAATATGACTAACAAGCAACATACTGGATTGCTTGCTTTAAATGAGTACTCTACGTTGCATTTACAATTCAGCATCAAATACATACAGGAAGTATAGAAATTATTTCACAACATGTTCCACTAGCTGAGCAATCAACAGACTTTGCAATCCCATGGATGAGAGAATGACTTTTGATTATTCTGAATCCTTATAATGAGACTAACACTCAAATTAGAGCAAGCTCCATGTGATTATAGCTTTTCATAAACGTGGCCAGTTTGTTCGGCACACAGATTCGTCTTGTATAATCAAAGAATACCTGCATTGCCCACAACCTGCTCTGGCTAATCAACAGTATTACTAGACCATGTGGAACCCACTGTAAAGACAAGGTATTAAAATCCCCATTTATCCTGTTCAAGGTGTGCGCTCATAGAACTCACCAGGCCAAATGTACAGTCTCCGTCTCTGTTTTGATGTTAAACTGGGCAAGATTAATTGAATAAATAAATGACTAAATAAAGTGTATCAGAAATGGTTGAAATACTGTGTACATATTTGAACTTTTTTGTTTCTAATTTATAAAAGATAAGCTTTAGCTCTTGGAGTACTTATTTTATTTCTTTTGTTTTCTTTCATGTGTAGCTTTGTGTTTTTATTTTCTATTTCTGTAAAGTGTGTAAATATATCTTTATGATACTGAGTAATATTAAAAATATTATTTTAAGAAACATGTGTCAAAGCTGTCATTTTTAAAGTAACTGACAAAAAGTGTGGCTTTCTTTGAGACCTTGGGGTTTGTAATTTGCTTAGTGCCTGCAGTATCTTGACAGTCAACAGGCTTTTTCTTAACACTTTCCCATGACCAGTGTAAAAGCTCAGTTTCCATTGATCACATTACTCTTGACTGAGCATTACAACCCACAACAGTCATGCTTTGCAGCAGATGTTGTCCAGGACCATAGGCTCACATCTACTACAGAAATATTTTTAGAAATGTGACATTCAAGGTCAAGATTAGAATGAAAGAAGGATAAAGGGCATTTAAATCTATAAATGTTGAACAATCAAAGCATAAATGAACAGTTTTATGACTTTTACATCTCTTTCCACCTTTCTCTGTCCAGGAGGATAGAAATTCCAGGGTGGTGTAGTGGTCAAAATTTACTAGCCCTCCCTTGTAGCACTCTTTGAGTCTTGTTGATGCCTCTGGGTGCTACACTGACACAACTAGCTGCATTTGAGGGAGTGATGGTTGGACAGGGATTATCTCTTTATTGTCTGCTGCAACAGTAGACCTATTAGGCACAGATGGCACAAAGACATGAAGAGCTTAGTCTGTTCCTCCATGCAGATTCAGTCTGACCACAGAAGTGGTCAGTGCCTTACGTTGTGCCAAGGCACTCACAGGCCCTCCCCCATTGATGGGGGTTGTGCTTGGCAGGAGATGTCAAATTGAGAAAAAGAAAATATTTTAATACAGGAAGAGTTTCATTGTTAAGTTGTTATACAGATTTCAGCTGCTTTTAAATCAACAATAAATAGTTGAATAAGTGACTTAAAATGGGGGAAAGACCTTATTCTAAAGTGCTGAGGGAAATACAAAACATGAATGTGGCTTTCTGACCTGCAATTAGCAGCTGACATTGATAAAAAATGGTAAAAGTCTCGATGAAGTGTGAGGTTTGCCTGGAGTCTTTCTGCAGTGCAGTGCATTGCCCAGTGGGACTGATCTGGGAAGTGTCTGCTTAACATGCGAAGCTGACATGGCCTGACAGGCCACAGGACATCCCACAGGGAAAGCATACCCCAATCTGAAGAGGTTATGTCATCAAACCCAGGGCAGCTGTATAATTGACCAGGAGGTCACTAAGGTGATATGGAACGTGACAATAAAGATTTGGTGTTGTTCTGCAACTCTAACAAAAGATGATTCCCAGAGGTAGTAAAGCACCAATGATTGCTCGTCTACCTTCTGGAGCATAAAAAGGACTACCTAGTCTTGACATGTGCTCTTCAAAAAGGTCTAATGCAAACTTAAAATTTTGCTTTTTTATATCTGAAGAACTAAAGGCATTACAGGAGCAGATAATGTGTGTCAGACGCCTGACCACCAGACTCTCAAGTGTATGACTTAAGTATTTAAGATGAACCTTTTTTTTTATCTTCAATCTGCAATAATCACCCAATTTTAAGCATTGTGGATCTGACAGTACATTGTCAAATCACTGTCATTTCAAATGTCAAAATACCAAAAAAAACATCAACATCATGGCCAATTAAGCACACTACAGTTGCCATGAGGTGCCACTTGGACTCTTGCATGAGGTCTGTAACTACAGTGAAGTGGAAGGAAAACATTTGGATTGCAAAACTGAGCCTGGAGCCAGGTAAAAGAGGAAGAACAACACAAGTCTAATTCAGCTCAGCTGTGTTAACAGTGGCAGTTCTGCAGAGGTAATGGTTCACTGACTCGGTCATAAAAACAAGACCCGCAAAAACACAGGCTGGCAGGGAGGGTAAGTTGTGGTTAGCTACAAATCAGTGATATGGACAATGTCTTTCACTTTTTGAGGCAGTTGTTTGAGGAATAACTTTCTGTTTACTGTTCTAATCAGGGTGCTGACTTTTTTGCAATTTCGTCAATGTGCCCCATGGGAAGACGCTCCAATGGACTACTTGAGGTGTCTGGGAGCTGAGCGGGCTGGCTGTGCACTGTATTTCTCCTTGAACTCATTTGCCTTGTCAGTCAGAAAAAAATGGTCCTTTAGGATTAGACATGCAGCTTTGTTACGTTACCCTTTGCTGACAGCTTGGGAATAAAGTTAGTAGAGCTAGGCACACCCAACTATGTTCAACTTACAGCTATCATTTTATTCTCATGAACTATTACCAATATGCACCGCTTTACGTCCAGAAATTATAATAGGAAATAAAAATATGTCTTTTAACTGAAGATGATGCGGTTGTAATCAGACTCAATATAACCCCAATTCTCATTGAAGGACAGAGACATACAAAATAACATGGGGGAACACACACAGTGTAATAAAAATTAATAAAAACATTAATCATGCTTTCAAAGTTAATATGATTAGGTATGGATATATACTGATTAACACAATAATATGAATGAAAGTTTAGATTAATTTAGAGAAATCTACAACAACAGCAAAGACACTATACAGCGCTGCCCGACGTATGATGTTACAGTATAGAGTATACAGTACTAAACTCTGACTACCATATTTTACTTAATAAACTCTAACAGATTCCAATGTTCGTGACTTATGTATGTACAGTTACACTGCCTGATTTGGAGGTGTATTATTATAGTGCAGTTTATTTTGTTTCTCCTATCACTCTCTGCATTGGGTTCTCTGTGCCTGTCCTATTGTAGATCAAATTAAAATAACCTTTACATTAAAGTAGCTTAAAAATGTCCCTTTTGGTTAACATCCTGTTTCATAGAGCGTAATGAGCATGTTAAATGGCACATACCTGTATTACAATATACTGTTCCGTTGGTCATAAAGAGGAAAGACATCATTTATGTGCTGGACACTTAACATTTCTTTTTGACTCTGTCTTGTCTTGTACACAGCAGCGATGATTGATGTTTGTGCAGGCGGTGTTATAGTCTGGGAGACTTTGGGTGGTGGAAGGGGAAGAGTGCTGCTGCAGCCTTTATTGCTGCATTTCTGCCAGTAAACAAGAGTACCCCACAGGGATCGGGTGACATTGTAAAATGGAACAAGTCCTTACGCTGAGTCGATTTAAAAACACTTCCTTTTCTACTGGCATGAAAAATCTTTTCACTGTAGACGTGTAGTACAATGATTTATATACCTCTATTTTGAAAAAGCATACATCTGTCTTGAACACACAAACCTCATAGATTTAACTGCCAGTAAAGTATCTAGTTAATTATTTAACCTATATTGACTTAATGTCTAAATATGCTCAACTGTAGGTCACAAAAAACAGATTAGGATGCTATGCTGTGAACAAGAGAGATTATCAGATTCCATATAGCTAACCATAAAAGACCAATGGTGGGTTTTATTTTACTGTTTGTTTGTTTGTCTAACATCGAATAAGCATCAATAGCTATTCAGGGCACTAGCAGGGCTACATCGATACTAATCATACACATTCACACTAAGCCAATTTAGAGCAACCAATTAACCTAACACAAGTCTTTATAATGTGAGAGGAAACTTGAGTACCCCGAGTAAACCCACATGGAAACGGGGAGGACATGCAAACTCCACAAGGCAGAGTCCAAGACCATGGATCTCTTTTAGCTGTGAGGTGACCACGCTAACCACTTGCCACCCCCATTTAACAGTACTGTGGTTTGGCCCCCTAAAACAAGCTACTTTAAAAAACATTTGTTTTGCTTTTCTTCTGCTATATAAGACCACAAATTGACATACCAACTCTTTGTTTGCAGGCAACTTCATGAAAAGGACTTACCATAAAAGAACATACCCCCCATTTAAATGTCATGGTCCTCACACACTGTTGCTTAATTTAGATTTTCTCTTGTGAAAATAATAACAGTAAAAGAGGCATCGGTATACTATTATACTATTAACAGACCCCACTTTTAAAAGAGAAAAGATGCTTGGGTTACATATTGCTCTGGGAATAAACACCAAAGTAGTTACACTCGTAGAACAATGTACTGACAAAAGATGACCTGTGATTTTCAAATGAACAGATGTAGAAGTCTGCCATTCAGGCTTGGAAGGATGGGAGCCATCATGAAATTACACATGATGGGAAAAAAATCACTTTCAGATGGCCTCAAGAGACAATTTTGTTTGGGAATTCTGCAAACACAGTAAACAAAGAGACTACAAATTCATGAAAAAGGCATGGAAGACACGCTAGCTAAATGAAATACTTCATTCAGACTAAAGTGGGACACTGTGGTTGGATCAAAAAGCTTGCATTAAATCATGCAATGCACTTACTACATTAGCCCATCTATGTGATAGAACGTCATGGTAATACAGCCTTAATTTCTGAGGAGAAACATTTAATGTGTATTAGTATCTTTGAGTGGCGGGAGGGTAGCAATGTGGTTAGTGCTGGTGCCTTACAGCTTCAGAGGTCGCCAGCTCAATTCCCGGCCCACACTGCCAGTGTGGAATTTGTACAGTTTCCTTGTGTCTTTGTGGGTTACTCCAGTTCCTCCCACATTCCAAAGACATGCCTTATATCAATGGTGTCTTTAAAAGTTTACGTGTGTGTTCAGGCAACTTATCTAGAATGGCTTCCTGCCTTGCACCTTGTGCTTCTGGTTAGCCCTGACTCCCTGTTGACCTGAATTGTATGTAGTGGGTATAAAAATTAATGATGAATAAGTATATTGTAAAGAATGTGCTCGATCTGGCTGGAATATTACACCATTTTATTTTACCCCAATTTTTAGTAGCTGCCAATGCACTAACTGGATCGCCCTTATCATAAGAAAGGGACCATCCTTGTGAGGGCTAACATAGTACCTTTGAGATACAAATAATCCTCCCATTGCCCACTGCAGATAATGCACAGATTTATTTATTACACTTTTTTATAGTGGAGCACTGTCTCAAAGCAGCTTCCCAGTTTTCTATTGTCTTCTAGTATCTAAGCCCTGGCCCAAACTGAGCAAGCCTATGGCTTGCCTACGGACAGTGGAAAGGAAAAACTGCCTAAATTTTAAAAGGAAGAAACTACCTCCTTACACCATGGGCACATGTCAATTCTAAAAGAAAGCATCTTTTGTTTGAAATCACTTGTTGTAAGTTTACAGATGCCAACATTTGTAAACCTGATTGATAGGAAAGACAGGAATGCAAGCCCTCGTATCTAGTATCAATTATGCTCTCTTGGACTAATGAACACCAATGAAAATTGCATCAAAGGGGATCAAACTTTCTCAATGATTTTCCATAAACGTTTTTTTTTTTCTGTTGTACTGCTTGCTAGAGTAATACAGTGGTGCTTGAATGTTTGTGATTACGTTAGAATTTTCTATATTTCTGCATAAATATGACCTAAAACATCGTCAGATTTTCACACAAGTCCTAAAAGTAGATAAAGAGAACCCAGTTAAACAAATGATACAAAAATATTATACTTGGTTATTTATTTATTGAGGAAAATGATCCAATTTTACATATTAGCGAGGAGCATACGTATGTGAACCTCTAGGATTAGCTGTTAATTTGTAGGTGAAATTAGAGTCAGGTGTTTTCAATCAATGGGATGACAATCAGGTGTGAGTGGGCACCCTGTTTTATTTAAAGAACAGGGACCTATAAAAGTCTGCTCTTCACAACACATGTCTGTGGAAGTGAATCATGGCACAAACAAAGGAGATTTCTCAGGACCTCAGAAAAAAAGTTGTTGATGCTCATCAGGCTGGAAAAGGTTACAAAACCATCTCTAAAGAGTTTGGACTCCACCAATCCACAGAAAGACAGATTGTGTACAAATGGAGGAAATTCAAGACCATTGTTACCCTCCCCAGGAGTGATCGACCAACAAAGATCACTCCAAGAGCAAGGCATGTAATAGATGGTGAGGTCACAAAGGACCGCAGGGTAACTTCTAAGCACCTGAAGGCCTCTCTCACATTGGCTAATGTTAATGTTCATGAGTCCGCCATCAGACGAACACTGAACAACAATGGTGTGCATGGCAGGGTTTCATACAGAAGGCCACTGCTCTCCAAAAAGAACATTGCTGCTCTTCTGCAGTTTGCTAAAGATCACGTGGACAAGCCAGAAGGCTATTGGAAGAATGTTTTGTGGACGGATGAGACCAAAATAGAACTTTTTGGTTTAAAAGAAAAGCGTTCTGTGTGGAGAAAGGAAATCACTGCATTCCAGCATAAGAACCTTATCCCATCTGTGAAACATGATCGTGGTAGTATCATGGTTTGGGCCTGTTTTTCTGCATCTGGGCCAGGAAGGCTTGCCATCATTCATGGAACAATGAATTCTGAATTATATCAGAGAATTCTAAAGGAAAATGTCAGGACATCTGTCCATGAATTGAATCTCAAGAGAAGGTGGGTCATGTAGCAAGACAACGACCCTAAGCACACAAGTCATTCTACCAAAGAATGGTTAATAAATAAAGTAATGTTTTGGAATGGCCAAGTCAAAGTCCTGATCTTAATCCCATTGAAATGTTGTGGAAGGACCTGAAGTGAGCAGTTAATGTGAGGAAACCCACCAACATCCCAGAGTTGAAGCTATTCTGTACGGAGGAATGGGCTAAAAGCCAGTGTGCAGGACTGATCAACAGTTACAGGAAACGTTTAGTTGCAGTTATTGCTGCACAGGGGGGTCACACCAGGTACTGAAAGCAAAGGTTCACATACTTTTGCCATATGTAATATTGGATCATTTTCCGCAATAAATAAATGACCAAGTATAATATTTTTGTCTCATTTATTTAACTGGATTCTTTTTATCTACTTTTAGGAAAATCTGATGATGTTTTAGGTCATATTTATGCTGAAATATAGAAAATTCTAAAGGGTTCACACATTTTCAAGCAGCACTGTAGCTGATTTCTGTCACCAGTGTAAATTCTTCACCATTTCAAAAGCAGAGATATTTGCAAATATCCATATTATTAGCGAGTTGACGTAATGCAGTTCAACTACCTAAGGCATCTGAGTAACGAAAGGTACGCCAAGCAGCAAATGACAGCATCCCCTTATTTTGTCTTATCTGTTTACACAGCCAGCTGAGCCTCTCACAGACACAACCAGTGCCAGAGTCAGCCATGTTTCCTGGCACAGCCTCTACCTAACAAAAAACTGAGCAGAGAAACCCAGTTCAAACTCAGTGTGAGGCTGACAGCAAATTAGACTGCAGCTGGAACAAACATGCTGTCTCATGGTTCTACAGCACAGCCAGCTAAATCCTGTGATTTCTCAAATAATACACATTCGACAGTTAGGATGAGCGACACATGCTAAAAGTGAGATATGCTAATGCGAATCCACTGGCCTTTCACCCACTCCCCATGTGGAATAAATCTGCATTTAATCACATTCCTCTTAGGTTCTTTATGCATTAAAAATATGATCATTGCTAACAGCAAATCTTTATAAGATAGTTCCTTTCAACCAAACTGTTTGTTAAACACAGATGCTTGAGATCTTCATTTCTCCTCCGCACCAGAACGTTAGGTGAAAGTTAAGTGCTGTTACATTTGAGACAAGGTGTAAACATAGATAAAAAGGCTGTAAAGAATATACAGATGCACTGGAGCTCTACTGCACTGACAGGCCCCAGTGACTTTTGGGATAATTCCAGCACAGACAAACAGCACCTCCACCAAGGCCACTACTGCCCTCTGCACCACTCCATTCCCACCAATCACAGACCTCCCAAACAGAAGGATTATCAAATGTCCACAGAGATAGATAAGAGGAACAGCAGACAAGAAATTTGGCAGACAAATATAATCTTCTCAGGTCAAGAGTGTGTCAACATTCACATGTGGTGTTGGAGGAAAGAGGCAAAGGTATAAATGCTGCTGAAATGCCAATTAAGAAAACTTTGCAATTCTGATGCAGTAAGCTGCAACCCTGCTTTCTGGCCAACAACACCACAGGGTCCTAGCTCCTTTCCCCTGTACCCAGCATGCTACCATCGTGGACTAGCCTATTGTACAATCAATCCATACTCAGACAAAGTTGCAACACAGAGTTCTACAAGTTTTATCATCCCCCAGCACACCAGTTCAGTAAGACCTCCTAAAAGACCTCAGCAGTGCCTTGTGCTTGTCATTCAAGGACATTGTAAGTTCTTGTTATTGAACACATTCTGCAGTTATCTGTACATGAATCTCTGATTTTCTGCTAAGATATCCATTGTCTGGGTATACATTCAACAGTCAGGTTGAGAGAGTAAATGGAGCCACCAAGAATTATGATTGGCACCATTACATCTATGTCACTTCTTTTCCTACATGAAAAAGAAGAAAAACAAAAAGGTATGCAACCCAAAATCAGAGAAATATGGGACGGAATAGAAAATGCACATAGTGTTCCTTACATTTACCTTGACTTTTATTTCATTGCAGACAGTATGAACCCAATATATTTCATGTTTTGTCTGGTCAACTTCATTTCATTTGTTAATAACCATACATTTCTGCATTTCAAGCCTGCAACACATTCCATAAAACGTTAGGCTGAGTCTTTGAGGAGCAAAGATGGGCAGAGGATCTCCAGTTTGTCAAGCAATGCAGGAGAAAATTTTTGACATGTTTATAAACAATGTTTGTCAAGAATGATTGATTTGCATAATTCAGTCCTAACTTTTTTTTTTTATTTGGCTTTTTTACATTGTCTTGTTAAAAAATGCACAGACATATCATTGTACTTGATAAAGGTTGGTAAAGTAATCCCTTGCCCATGTGGTTGATGAATGACAGTTGTTGATGCAGTGCCGTCTGAGGGATCGGAGATCACACCTCTTCAGTTTAGGCTTGCGGCCTTTATGCACTGAAAATCCTCCACATTCCTTGAATCATTTAATGGCATTATGCACTATAGAGGGAGAAATATGTAAATTCCTTTCAGTCTTTGAGGAACATTGTTTTAAACGTCTCAATATTTCTCTCCTGCATTTGATGACAAACTGGAGGTCGTCTGTCCATCTCTGCAACATCTTTGCTCCTCAGAGATTCAGCCTTTTGGTACAAAATTCTGCTTTTGTACCAAATCATGATTATAATCACCTGTTGACATCATCTGTTTGATATCACTTCATTAAGGTTTTTTTTTAACTCATTGCTAGCCCTAAATTACCCCCATCCCAACTTTATTTTAGAATATGTTGCGGTCCTGAAATGAAGGAATGAATGTTTATTAACAAATTAAATTAAGCTGAGAAAAAAAAACATGAAACACCTTGGGTTCATACTGTCTACAATTAAATAAAAGTCAAAGTAAATGAAAAGAACACTGCAGTTTTTATTCTCCAAACAGTTTATGATTTGTTGTTGAAGAATTGGATATGGAAGACTAAGGGCATACTCATAATGAGCACAGTTGCTCACACTAGTCATACAAACTGCGCTTTCGGGGTCAATCGCACCCAGGCATGGAACAGCTTGCCTAGTGTGAGTACGCTAAAAGTAACTGGTGGACAAGGTTGCCACATTCTGATACAGATCCGACATGCACACTAACAACTCTTTTGACATGTATGAAAAAGTTAGATGTAAATGGCTATTGTATGCATCTGGACTGACAAACAGTGATCACTCAGGACAGGTTATTACCAGACTGTTAACTGTTCCAAAGTGTATCGCTCCATAGCAATTATCATAGCATAAACAAAAGGCTGAATTGCTAAGGATTTACATGTTCTTAAATGGCTTATTCTTAAGTACCACAGGTTTTATGTGGCTCATATGGTGGCTTATGTAATAACAGTGCAGTCTTTTTCAGGAAAAGATTTTAAGCATCTGATTAAACAGGGCACCGTGACGTGTCCGGGCATATTCACAATTTACTAAGACAGAAATAACAACGTTTGTCGACAGTGACTTCATATTCTACGCTACCCATTGCAGTTTATGTTTTGAGAAAGAGTTTTTGAAATTACTGAAATTTCTTAATCAAATTTCAAGCTGCATTCTAATAATGATTAGAATAAATGTTCTTATATTTCTAAATTAGCAAACACAACAGCATACATTACCATATAATCTTTAAACATCTAATTGAATCAGTTGAGGTCACTGTTGAAAAACAGTAATTGAAAAACCTGATTAGTGTCCTCTTGAAATGAGGGTAATTTCAGTCAGATGTTTCAAGCAATTTAGGGGTGACCAGCCCTCCCATATAGACTAAAACTTTTGCTTGACCACAGTCTGTGAAAAGTTGTTGCATCATTCTGCATGTAGTGGAACATAAAAAGCATCAGATCAACGTTCCTTGACTTCACAGCTACTGTACATTAAAACAAGTACCCCTAGTGGATATTCATTTCCATTTTTAACAAAGGAGTGTTGGTGTCAGCAGTCTGCACAGAAAATCAATAGAAGTGCAAGACCTGTGCACTCCAGTTTCTTGCCTCCTGATTTTGATTTAGTTCCTTCTGAGTCAGCATGTTGAGCATGGATGTAGCCTAATGATGTAGTAAAGTATTGAAAATGGATGTATTATTGTATGGAAAATGGATGCATGTTTTACCAACTACAGTGGATCTCCTCAATTGAATACAAATGGAATGGGTTGTACTGTAAATGATGCCCGAGTGTCTATTCAATGGAAATGTGAATACATATGAGAACAAGAAAAAAATTATTGTAATTACCAGTATACTGAACTAACAAGGTTCAAACTGTGGCACATGACAGTTTTAACAGTTATTTTCTTATATTAAAGATAAAGCACAGTTTGTTTCAACAACAGGTTACAAGATGTCACTGGGACTCTCAATAAGAAAACTAAGCAGTAGTGTGACAACTATTACCAGGATAGTTTAAAACCCACCAAGATGAGGACTACAAATGATGTAGGAATGAATTAGTAATTACAAATAAAGTGTGGTTTTAAAGAAAGAATGGTTTGTGGAATTGTGGCAACAGCGAGAATCATCAGAGTTTTATTACAACAGGACAAATAGGGATACGGCATTGAAAGAGATAACTAAAAAGCAAAGGTAACTAAAAAGCAAACACTGTTTATGACATTTGGAAACAATTTAATGCTTCCCAGACTGATAACACAAGCAGCACATATCCATTTCCTTTATTCACATCCTTAAAAATTATTTGTCATGTGACAAGACATGGAGAACACATGATATCTCAAAGTCTCTCCGAGACACCACATAAGAGTTTATGGGAATCATTTTACACAATTTGATCAGGGGCAGTAGGAGGCCCCCAAATGTGGAGTGAGTTAATGAATCAATCCTCTTAATGTCCCCATTTAGGTAGAAAATAATTGGCCCCTCTAACACAGCCACCGGCTCCAGCCTGACCTCCACTTACAATGGTCTAGGACCACCACTGCGTGTGACTTGGGACTTACAAGACCAGTGAAATCTTACAGCGTGAAACTGGCCTTTTGTATATAATGTGTGATTCTTGTGTTTCTCAAGTCTTCAATGTGCTTAAAACATACAAAAGTAGTTGGACAGTGTATTATGCAGACCATTGTTGTATTCTGCTAAGATCCATGCAAGATCCAAGCTTTTAAGCAAAGACAAACTATGAAATTCATCACAATTAAAGTGGGTTCACTGACTTTTTCTCCCAATTGTGTTTAGACTCCACAGTCTGATCAGCCATGATTGGAGCTGTGGCTGTTACCATGACTACAGTTTGGATGAGTGATGCAGTGACCCTGGCCACAATCTTACCATTAACCAGCAGCATTACAGACGCTTCAGCGAACAAACAACTCAGTGACCATGTCTATTCAAAGCAAGAGAAACAATATCTGCTAGAAAACAACATGCTCCTTTGCATTACTATAGAATTTGGACACAGTCAGTTCCCTTATTTCAGACACTTCAATACTTCTCCAGTAAACGTTTCAAAGCTCAGCTTCAGTTCAACAGTTAGTGTTAAAATCTGTGACCAAGTTTAAACTGCGAGTGAGCAGACGCCTGGTCATCCAGGGCAAATATCACTCTACACAGGAGTGGAGCATGACAAACAACTTCACTCTCAATTTAGAGTTTTAATACTGAAAGTGGAAGATCTTATTAATTATGCATGTCACTGTAGAATGTTTGGAGGCTGGACAGCTGATAGCCATATGCTTGAGCTGTTGTCATGCAACAGTTTTGTAAGAAACTAATTGCATCAGTAAAATGTCTTTATACCAGTGTCATCATCACTGTGCTCTTTATAAAATGGAACTTATTCAGTTTAAGCTGTGTGAGTGAATTTATATTTAGTATACAAATACATAGTTTACATTTAATGGCACAGTCATATTTTGTTATCCCACCACTGCATGTGACCGGTTTTCATGTCCAGTTCCAGTTGGGTCAGGCATCACACAGACACAAACAGTACCGTACGAAAGTCTTAGGCCACCATTAGATTTGTTGTTTTGCCAATGGTATAATGACCATATATAACTATTTCTCAGTCTCCTTACTGAATACAACCAGAAAATACAAGAACTTTGTGTGCAGTAATAAAAATCTGAACAAACCCTAAGATATGCTGAAGTTTTACAAAGACTGGTATGAAGATCAGTGGAAAAGAGTATTGTGGAGTTTAAGTTTTAGTTTTTTGGGTCCAATCATCAACAATGTGTTGTAGGTGGTCATTATTCAACAAAACTTATGGTGGCCTAAGACTTTTGCACAGTACTGTATGTGGCCATGCCTGGCAGATATCAGGCTCCCAGCTTGTCTCCCAGCATGACTGATGCACTGGCATTACCTTAACCTGGTAACACCACCAAAACATGCATTACCTTAACCTGGTCTCCACCAAAACATGTCTTTATAGACTTTATCTTAGAAGGGTATGACAGAATGTTGAAGAACTGACAAGCTGGGAAGGTGGAAACATATTAAGGTGCCGTACTGAGTGCCACAGAGGTTTTTAGTACAACCTGTTTCCATGCCTGTATGCTTCATAGCATGAAGATATTAGCAGCGAGTATGGTTGAAATAATAGATCACGAGTTAGGAGTGTCTACTTAATCGTGGTCATATAGTGTGTATACACTAATCAGCCATAACATTAAAACTTCCTGACTAATATTGTGTAGGTTCCCTTTAAGCTGCCAATGCTCCGACCCATCAAGGCATGGACTCTAGAAGACCTCTGAAGATGTCCTTTGGTATCTGGCACCAAGTCCTGTAGGTTGTGAGATGGGACCTCAGTGGATCAGATGTGTTTGTCCAGCACATGCCACAGATGCTCGATTAGATTAAGATCTAGGGAATTTGGAAGTCAACACCTTCAATAGTTTTTGATGTTTCTTAAGCCATTATTGAACAATTTTCACAGTGTGACATTGTCCTGCTTAAATGGGCCAATGCTATTAGGGAATACAGTTGCCATGAACGGGTATACTTTGTTTGCAACAATTTTAAGGTGGGCGGTATGTGTCAAAGTAACATCCACATGAATGCCACGACTCAGAACACTGCCCAGAGCATCACACTGTCAATGTTATTCATTTCACATGTCAGCAGTTTTAATGTTACAGCTGTTGTAGTAATACAATCACATGTACTATATTATACCATGTATAGGTAATCAGTGACAGTTACGCTAGTCAGCAATTACAGGGATCTTAGATTTTCTTGACAACTGTCACTGAGATGATTAACAAAATGCATAAAGCATACGAAACCATGAGGTGCAACATTTCATTGAAAATGTATTATCTGCATTTACGCTTAGACTTCTTGCTTGAAAGATTTCACTAGAACACTGCGAGCATGGAAAAGCAAACAATTCTTCATGACTATTGTAGGACACTGACATGAGAGGCACCAGATGCTGAGTACAAACAAAAATCAGCTGCAAACATTTTAAGCTCACTTAAACATTTAAAGCTGAACTAACACAATGTGTTGGCATTGGGCGAATAAACATAATGTGATTCAATTATATTAAATTCATTACATTTGTTTTAACGTTTCTCCGAATAACTACATGATACAGCAAATTAAATTATTTTTGTGTTCAGCTTGACATTATCTATCAAAAACTCAATCTTTGTCCGTAAGCAAAGCTTTTGAACTTGCACAACCAGATTGTAGGTAGCTGGCCAGACTCAAAAATAAAGTGCTTAATTGATGGGGAGAAACAGATCACAAAATGAATCATGTAAAATCAATTTGCCAAAAACATTTGATTAACCAGTAGAATTACCAGATTTCCCTCGCATCAAAAATGCTTTACTTTCAGTTAAAGCTTCAGGTGACAAACACTCAAATAACGACATGTCCACCTCCCATATATGAAAGATTTGTTTTCTCAGTTTTCTCAGTAACCTCTTTCCTCAGGTTGCTAAATGCCTTTAATGGCTCTGGAGATCTGTGCAATCTGGTTATTCTGCACAGAAGCACAATCCCTAGCTGATGCTTCATAAATTGCACCAACAAAAATTCCCTGTAGATTCACTCTGGGAGAGGGAGACTGATGTTTATGCAGTTGCCATGGCAAGAGATGTCCTTTGGAGAAAGGCTGAGGAGGTGTTAACTGATCTGCACCATTCTGTGGTTGAGACTCCTTTCTAGATAAGACATACAGTCCCTACATACTGCTCTGTTAAGGGACTTTTCTATAAGGGAATGTTGACTCCTAACCAGGGATTACTTACAAGGGATTACCCAGATACATGACTTACACAATGTGCATCCTTAGAATCAAGCATGTAATATGCACAAACAGAATTAATTTATATGCACTGTCATGAGAGCCAGGAAGACATCAACAGATTAAAAGAAATTCATCTTCCATAGAGATATTAACCGCACATTGTTAATAGATTATCATTAATTAGTCTGCATGTCTAGATTCACTCTTTTGCAACAATGACAATTAAACTACATCTTTCCTGTATATTATACATCCACCACTAAGACATATGGCAAATGTTATGAACAGACGATATGAAGTTGTGTGTACCGGTACTGTGTGTTTATACTTCCATATGTAAGCAATTCCCCTAAATCCTTGTAATGCATGTCTTGCAAATTTTTCAGTGGTAAAAAAAAATAATATTTACATTGAAACATTCACATGAAAACAATTAAGGGCATTCTTTAAAAAAATACCCCCTTAGTTGTTGTACAACTGAAGATCTTGGCAAGGAAAACATCCAAAACTCTGCCCTAGGTACTTTTCTTTAAGTGGTACATTTGAAATTTGTCTTCATTTTATTCAGCCTCTAAATCTGGTTTGACTTATAGCCTCTCTGTATTTGGCTGGATGATTGAATATACATCACTGCTAGAGTATAAACTTCCTGAGAGGCTCACCCTCGGCTCTGGCCTCCCCAACAGATTCTCCCAGAGGGCGAAGTGTCAGTGTCGGCATTAGCCCTCCAAATAAGCCTATTTGATGTAGTCTATTTTAACCCCTCATTTCTCAGCATCTGGACTCCTCTGTCTTTCTTTACACATGCCAGCCAGATCCTATATACCTTGTGAATATTAATTAGCACAGACTGTAGGAATGTTTGCCAAACTAAATGGAGACGTATGTAAGGCCTGTTTTGTGTATAGACTAAGGCATACCAGCTTCTCATAGTGAATGTCCTAATGGATAAGTCACTGCAGTTGACTGTGTGAGGTCGACTAATACTGTAATGATAATTTAATGATTAGTCAAGGAAGAGAAACTAAGATGAAATATCTGAATTGTTATAAAGCATACGAGCAGTCTTATGGTACAATCTCAGAGCTTAAGTATTAGCTCTTTCCATCAGTGAGTAATCATTTAAGCTCCAGCATGCTGTTTGTGTTCTCTGCAAAGTTATCCCATAGCTTTACTCAGATAATGGAGTTATACTGTTTGCAATAATCGTTTTACAGTAGGTGCCTTGTGCACAATAACAGACACTTTCATCAATAACATTAGACTGGTGCCAACATATGCCCAGAGAGGCTGCCAAATCTGATACCATGACTTCACTGAAGCTAAAACAGAACCATCTATTTACCCTGTCAGTGCTGAGAGTAAACAGACCTGTGCATGCAACAAAATGAATGAGTATCTGCAGGATAATAATTTCTGTTCTGGTTTAAATCCAGAGTCGTTTATATCGGCAAAGCACTAAATGCACTAAACCAAATGTCCATGCATAGAAGCAATCCACCATACACATTAATATATAGATTATAATATAGACCATGGTTATGGAAGTGGAGCAGAAGAAAGTCCTAGGTCAGGAAAGCCATGTATACAGTAAGTACAGTATATAGACAAAAGGTTTGTGCACACCCCTTCTAGTAAGTAAGCTCTGCTAGTTCAGTAATTCTCACGTGTAATACATTCATGATATAATCCATTATATGGATTATCCATAGACAGTGGCAGTAGAATGGGCTGTACGGATAGCCCACTTACTCTCAATATGACACATTTATAGGTTTTGGCTCCCAAAAAGTCATCAACTTTCTGTTCTGCAGTCCAAAGAGAATTGGTTTGCCAACTTTGAGAATTTGGCTCCTTGCACAGAACATTGACGCATCAGACAACTTAAAAATCCACTGGAATGCCAAAAGTCAGCCAGGGCTTATAGTCTAAAATATGCTTTTATGTAAAGTTCAAGTTTATATAAGATGTTTTTTCCAAAACCAAAATTTTATTAAATAATATGTTCTAACATTTATCTAGCAAGCAGGATACATTTAGACTATAGAGATTAGGTGAAAAGGTAAAGGTTCTGATCATATGTGTGAACTCAGTACTGTTATAAAGCATTGCACAGTGCTACATCATTAAACTGGTTCAGAAAATGTAAGATTAGTATGTTTTAACTAATTTATGTTTGTTTTGGGTCGGCACACAATTCAGTTTGTTTTGTTTCATAATTGTAATGTTCTTACGGTTATTGCAAAATGTAAAAACAGTAAGGAAAACAACTATCTTTACAGTTTTGTATTTGTATTGTATATGTATATAGTGGTTATACTCTAATAGAGTAGCCTACACCCTTAAAAAAATAAAAATAAAATAAAAAAAACCTTAGCAAACACTTTCATCATTTCAAATGAAAAAACATTTAAAATATTATAGGATAAATTTTCTTAATATCAACTAGGTACTAGGCAGGTACAATATTCTTTTACTTGCTTCAAGATTTATTTTCCAAAAGAAGTGAAAATTTACCAAAACAGTATTATGATTCATTCAATCATTTTCATATTCACTTAACCCACATGAGGATTGTGGAGAGCCGGGCAGTACCCAGGCACAATGCCTAAGATGCCCTACACCCTGTCCCCAGTTCAGGGGTTGTCCTTCCTCAGACCACTGTAACATATACAGTAACAGATATACTATTTTTTCTTAGAAATTCTTTTGATTTCCCAATACCAGTTGTAAATCCGAGGCAGCTTAATGGGTTGCCAGGTCCCTGTTTTACAGTGTTTCTTGGTAACTTTTTCACAGAGGTTCCAGATTGATTTATTATTAATATATTGATGTTTGAATGGGTTGCATAAATTAATTATATACTATAATATATTTAGAACCAACACTGGTAGTGATGTGTAGGTTCTTCTCTTTTATGAGTCTCTTTTCATCCCTTTCTTTTTGTTAACTCTATAAATTATGTGAGAATTCTATCAATAAAGAAAATATGCGTACCAATTCAAGACCATTTTCTGATTCCTATGCTAAAGAAATCTACAGGGACATGTTTAACTCTTGATCACTGAACTGCACTGAACTGAACTCAGAGGACGTACTATATTTCTGTGTGTATATGAACTAAAACATCATTAGAAGTCCTTAAAAGCAAATAAAGAGAACCCATTTAAACAAATAAGGCAAAATATTCTTGGTAATTTAATTATTTTTTTACATATCTTGTGTATATATATACACAATATATATATATATATATATATATATATATATATATATATATATATATATATATATATATATATATATACACACACACATATATACATATACACACACATATATATAGAGAGAGAGTAAATATGAAGGTGAAATGACTGAGATGAGAAATTTTCAATCAAAGAGATCATGAGCAATTGTGAATGGGGCATCCTGTAATATTTAAAGAACTGGAATCCATCATAGTCTTCACAAGATATGTCTGTGGAAGTGTATCCTGCTTTGAACAAAGGAGCTTTCTGAGCACCTCAGAAAAGACGTAATGATGATCATCAGGCTGAAAAAGATTAAAAAGCCATCTCTAAAGAGTTTGAACCCACCAAACCACAGTTGTGTACAAATGGAGGAGATTCAAGAATCATTGTTACTCGGTCTACCAACAAAGATGACTCCAAGAACAAGGCATGTGATAGTTTGCAAAGGATTTCTAAGCAACTAAAGGCTTCACTCCCACTGGCTGACGTTCATGAGTCCACCATCAGGAGGACACTGAACAACAATGGTGTGCATGGCAAGTTTGCAAGGAGAAAGCCACTGCCCACTACGTTGCATGTGGACAAACCAGAAGGCTGCTGAGAAAACTTTGTGTGGATGGATAGGACTAGAATGAAACAGAATGAACAAACTAGAACTTTTTTTTTTATTTTTTATGAGAACTATTATGCCTAAAGGAAGAAACACACTGCAGTCCAGCATAAGAACCTTATCCAACCTGTGAAGCATGGTGGTGATAGTTGGTTGGATAGATGGTCTTAGCCTGTTTTGCTTAATCTGGAATAATAAATTAGGAATTATACCAGCAAGTTCTAAATGAAAGCTGGCCACTCCACCCTCGTCCATAGGCAATCATGTGAAGCCCAACTCAGACAGAATGCATCGCCAGGATTCATAATCCAGGTCCCCGTAGTGGTGGGCTAGTGTATTAGACAGCTGCACCATTGGAGCATGACTAATGCAATCACTATCCAAAACTCCAGTTAATATAGGTAATAACATCACACAATTAGTCCACAGCGCATGTAATTTCTACATCTGGAGTATGAACAGAAGGGTCAACTGGAAGTCAGCGTTCTCAATGTTTATGACATAACTCTCACTAGAAAACCATTGAAGCACTGAACCACCTCATCAAAAAAATCACTATTGCTGAAGCAGCTGTGTGTCCTTTCCATGTTAGAGACGGTGTTTATTCAATGATCTCCCTCTTCCCAATGACTCTAAGAATGGAAAGAGAGAGAGAGAGAGAGAGAGAGAGAGAGAGAGAGAGAGATAGAAGTCCCCATAATTTATTATTCTTCTCTTTTTGTTAAGGAAATACTGTCTCAATCGTTCATTTTGTATATTTTCAGTCTTTATGTCCAATCCTTAATCATCCTTCTTTCCCCTCCTTGTTTATTTACATCAACTTGGTCAAATACTTCTCAA
Organism: Ancistrus triradiatus; assembly: GCA_025084515.1. Taxonomy (NCBI): domain Eukaryota; kingdom Metazoa; phylum Chordata; class Actinopteri; order Siluriformes; family Loricariidae; genus Ancistrus; species Ancistrus triradiatus. Next base: position 152,491 of record JAJAGP010000101.1, read on the forward strand.
AACCAGTACCGAATCATTAATGGGTGCTCTCTTTCAACAGAACAGTGTTTGTTTGCATAGCCATTCAAGCTTGTATAAAACTGGTTCTGTACACCAATCAGGAGGTGAGAGCTGAACTGAGTTATACAGGCTGCTCAGGTCAGCACCACCACCATTCCCTAATCCAATTTCTCATGTCCGAGGCAATAGAGATGTTGTTGATAGGGACTGGATCAAATATCTGTAGACATAATGGAACAGCCTTCATTCCACATGTGCAATGAGATATGTTACACAAGCTGACAAAAAATTAAATTATCAAAAATACTGTACAGTGGTGCTTGAAAGTTTGTGAACCCACTTCTATATTTCTGCATAAATATGACCTACAACATCATCATATTTTCACACAAGTCCTAAAAGTAGATAAAGAGAACTCAGTTAAACAAACGAGACAAAACAATAATTTGCTATTTATTGAGGAAAATTATCCAATGACCCACCTTCTCTTGAGATTCAGTTCATGGACAGATGTCCTGACATTTCCATTTAGGATTCTCTGATGTAATTCAGAATTCATTGTTCCATCAATGATGGCAAGCCGTTCTGGCCCAGATGCAGCAAAACAGACCCAAACTATGATACTACCACCACCATGTTTCACAGATGGGATAAGGTTCTTATGATGGAATGCAGTGTTTTCCTTTCTCCAAACATAATGCTTTTTTTTTTAACCAAAAAGTTATTTTTTGGTCTCATCCGTCTACAAAACATTCTTCCAACAGCCTTCTGGCTTGTACACGTGATCTTTAGCAAACTGCAGATGAGCAGCAATGTTCTTTTTGGAGAGCAGTGACTTTCTCTTTACAACCCTGCCATGCACACCATTGTTGTTCAGTTTTCTTCTGATGGTGGACTCATGAACATTAACATTAGCCAACGTGAGAGAGGCCTTCAGTTGCTTAGAAGTAACCTTGGAGTCCTCGCCAACTATTACACGCTTTGCCCTTGTAGTGATCTTTGTTGGTCGACCACTCCTGGGGAGGGTAACAATGGTCTTGAATTTCCTCCATTTGTACACAATCTCTCTGACTGTGGATTGGTGGAGTCCAAACTATTTAGGGATGGTTTTATAACCTTTTCCAGCCTGATGAGCATCAACAACTGAGGTCCTCAGAAATCACTTTTGTTTGTGTAATGATGCACTTCCACAAACATGTGTTGTGAAGAGCAGACTCTGATAGATCCCTGTTCTTTAAATAAATAAAACAGGGTGCCCACTCATCCCATTGATTGAAAAGACCTGACTAATTTCACCTTCAAATTAACTGCTAATCCTAGAGGTTCACATACTTTTGCCACTCACTAATATGTAATATTGGATCATTTTCCTCAATAAATAAATGACTAAGTATACCATTTTTGTCTCATTTACTTAACTGGGTTCTCTTTATCTACTTGTAGGACTTGTGTGAAAATCTGATAAAGTTTTAGGTTATACAGTGGGGCAAAAAAGCATTTAGTCAGCCACTGATTGTGCAAGTTCTCTTACTTAGATACCTCTCTCATCTTTCTAAGTAGGATAACTTGCTCAATCAGTGGCTGACTAAATACTTTTTTTCCCCACTGTATTTATGCATAAACATAGAAAATTCTAAAGGGTTCACAAACTTTCAAGCACCACTGTACATAAATGTTTTCTCAAGTCATAAGTATGTCCAATGGGAGCTTTGAAAACAGTGTTGATGTCAGAGTTACCCATCAGTGACCTTCAGTCTTTCAGAATTGTAGATAAATTGTGTTATTGGTTTACGGTGGCTAATTATTCTAAAAACAAGATAAGCTCACAGGACAAAAAAAATTAGTAACCTGTGACTGAAACGCACCTCATAACATGTAATACCTCCAAGAGCACAAATAACAGCTGAAAGTTGATTTGGCATAGACTGGACAAGTTTCTGGATGTAGATGATATCAGTGTTCAGCCACATTTGTATCAAGCAATTGTGCAAAAATTTGTGGATACCTTAGACGAACTCGTAGTTCCTGGTAGCCCCACATATTTTCAAGAGGATTCACATCTAGGGATGTTGCAGGCCAGTCCAGATGTGTGACTGCTGCTAAATGTTCACCATGCCAATCAGTCACATTTGCAGCCATGTGAATCCGAGAAGTGACATCTTGGAATCCAGGGATATGAACGTTATGTTCTTTGGTAAGATAATGAGCAAAAGGCAAAACCTGGTTGTCCAGCAGCTCAATGTAGGCATTGTGGTTCAAATATACTGTCACCTCAACAGTTACAGAAGAACCCATTTCTGCACAATTAGAACACCCACAGAACTTCACAGAACCTCCTCCATCTTGAACAATGAACAACACCATCTGCAGGAGCCTGAAGTTACTATCACATTTACCAAGCAAGGTGACCAAATATTTGTCCGGGGAGCATGCTTTTAGTAGTAACTGCTTAAGCCATAGCACTTTGAATTTTATGATTTTATATAAATTTGAAAAAGCTACCAAAATACATAAAGGAGTAAATTAACCATATTTGTGGTTCTCTTCACAAAGACATTTACTGTAGTGCAAGAGGAATACATGACCATGTGATCTGAGTGCACTTACAGATATACTTCTAGAAAACCTTAATTCCATCATAAAGTAGAAGCACTGAAGTTAGGTTTAAAATAATGTTTAAAGATAGCCACTGCTTTGTTTGTTGTCCTGACAAGCGTGATCACTCTCGCCTCCCCAGTTCTCTATCCTCATCAAGAGCAGTGGGATTAAAAGGCCAGATCTACTGACCCAAGACTAAGCTTTGATGACCGACCTAGTGACCAAATACTCAAGATTTGGGGCTAAAGGGAGGAATGACCTCAAAACTCTCAAAGGCATTCCTGGATTGCTAGGGTTAACTCCTGTTGCACTGGTGTGTGTGGGGGGGAGTGTTGGGACTTGATGCTTCCACAATCACCAGCAGCAGGTCTTTAATCAACAATCAGGCCATTAAATCAGTGTTTCGCAGAGCTGAGCCAAAGAGCAATCATTTCCATTTTAATGAGGCCATCACAGCCTAGATATGCACTTGTTTTTCACTCAGCCCGACCTGAAATTATGAACATGGAAAATAAACTGTTGAGGGAAAAATATGATGTAGCGTATTTGCATAGAAAAATACATTATCAGTGAGTACAAACACTTTGCATATCTAATTTGTGATTTAGCAAGCTGCAAAGAAATGAGGAAATAATGATGGTGCCGAATTTGTTAATGTAGTCAGACATTAACAGAGAGCGAGAGAATGAAGATCAACAGAAATCGGCAGACCAACCCGAAAGAGAACAAAACACACAATCAGATGAACCTAAATCATGTCAAGGGCCTTTAGACTAGACTAGATTTTGGTTGCTGTCCCCTCCACAGTACCACTGAACACCAGGAAGGTCAAGCCCTAGAGGCTGAATGTGCCATACTTCACCAGAAGGCCCCAGAAAGCTTTAATTGTGTCCAAGTGTGTGTGTGTGTGTTGGGCGAATGGGGGTATAAGTAATAGAGATCTGGTGCCCTGAAGCACTAACAATGATGAAGTGCCTATGCAGCAAAAACAAGGACCTCAAAGACAGAGTGACTTCCTCCCATGTTTGTTTCATATCCACACAATTAAAGGAGTCAGTCCGGCTGCATAAGTTTGTTAAGGTAATTTAAAAGTATAGAGTTGCAACATTTGCAGAGCTACGATAACAGTGATATGGTTACCTCATAGCAGAGTTCTCACATGTGATGAAGGTAAGTGATGATAGAATGTAGGGCAGCACAATTCAAGCTGGGTTAAGGGATAGACATTTATGGGTCACCATACGTGAAAGTAGTGCAAACATGATAAAATACAGAATTGCAAAACAGCCCATAAACTGTCCAAGAAAACTAATATCTATCCAGTTATCATTATTCTATTATATGTGATGTTAAATGAAACTATGATAAGTAACTCTGAAATGGTTCAGGGCTTCAGGGAATATAACAAGCACTAGGGGTTATCCTATATCATTTGGACAATGCAGAACAGGGCTAAGAGGGCTAAGGTTAAGAGGATGTAATAGATCAGTGTTTGAGTGTCAGGTGACTAGGAGGAGGTAAATTATTTAAAATAACAACCATACTTGTTTGTATGTTGGTGCATGTGCTGCTGTTTAGGAGGAAAAACTCCAAACACAGTAACATTATTGAACATCTTTCCGATGAATGGAGCAGGATCTTGACCACTGAGCCACCGCTGACACATTACCAATACCCTATTTTCAGTTTCAAGACTTTGTTGTTAGTGGGATATTTATAGCTTTGAGTTGTGGTTTTAATTTGTGTTATATTGTGTTGCATTTTAAACAACAATCCTAGACTTCAGTTTTGAGTTAATCAAATCAAATTAATTTCTATTGTCTTATAAGCAGCTTTAAAAATGTCTAGGCCCAAGCCTGAATTGAGTCAGTGAGCGTGTTTACATGCACATAATAATCCGAACTGCAGAAAATTTGATTTTGTAATCTGATCAATCGGTTTACATGCACTTGAGTAATCAGATAATGGGAAAAGTCTGGGTTGACATGACTCCGGCGATAATCAGATTTCTACTTTGCAACCAGCCAGTAATCTCACAGAAAGATGACATAAACGTCAAACTATTTTTTCCATGTCATTTTGTAAACCTGAATACACTTAACTGGAGAATACGGATTTATATACTGTGGTTCAGAGGCTCTACTTGTTTGGTATTTTGTGGGTGCTGCATCTAATTCCAGGGTTGATCAATTAAAAATAATAATAATAATTGAAAAAATATTTAAACCTTGCAACTACCAATATTTGTAAGTGACTTTATAGAAAAATAAGCCCAAATTTGCTTAGAAACTGTGTTTGATTCTGCTAGCCACTTCCAAGACAGCTATATCCAGTTATGTTTGCGTGCATGCGCAGACTTAGAACAGAGATTGAAACCAAAGTAAGGCTATACATGTGCTGAGAAATCCAATTACTCAGATAAAATCCAGCTCTCTTTATCGGAATTCCTACTCTGATCCAGAGTGGAAATCAAAGTATTCTATTTACATGACCACTTGAATAATCGAATAACTGCTTCAATCCAGCTCTCTTTATCGGAATTCCTACTCTGATCCAGAGTGGAAATCAAAGTATTCTATTTACATGACCACTTGAATAATCGAATAACTGCTTCAATCCGGTTATGATCAGATTATTAAGTGCGTGTAAGCGCACTCAATAGGTTTTTAGTTTATGTCTCTGTCTCAGGAAACACAGAAAGATTTGCTTGTGGTAATCGCCTATACACCTCCAACATAAAGGATATTGATAAGGTTTAAAAGGGTACCATCCACTGTTGCATGCATTATCAGTGATCTGGAAATATGCCTAAACTCTTGATATGTATAAGCAACTGTATCTGAACTGACAGAATGGCTGTGTCTAATGCTTGGACTTTTTTTTATTGTAGCCAGCTCACTTACATATTAGCAGTAAAGGTGGATTATTTTAGCAGAAATACACTAGAAGTTGTCTGTGTCTGGGGTTCACTGTCTGCAGAGTCTCTCTTCCTCCTTCTCCACCAAAGCCCTGGAACACAGGTATAAAATAAATTACTTATTAAAAAAAAAAAAAAAAAAAAAAAAAAGGTCTTAATGCATTTTTCCTAGCCCCAAGACAAAAAGACTGGTGGCTGACCGTGGCATTTTTCAAACACCACTCCAGAACATTAACTTGTCCCAGGTTGCAGTTGACCTTCTCTGAAATAACATTGTTATGTAAGTCATTTTAAAGCTTAAAGATTTTGTGTTGTTAACCTGAAAGTCTACAATTTGAAGAAAAGCAAGTACATTCGAAAAGGCTGAAAACATCACTCTACAATATGGAGTAACTGGGTGTAGGATCTACTACGCCGAAATGTGATGATCCTGTTTGTGTGTACCTAGACAAGTTTTATTTTAGCCTGGCAGCGTGGTGCACAATCTGTGCTGAGTAACACTGGACATAATGCTGATTCAAAACTGTAAGGCAGTGATGGGGCAGATGGCCATGTAGACATGTCTTTGGCCAAACAGCTTTCAGGAGATTTTCGCTGGTGGGAGCAGCATGGTGTCATGGCTTTTTTTTTTTTTTTTTTACGGCTGACAGCTCTTAAAACCACAACAAGGATCCATAAGTGTTTGTAGCTTATTCATGCATTTAATCACAGGTGACAAAACGTCAGTTATCTGAAGAAACATAAAGTAAAAGTCTGCCTGGTTTGACTTTGGAGTCATTAGGTCAAAGCAGTGCGTTTGAGAGCAGAGTTGCTGCTCTGACGTTAGCAGTCTGACAGGAGCATGTTTATCTCGTCCATTTTAATGAGCCATTGTGAGCAAAATCGGAAGAGGCCACATGCGTCACAGCGCATACCAACAGGTGACAATTCACAATGCATAAGCAGTAGGGAAGTATAAGCCTTCAAGGATACAGGAAATAGCATCACAGTTTCTACGACTGAAGATGAGTGCATTTCCTGTAGCCGGGCTCTCCTTTGACAGTGAAACAACTATTCTTAGGAATTCCTTCATTCAGACAGTGGCTGTTCAGGTGCTTATCTACACAATGACTTCATCTTTCCTACCCACACTCTTTCTACTGGAAATCCCATTTGAACAAAGCAGGAACTAGATGCTTCCTCAAGTCTGATGGCCAAGATATTGTGCATTACAGCACTGATTGCAGTATTTTAAGGAGATGACCCTTCCTGATAACGAGTCTTGTAAATTCTAATTGGATACTATATTATAAAATTAGCTCGTTTATTCTCATCTGTTGTAATGGTGGGAATGTTACCTATAGGCAGCAATTTCTACATCCAATGCCATCTTCTCATTAAGCAGCTCTTTGTAGTCTCCCATTTGTTCTTTCATCTGGGCCTGTAAGTCAGCCTCTTCTTCCTCCATCCGGCAGATGCAAGACTAAACATAGAATAATTAAGAAATGTAGCTGGTCACGCCCTGCTACAGCTTGTTGTAAATATTATATGTGATACATTAGGGACCAAAAGTCTGAGCTCACTAGTGAAAACTCTTTTTTTTTTTTTGAATTTTTCTTAAACTTAATACAGTGTTATTACTTAAAAATCATATAATCAGCATAACAATTTGAGTGACTCTGGCTGTCATGGACTTTCTTCCACAGTCACCTGACTTAAACACCATCGAGTGTTTAATGAGGGAAATTTAAGACAGAAAAAGCCAAGCATTCGGAAACATCACAAGATGCTTTTTGGAATTTTGTGAAATCATGCTGAGATAACACGGATCATCAGATTTGCACAAACTTGCCAGTTTGTGCCAGCTCGAGCACACACTGTCATTATAGTAAAAGGGAACATACCAAATACTAATAAATACTAAACTGTATGTATTGTATTCTTTTTACTCTACACTCAAATTGTTATGATGATGCATACTCAGAAATATACTCATTAACAAAAAATAACTTATGAAGGAGCTCCAAGTAGGAGTTGTTGGAAACTTTATGTGTGTGAATGTAATGATGACGTATGTAAGTGATTACAATATTAGGGCAAAAGGATAAGTTTGTTGGGAAAAGTGTACAATTGATAGGAGGCTCTAGCTACCCTGTTAAGCCACCTCTTGCGTAGACACAAGAAGAGATACAGTTGGGCATGCAGGTTCCATATGGTATTCTGAGGCACATTTGCTAACAGATGTTGCAGGTGGGCCTATAGATCCTCATCCATCACACCAGCAGTTGGGGCAGTGTGTCGCTCCACAGCCAATGAAGGATTGAAGCGCTCACCACAAGGCCTCCATACAGAGACAGAGGTGTGTAGTGAAGGTGTCACCTGTGTCTGGATGGGGAACAATGATGGTGGAAAACTGTGGGAGCTGCTTGTCAGCAGATCAAACAATCCTCCCTGCTGGTGGTCTGTCACCAGAGCTTGTTTGACATGTTTGCGTGCCATCACGGAACCACTGCTCCCAACAACTCCTAAGGGCTAGGTGGAGGACAATTCGTCAAAACGACCATAATGCTTCTCTTAGTCCAGTGACGCGCTCCCTCTCAAGGACTGTCAACTGGGCAAAATGTCTTCAAGTGCATCATAGAGGAATGTCTAGCAATGCCAAAGTCTAATCAATGATCTATCACGAAGAGGTACACTACGCAAAAAGTGGCATCTGAGAGGCTTTTTATAGGGCAGCAGGGAAGCACTTCTATGCCCTCTTGTAGCAAGACAAAGTGTCTAATCATACCACACATTTACATTTATACCATTTAGTGAAAACCTTTATCCAGAGCGACTTGTAACTGATACAGTTTTACAATCCAAGCAATTGTGGGTTAGGGCCTTGCTCAAAGACCCAATAGTGGGAGCTTGGTAGAGTTAATAAATAATAACTGCATGCCGAGTGCGTTTTTTCTTTTAGCAATGAGTGTACTATTTACTTACAGAAAATGCAATACAGACTTTTGGCTCCAACCGTAAGGTGCTGGAATGGCACAGTGGCAATTTGCAATTTGCTAGCCCACCACCATGGTGACCCAGGTCCAGCCCTGCGATGGACAGGGGCCCACATGCACATGCTCCTTGTGAATTCTAGTATAGACTCCAGATATGTGTTTTATACAGGGTGTTTATGAAGTAAGTCCCACTTTAATAAATGTGTTATTCACCAAACAACCTACATGAGAGACAGATTTATGAAGCACAAGGTGCCCCAGTTTTATCCACATTATGTGGCCCCTTGGGTGACAGGCATATTAAGAAAGCACATATTAACAATGTTAAAGTGGTACTTACTTTATAAACACCCTGTACTGTATATGGTAGGGTAGTATGGTAAAAATCACTATAACATTTTATTTACACAATAAACAATAGATTATTGTGGTTTTGCCTAGACATTGTCAGGAAGGAATGAAGCCAGTTTATGAAACAACTCTATGAAATGCCACTTAAACAGTTAGTACAAAGGCCCTCTCATACAGTTTTTATAACCTGGAATCCCCTTGTGGCCCTTGCCCCCTCAGGTTCATTGGAGTCATCCACACCACCCTCTCTTTACAACGCTGCTGTGAAAATCTGTATGTTCAGAAATGTTTCAAAATTCCAAATCTACACTAAATAGAGAGTATTTAAAGAACAGAAGGTCATCAATGAAATCACTAATACAAACACAGGCTTTAACCTCTAGTTACTTGTTATAGTCAGTGCCAGGCAATATAAAAGCACTGACAAGAGACAATTGGAAATGTCCTGATAGTTTTCTGATTAGGTATCAATTCTGAATCTTCTGAAACCTGAGTTCAAACAGAGCACAGGTAGCTATAGCTAAGTTCATATATTAACACATTGGCTGTATAGATCCAATTCAGTTGGTTCAGATGGATTTCACACTGTCATATTCCTCATGAACACTCTGCATGCAAACAGAGTGGAGCATTAGAAATGTGTTGTAGAAATTATGAAGTGAACACCAGGGTGTCATCAAACCCACTTTACTGGGGCACGTAAAAAGTAAATTTTATCCTGGATTGCTGAGCAGAACTAAAGGACGCACCAGGCAACTTCACTACAGGCACTGCATTTTCCCTAATGCCCCGGCATCTTTCCAAAAGTTTGAGCGTTTTTCAGTCAGAGCCAGTTTCTTTTGTTTTTAAGCATGGATGGACAGCAAATATTTAAAACAAAGTCACACTGCAAACAAGGTAATGGTAGCTCATAGCTACAATATATGTTTGGTTAGCCACTTATAACCTACCAAAGGTAGCTACACAATAGACCAGTAAAGACATTCATTAAGATCTCCATGGCAGAGTAACGCCCGCTTTAGTGTTAAATCACTTAATCTATTTTGTATTTAAGAGGCATATTCTTGTGCACAATTGTGCCCCTGTCATTGATTGGCAAGCAGACAGGTACAGCTGTTCCCTGCTAAATTCTGTGTTTGTCCCAGTATGACAAGTTGTCTAGAAACACCCCTGATGCACACAATCACTGTGCAGTTTGTTTGATGAGGACGGTGTGGATACAAAAGTGCATTTATGGTGGGTTAAAAAAAGGTCAACCACAGCAAGGTAGAAGGTTAAAAGTAGGCTATTTGAGACATTTCATAAAGAAATAAAAAATATGACTGTTCCCTGAGAGGGGTGTGTTTGTTTGTTTGTTTCCATCCATCCATCCATCCATCTATCCATGGATTAGTGTGGCACATAGAACTGAGCCCAAACATTATTGTAATTCAGATGTAATCCAGGTGGCCTTATTCAAATGTCCAGCATACAGCATCTTACTCAGTTGCTTTGTTATTTTTAAACTGCTTAGAGTGTGAGCTGTGAACCTGTATCTATAGTCCAGAGACACTGTAACATAATGTTGCTAGTGACAATAATCACAGTACTTGAAAAACTGTTTCAGAATATTTCATCATATCACCCAACCCTAATATAGTGGTCATGATTTTTACCTCTAGCTCCTCTATTTCCAGCAGAAAAGCATCTCCTTTTGCTTCAGTCTCTGCCTCCAGTTCATCACCACGCTTCTCTAGCTCTGCTCGCTTTGTGTGCAGGTCACCAATCTAAGGTTACATGTAATGAGAATGGTTATACTTGTAAAGATGCTAGAACATGAAATGTAAATGAATAGTGTTGACATATATTGTTATGGCGGTTTGTCTGTCAATAAGCAGCATCTACCATTACAGCGGTATGCATGTACATACGAAACCTGTCGGAATGTCAGGTTTACTTTGTTCCTTACAACAAACAGAATACAGAGAGCTATAAGGGCCACCTTGGGGCAGCCCAATGCTGTGAGTAATTACTGTAATCAGGTAAACTAAACAGTCAGCTGGCAGAGATGGATGAAAAATGGGGCTCTGTTTCTCTTTGAGGTAGATCACAGAAGTCTCATAGCTGCCTTATTAACAGGCTGACGAGCTCCACAATGGAGGTGGCCGCTGCTCTGCTCCTTGTTTGATAGGTGACGTCTGGCTGGTTGCCTTTGGTCTACAGAGAAAATCAGTGTTGCCTCACACCTACCACACTGCTTAAGCCTTGAATACCTCATTTCACCACAAACTCTTAGTTTATTCAAGCTGCACATCATGCTTACATCATTCACTGACCAAAAACAAGACAGACAGACAGCAAGCAATGGAAGACAGAGATGCAAAAATGTCGCAAGACAGACAGTATCAAAAGAATTGTGAGAGCATCTGGGAGGGCAGCCGAGATGGTGTGAGAGAAGGCAGAAAACGAACTGAAGTGAAACAACCGTAGCTGGGAAATACAGACTGGTGGTCATGTACAGTAGACTAGCTCGTGCTGCAGATTAGGGAAGCACACATGTTGTTAGGACAGCAGGCGGTACAGTTTATTTTTCCTTTATTTCAAGCATAGGTTACGACCACAAACGACATAATTAGAACCAAATTGCTGTGTTTGTTATTGTAAATGAAAAGGTGTCAGCTGTGGCCAACTGATGATTTTCTTGTCCACTGAAATGTAAACTGAGGACAACAAATGGTTCTTAATCATGTCCTGTGCAATATTTGCTTTTGCGTACAGAGTGTCTTTATTATCTCCAGTAGACTAGTTAGTCTTCTTAAGCAGTCTTATCTCTTTGACGTAATAGAAAATTACAAAAAAAAACAAAAAGAAAACCTCTTTTTTCCCCACAGTTGACAGCTGAAGTTTTATCACTGTGTCTCGGTGTGGTCTTCTCCTGAGACTCATCTGAAGTGTGTGAAGTATATGAAGACTAAGACTGGGTGAAGCGAGCTGGCTGGCAGATTGAAATATGATAAACTTTCAAAACAGATAAACACTAGCAAGGAGACACTGCAGCCCTATAATCTCCCAGGGCTATCTCTTCGTGTAAACACTTGGGTCAGCAGGAAGACTTGCAATTTATTCCGTCTGTCATACCTGCTCATGGCTCCTCACCCTGGGTTTGCATCATTAGACAAGAAACAGCAAAGGACAAAAAGCACTAAATTGGCAGGAGATCATTTTTGTGAAAACGCACCAGTAGAAAATAGGTGGTTGAACGCACCATGCAGTGCTTTTGAGAGTCACTCACCAGTTCTTTCAAAGCCTTCACGTCCATTACATCAGAATCATTCTTCATTTTTTCTCCAGCTGTTTGTCCCACCTGTCTGACCTTCTCGTCCCGGCCAGCAACCACTACAGCTTTGGATTTAAACTGTTAACACAAGGAATCCATATGCATCAGTCTAGTTGAATCAATCAGATCGAATGAACTCTGATATACAAAGAGTAGTCTGTCGAAACACAATTAATCCCCACTTACATTACCTCACTTAATTCTCATATAAATAAGAGTAAAAGAAAAGCAAATGAAGGGTCATCAGGTAAGTCAGTGTGATGGGCCAGAATCAGGCAGTAATTATCATTAGTCCAAATCACTATCAATTGTTATTGAGACAGCTGAACCCTGTGGAGCTTTAATGAGGCCGACTGAGAAGTGTGTCCTGGTTCCAGGTGGCACAGGGTGAGAAAAAGGTGCAGAGGAAATTGGGGTTATACAGGGATTAAAGAGTTTAATATAACTGTCCAGTACGGAAACTCATGCTTAGTCTTTGAAAATCTCTCCAATAATATACACACACACACACACACACACACACACACACACACACACACACACACACACGCACACACACACGCACACACACACACACACACAAATACTACAGGATCTCTAGGGGCTCCTGTAGCCAGTCTCCCAGTGCAGCAGCTCTTATCTCACAATATGCCACCAAGAAGCCTGGGAAGGAGCCCTGGATTCTGATTACCGGCCATGACCCAGTGTAGAGCACAGATTTTAGGGCAGGTAGGGTCAAAGGGCACTTGAGCTAGAGGATGACCTCTGAAGATCCCCCTCTCCTCACAAGGCACTGAACACACAATAGTGCTCTGTGCTGGAAAAAAAATCAGTAGACATGAATCCTCTACAGCATGTTGCGAATGAAAACAAAGATGCCAGTCCTATAGAGAGGCAGCTCAGGTTTAACCTGGCATGTGATTGCTTATTTGTAATGACAATGACCGCACAGAGGGAAAACTCAGGAAGTGTATATAACCGCTGGGTTTGTCAGAAGTATCATTAAAGGAATATTCTAAGCTCCACAGGGTCCAAATGTCCCATGTGTGAATGCACCCCTTTTCCTCACGTTGCCATCAAATGTAAAATTTATCCAGTCAGCGATTTGTGCTGCTTTTGTGCAGCTAGCAACAGCTTGTACTTAGCTTTGTTTTAGCTCTTAGCTTGGATGTAATGCTTAATAAATGCACTGGTGCTTCAGAGAACAAAATGGCTCCTCCCGGATGCCTGATTTCACAGTTTGTGCATTGATAGGCACTTAATTTACCCAAATGTATGTGCACAAGCACTGAGTTTAACACATTTCCCCTTTAAATGACAGTGTTTGATATTATATGGAGTGCAGTTTACTTGTTTACTTGACCTTTTTGGCTTTCATCAGCTTGTTGGTCTATCTCCACTTCAAATGCAGCTAACTGCAATACCCCCCATGCTGTTTCCATCAACAACTTGAGCAAAAGTCTGAGAACACTAGAAAAAATGCTTTTATTTTCTCAAATTGAATACAATGCTTTTACATTACAAATCATGTAATCAAAGCATATATATATATATATAGGAACATGAAGTTGAATAAAAAGTTGAATTAACAAAAGAAAAAAAAATCTGAATGTATTATTCTTATTTGGTATGTTATCTGACCTAAATAATTATTTAAAAAAATTCATCGAGCATGAGGAACACAGGGAAATCCAAGCATTCGGTAACATCGCGGGACACTTTTTGGAAAATTGTGAAATCATGCTGGGATAACATGGATCAGCAGATTCTGGTTGTCATTAAAGCAAATTGGGGTCTCAGATACATAGAAGCATTTTCACTAGTGGTCTCAGACTTTTGGTCACCACTGTATATAGCAAAACTGCTGACATTGCTAAATCCAGCTAGCTTCTGCTATCAGAAGGTGGTTCAGTGAATTAAAAACACAAAAAATTGCTCTGATAGTATTAATAATATACTCTTTGATTTACCGCGTTCCTACTAAGGATTGTTGGGCAGCTGTTGGAACCCATTCCAGATTGTAGTCTCATGCTCTTTCAGTACATAAAGAGTGGCTAACAAATTATATAAATGATCCCCAGAAACTGTGATTGTGTAGCAAGGGGAAAGAGACCCTAAAGCATCTACTGCTACACTCAGAAGCAGATCAGATGGATTGACTGCAAACATAACCAATATGCATAAGGTGTTGGATCATTACACTGGATATTGAAATTCAGGTGGCTCTGATGGGGCAAACTAATTAGGTGCATTGTATATGAGACAGCATAAGGCCTATATGATTTGCGAGACACAGAACCATGAGGAATTTGGGCAGATAATTCGCAGATAATAGCACAGATGATTCTGGCTTTGCACCACTGTTACAGATGCAGTGAGTGTCAGCAGATGGTAAAACCACTCTCCATAGCTTACTGCTCAAGAGCTAGGAATAACACTAGGGAAGCAACATGTTGTTCTAAATATCTTTAGACAGCATCCCAATCAGATAGTAGATAGTGGCCTGATTCCTCCTTCAAGAGATCATATAACAGGGAAGGCAAGACTGCACAGCAGGCAGCAAGCTAACTGTACCACCAGTGAAAACGAAATGCTTTGAACAAAGGAAGCCTATTACAGATTTGTCTCTGAGCACCAAAAAGCAAGGGCTGAATCTCATAAGTGAAGGACACATGACTTTCATCTGGAAGAAGTGCACAGTTACATTTCAAGGACATTAGGAGCACTTTATCTGTGTAATGATTGCCTGCCAGACCATGACAGAGAAATAATGTTAGTTGTTCTGCCTACACACCTCTGATGAGGTTCATGAACCCAACAATACTAGCAATGAATCTAGTCAGTAAATGGCCAAGTGGGACTCTATGGCAGCAGTTTACACAAACTCATAGTAAAGATTTGGCTTCTGGGAGCAACTGCAGCATTTTGGAATATTCACAGGGGTCCTAAACACTTTTTCAAACGCACATGCATCATCCACATGTCAGTCGTATGAGCAGGAGCTAAAACGTTTCCTGCAGTGCAAAGACTAAAATAAGTCCTTATTCTACAGGTAGAAACATGCTTGAAGATTTCCGCATCTAAAACACACTCCATATCTCACAGCTCTAAATGTAATATATGAAGTGAGAATTTCTGCATGGTTGTAAGCACAGTAGGTTTAGAATAACGTACCTGTAGGCCCTCGGCCAGCTGGCAGTAGTACTCCTTGATAGCCATGATGGCTGGAGTCACGTCAATGGAGGGGAATTGCAGAGACGCTGTCAGAACATGCTTATCTTCAGCCGCAGGCTCGCACTGTCTCTCAATCCTCTGTGGAATATCCCACCATTAAGAGATTACATATTTGTCTTCAGGTTACAGTATTGCCTCTCTACAGACAATGATGTTCATTAATTGTATGATCATAAAAATTCAAATAGGCTAATTACCACCAAGTCTGGCTTCCTAAGTTATAACAATAATGACACCAATTGTAATAATGGAAACACCATTTTTTGGTTATTTGGATTCATTTTATCTACTGTTAGGACTTGTTTGAAAGTCTGATGATGTTTTAGGTCGTAGAAGTTATGGAAGCAATTGTGGAATTATTTGGCACCAAGTCAATAAGTGCACAGTCATCTCCTCTATCAGGTCACCTTTTATATTTCAGACTGGGTAATTATCTGCGAGTTATGGACTGTGGCACTGGGGGAGTGTTAGATGTGGTATACCGCAACAATAATGGGGGTAAACAAATAGCAAAAAATGCACACTGGTGAAGATTGTTCTGCTTCTAGCTCCCACACTTGATATGAGAGACTTGGCTGTTTATCAGTTCCTGAAGCTAAACTGAATGGGGGTATAGACATTCAGAAGGAGACAGGGAAAATGAGTGAAAGTGAGGCAGAGAGGAAGAGAAGGAGGGTTAAAGGTATAGGACCAAGGTAAAAAAATGAGATCGACAGAATAGACACAGAGAGAAACCTGCTTTCAGAGATTATCTCTCATTATGTGGGATGAAGCTCTGTCAGCTGTGACATCTACCTCTCAGAGGCCAATACTTGGTTGCTATCTGCTTTGTCCCTCACTCTCACACATGTCACCGTTTAATGGAGTGTGCTGACAGCTGATGAGAAATGGCACTGACCACAGCATCCTTTCTATGAACTTCATCACAGGATGTGTGTCTCTGTGTTGGTGTGTCTATTAGGGGTTGTGGGGTTGGGGATACAGGCATGGTGTTGTAGGGATTAGTTTAGATTGCGTAATATAAAAATGTATGCAATTGAAACTGAATTGAAATACACAATTACTACTAATTAAAAAGTAGAAGTAATATTGTACATCAGAGACATAAAAATACAAATCAAAGCACACTGCAGTATAAATCCACCATAAACCAACAGCTGAATCCATGTCTAATAGAAATGTTTAGTTTAGTAAAAACAGGCTTGGTTTATATGTTTGCTAAACATCCAAGTCGCGAATCTTAGGATGCATTCAACCCACAAGGTCTACTACTTCCATGTATGGTGGAAAATCCATAAAGGTATTGGCAACCATCTTGTGAAAATCATTGCGTTCAGTTACTGATTTTCATGGTCATGTAACATCACAGTCATATGAGGTCACAGAGCCATGTGTAACATATTGTGCAAACACCGTTTCCTGATTATTTTCCCATATTCAAGTACATGGTGCTAAAGTTATCAGAGCGGTCCAAAATAAAGTGTAGCCCTCTTTATGGCCTCACTGGATATAAACACCATTGAGCCATTATGGGAAGTTCTGGCGTGCAAATTGTGTAGCTGATTTCCACCTCCTCTATCTCTCTAGAGACTGGAAGAAGTTAAAGAATGATCCAGCATTAAACCACAAACCATTCAGGACTTGTTTGACATCATTCCCAGAAGAATTAAAGCTGTTCATGCAGAAAATGTATTCCTTATTAGCTCCTTGATATTTATGTATTTTAAAAGGTCTCCCTTATTTTGTTCACCCCTGTAATTTTGCTAACATCCTTGAAATATTCACATAATTAAATGGCCTGTTATAAAAAAAAAAAGATAAGTCATGATTTATTCAGTGACTGGTATTTTTAGAAATACTGAACTGCCTTTTTACTACATTGTAACATCTGTAAAACATTTCCCAAGCTCAATTTGTTTTGACAACCCATGCACCTCCTAGTTTTTGCCCCAGTGTTCATTCGTGGGAGTTAAGTTCTCCCCACATTTGAGATTGACACAGTGATGTCACTGGTCTGGTCTTTCTGGATTTCTTTTTTTTTTTGGGATGAAGGAGGTTTCAAGGAAAAATAATATATTTGGTTTAGTTGTTTCTTTTTTCAAATATCTGTTTTCACAGTATTTTATACTGCTGTAAACTGCCAATTGAGAATATTCCATTATTATTAATTATTAATAATTATTAATATTAAATGTTCCATAACTGTCTATATGTCTACAGAACTAAAATGACTAAAACGGGATGGAAATTATGGAAAAGCTACACAAAAATATCTCTATTTTTTTCTGTATTTGAACTAGGCTTTGTCTTTTTTATAGAGTAGAAAAGTTACATATGTTGAGAACTATCTGCTGCATATTTCAATACTATCAAAAGTTGTTAAGACTGTAGGGAGCAATATAACCGGAATGACTCCAAAATAAAAAGGTTTACCTACTGTGCAGTAAAAAATGGACCACTAAGGGAATTTTAACTTCTCCAAATTGGAATGTCAAAGCAATTAGAGCATGAAATATCTTGGGTATACAGTTGCTTCTTACCAGCTCATGCTCTTGCTCCATTACAGCCAGCTGTCCCTCATAGACAGCCACTTGTTCTCTGAGTGCCAGGCAGTCAGCAGTCACTGCATCCACATCCTGCAGAAGGAAGCACAGAATAACACGCACTGCCAGCTGCTGCATGATTGTAATGAAAATCTGAAGCCACACCGGCACTTTGCAAATAATATGGGACACAAACTTAATATACACTTCACCTAAAAATTATGGAATGACCGCACTTAGTGGATGGTCACCTGTATTTTTCTCATCTTTTGTTTACTTCATAGAAAAGATAATCATTCAGTGTAATAGTTAGTCAGAATAGCCAGAATAATCTGGCTTTGGGAAGCATACCTCAAACAATGTAAATTCAGCTAAATTATTTCAAGTAAAGGCATACTTTTTTAAGATCAAGTAAAGGAAAAAAATATGGAGTCACTTTGGAGGAAAAATGTATGCAGTCATCGACCAAAAAATTAATGCTTTGTTGCTCCCCCTCAGGCTTTTATGGTGGCCTGAATTCTTTGAGGCATGGACTTTCTCAAATAGTGGTTCACAGATCAGCTTGTGCAGGATGGGGCCTGGTCAAGTTTTCAAATTTTGACCATAAATTGTCAATAGGATTGTGATCTGGGAAGTTTGAGTTGATTTGATATGTCTTTCTTTTTTCTCTTTGTTCTTTTAGAACATTAAAACCTATTTTCTTAATGATGAATGAGAAAAGTAGTTCAGAGTACACCTGTGCACTGAATAGAGTTAATGATTGACATCTCCCTTATTCCTTTACCTGAAATGCAACCCCATACCATACATTAGTGAGAAAATATCATACTGTGACCTTTATATGTCTTATTAGAATAGCACTAGACAAAAGTTCCAGCATCATTATCTTGGCCATTAGTTATCTTGGCCATGAATTTGTGATTCCTCATTAAATATCACTGTCATCCAATCATCCACTGTAAACTTGTTTCCTTCTATTTAGGTGTTAGTGCTGGTTTTCCCTTGTGTTTTCTATTTGTAAATTCCATTGAATTCAGCCTTTTTTATCATTAGTTTTGTTGTGCATTTGTTGTGAGTTTTCCATCCAGACACTTTGACATATTATTTTGTCTACCCAAATATTTTCCTGTTATAACCTTCCTATTTTGTTTATACTTGCACTAACTTTTAGACACAACTGATTGGGAACAACTACTCTCACTACTCTTCATGAAGGAATTGTATAATTATTTCCTTTATTTTGATTGGTAACCTTCTAGATCAATTTTTTAGGTCAGTATTCATATACTGGGAGTTACTGGGTTAGGGTATAAAATACATCACAATTGAATTAAATAGTTTGGTTACACAATTAGGGTATTAAAATATCTCAAACTTTATAATGACTTTCTAATGGGAGTTAGTGGTTTAGGGTATTAAAATGCCCCATCTGTTCTTAGCTGGACTAAATGGATTGGTTAACAGGTAAAGACATTACCATACCTCATACATCACAGTGGGGTAGGCTATTAACATTCTGCAGTTAGTGGTTCAGAAAGCAGGAATAAAGGGAATACAATTGCCTCATATATTATAGTGGGACTTGGCAGTTCAGATAGTGGGTTTGGGTATTAAAAAAAATTATACCTTACAGCAAAGTTAGTGGTTTGGATTGTGGTTTAGGGTACTAAATTACCTTATACTTTATAGCAAATGTAGTGGTCTGGCTAGTGGTTTAGTCTATTAAAATATCTCACATGTTATAGTGGAATAGAGACCATTCAGACACCATTTTATGGTAATAAATTATTTCATATAGTTTGGGTTAGTGGTTTAGAAAGCAGGTTAGGGTTTTATAATATATCAAACATTATATGGAGAGTCAGTGGTTCTAACAGCATGTTAGAGTTTTAATTTACCGCATACATTATAGTGCAATTTAGTGATTCGGATAGTGGATTAAGGTATCTCACATTATTCAGTTGGAGTTCATGTCCAGGTAGGTCGTTATGGTTTTACACCCCCCACCCAAAAAAACCTCATATATCATAGATGGAGTTAGTGGATCAAATAAAATACTTAATTATTTAAGGACTTTGGCATTTGAGATAGCAGATTAGGGTATTAAAAGTGACATACTACACTCATTTTCTGCAAGTTAACAAAGTTCCCTGGGGTCTTAATGAAGTGTGATGAAAAAAACCCCCCACATACATAGGGCAACAGAGCACCCTTTTCACCCTGTCTAAACAGCCCTTTTCAGATTGATTGGTTTGAGCATCTGTTCCTTTAAATGCTAATGAGTCAC
Source organism: Ancistrus triradiatus (assembly GCA_025084515.1). Classification (NCBI taxonomy): domain Eukaryota; kingdom Metazoa; phylum Chordata; class Actinopteri; order Siluriformes; family Loricariidae; genus Ancistrus; species Ancistrus triradiatus. The sequence goes on from JAJAGP010000101.1 coordinate 172,712, forward strand.
GGATCACCCCACCCAACTCTGTGATTCATGGCTTCATGAGCTGTGTGTGAAATCATTCCCTTAAATTATTATGTTATTAAGGTATTAAAGTAATTTAAACATACAGTGGGGCCAAAAAAAGTATTAGTCAGCAACCAATTGTGCAAGTTATCCTACTTAGAAAGATGAGAGAGGTCTGTATTTTTCATCATAGGTACACCAACTATGAGAGACAAAATGAGAAAAAAAATCCAGAAATTAATTGTAAATTATAGTGGAAAATAAGTATTTGGTCAATACATTTGGTTCAACTCAATACTTTGTTGTAACATAAACCTTTGTTGGCAATGACAGAGGGTCAAACGTTTCTTGTAAGTCTTCACCAGGTTTGCACACTGGTGTAGCTGGTATTTTGGCCCATTCCTCCATGCAGATCTCCTTTTTAAAGCAGTGATGTTTTGTGGCAACACGGACTTTCAACTCCCTCCACACATTTTCTATGGGGCTGAGGTCTGGAGACTGGCTAGGCCACTCCAGGACCTTGAATTGCTTTTTATGGAGCCACTCCTTCGTTGCCCGAGCGGTGTGTTTGGGATCATTGTCATGCTGGAAGACCCAGCCCTGTTTCATCTTCAATGCTCTCACTGATGGAAGGAGGTTTTGGCTTAAAATCTCACGATACATGGCCCCGTTCATTCCCTTAAAACAGATCAGTCGTCCTGTCCCCTTTGCAGAAAAACAGCCCCAAAGCATGATGTTTCCACCCCCATGCTAGTTATGGTGTTTTTGGGATGCGAATCAGCATCCTTTTTTCTCCAGTTGAGTTTTTACCAAACAGTTCTATTTTGGTTTCATTTTTGGTTTCACCTCTTCCCAGCCTGGTGAAGGTCTACAATTTTCTTCCTGGTGTCCTTCAACAGCTCTTTGGTCTTGGCCATGGTTGAGTTTGGAGTCTGACTGTTTGAGGCTGTGGACAGGTGTCTTTTATACAGATAATGAGGTCAAACAGATGCCATTAATACAAGTAACGAGTGGAGGACAGAAGAGCTTCTTAAAGAAGAAGCTACAGGTCTGTGAGAGTCAGAAATCTTGCTTTTTTGTGGGTGACCAAATACTTATTTTCCACCATGATTTACAATTAAATTCTTAAAAAATCCTACAATGTGATTTCCTGGATTTTTGTTCTCATTTTGTCTCTCATAGTTGAAGTGATAAAAATTACAGATCTCTCTCATCTTTCTAAGTAGGAGAACTTGCACAATCACTGGCTGAATAAATTTTTTTTGCCCCACTGTATACGTTAAATAACTGGTGGTATATGGAGCTAACACTGCTACTGAAAATTCACTGTACACCCAAAATGTAATGTGATTTAGTATCTATGTGAGGAAGTGACCATTTTAGGTCCTTAAATTGACTCTTCTTGGGACTAAGTCGTATGTATTCAATTCTGTGCACATATTTGACTTAAAGAATAAGTTATTTTAGCTCAGAGTGGTCACCCCTTTAGGGTTCAGCCGACTGTCACTGAGACATTGCCATTCAAAATAAACTTTATCCACTCAAATCTTATGTTCTTTGAGGCTGGGGATGATCTACAGTTTGGGCAGCCAACAATAGTGTAGCTCTGGTGCTTAGCTCTTAGCTTTGACAGATAGCATATTCCAACAGTTCTCAAGCTCTACGTGTAGTTACTCAGATGAGAGGGGTAATAATTCTAATGAGAAGTATGTTTGCGACATATGAAATAGAGCCAAATCTGAACAACTTGTTGAATCCCATGTTTTCAGACCTAGGCAGCCCCTGCAAATGACTGGGTTGACAGGTTTCACAGTTTGTGGGTTTGTAGCCACTCTTTGTAGAGGGAGTTAGTCATTCAGATAGCAGGTTAGGGTATCAAAATTCATTGTGCATTGTAACAAGAGTTAGTGGTTCAGATAGCATGTTAAGAGTATTAAATTACCTTACATATTATTGTTGTAGCATATGGCAGATTAGAAAATTATAATACAGGTATGCACTGTTTTACATCCTTTGTTTAGCATGTGGCTAACAGTTTAGGTATCCACTTGTGTTTTTGCATGCATTTACATATCGTTTGCATGCAGTTTTCTTATAAAATACCCTTTATGTTTACATGACAGTAGCATAAAAGTGACTATGGGAATGTCCGGTGTACATCCATTCTGGTCAATGACCTGATTCACAGAAACGGCACGTAGGAATAAAATACATCATACATTATGGGGGAGTTAATCATTCAGATAGCTGGTTACAGGACTAAAATACATTGTATAGTGGGAGGTATTGGTTCAGATAGTGGGTTAGGAATTTATAATTCATTATAATTTATACCAGTAGATATTTGTTTCAATGGCGCCTTAAGGGATTAAAATGCCACATACACCATAGAAGGAGATTGAAATCCCTCATATATTATAACAAGAGTTAGTGGTTCAGATAGCAGATTAGGGTACTACAACCCCAAATAAAAAAAAAGCTGAAAATGAGAAAAACAATTGCTATTCCTTCTCACAACACTTAAAAGATATCTAGGTACCAAGGTTACCAAGCAATTAAGTGTTTTCTTCCCATTGTAAATGACCTTTGCCAAGGGCAATACCACAACCTCTTACACCATGACAGACCATGGCTTTTGGACTTCTGGATGGTCCTTTCCATCTGCAGCACATGGTGTCTATTTCTTCCAGAAAAGATCTGGAATTCTGATTCATCTGACCACAATACACATTTCTGCTGTGTGATGGTCCATCCGAGATGCTTCTGAGCCCAGAAGTCGATACCTCTTCTGGACAGGATTAACGTAAGGCTTCTTTTTGTACAGTAACGTTTTAAGTGGCATTTGTGAATGTAACACGACATTGACAGTGCTTGGCAAAGGTTTGCCAAAATATTGCATTTGCCTGAGTGGTTATATCAGCTATTGTTGAATAACGGTTGTTGACATAGTGCTGTGTGAGGGATAGGAGATCACAGGTTTTGGTTTTAAACTGTTGCTTTTTATGCTCTGAAATTTCTTCATATTCCTTGAATCGTTTAATGATATAATGCACTGTAGAGAGAGAGAGAGAGAGAGAAAAATGCGCAAAACCCTTCCAATCTTTCTTTGCGGAACATTGTTTTTAAACATTTCAATCATTTTCTCATGCATTTGTTACAAACTGGAGAGCATCAGCCCATATTTGGTCCTCAAAGATACAGCCTGTCATGAATACTGCTTTTGTACCGAATCATGATTACAATCACCTGTTGACATCACCTGTTTGAACATATAATTATTTCGTTTTTTACCTCATTACTAGCCCTAATTTGCTCCCGTCTCAACTTTTTGGAATGTGTTGCAGGCCTGAAATTTCAAAGGTTGACCAAACAAAAGATGAAATATCTTGTGCTCATACTGTCTGCAATAAAATAAAAGTCAATGTAAGATAGTGGGTCAGGGGTTTCAAATACATTATACGCAATAATTGGAGTAATTCAGATAGTGGGTAAGCAGATTTAAACTAGTCCATACAGTATAGCGTATTTAGTGATTATTTTTAACATGGCCTCTGCAGTAGTTTCTAATCTTACAGTTTCTGATATAGTCTTCTTTTGATAACCTTATTGTGAGTGATGTTGGTTGTATTTATATAATTATATTTTGTAAATATTATATGTTGAATGCAGTTACTACTACAAACTCTGTCATAGCGTTGTGACACATTGGTATAATATCTAGCAAGTCTATGGTCCTGAATATGACCTCCGTCTCATCGTCACCGATGCTGAGATACCACCTCTCCACCACCTGCTGTTACACACTGCAATGCAGGCAGCTTGAGCAGGGAAGAGATTTGGACGCAGGGCCAGAACCACACACAGCTTGTGCTCCATCCGTGCGAGACAGTGCTGTTTTTATTTAGCTCATCTGGTCTTTCCTGGGTCTCTGATTAATTGGCCAAGAATTCAATTACTGTGAGTGAACACATTTGCATCTGAATGTGTCTGTGTGTTTGTAGGCCACAGGAAACGGAGGAAGAACAGGCTTTAATGGCAGCGCTTGCTTTCCCAAAGTCCAGAAGTGTCAGAGTGCACACTTATTAGCAATGGGCTAATCTGTACACCATGACCCAGTTGTTTCTACACTGCTGTAAATCTACACACCACCAGTGTTGTGACTGTACACTAAGCAACCCCGCTGGTGTCTGTGTCCAGGTTTTCTGATGTTTTTGCTAAACAAGAAGACAGAAATGCCCTGCCATTTAACACTTTTTAAGCCATCAATAAATCATTAAACATACAGGGACTTAACATTTTCTCACAAATATTTGAGTGTTACTAAAATCCAATCACCTCTGTGTACACATTTCCCTCTGACTCAATGTCTCTTGCTCTCTCTCTCACTCCCTTTCCTTCCAGCTGCCCTTCATTCAAACTACATTTCAGCCCAGCACTCTGTATTGCATCTGGGAGTGAAAGATGGGGGCCTGAATGAATGAATTATGAGCCGTTGTAACAGCTTTCCCACATCTGTTCTTTTATTCGAGGAGATGTGCACTGACATGTGTGCAGTGATGTAATGCTTTATGCAGACAGAGGTTCATATTACTGTGTGGCCACTAGCCCAGACCTCAGAATGGGACTGCTGCTAATCAATGGTCGACAGAGCAGATTAGTGCAGTTCTCAGTCTGCTGTCCTACAGACCTCCACCTCCGAGGCAGGGCGATGCCAACACACACTGATCTACGGACACGGACTGCCATCTGCTGGTTACTATGGTGAACTTCATGGCCATGACAAAAGCACTGCTTTTAATGATGGCTCCAAATAATAATATCTATTTTCTATACTAATGTGTATTGTATTTTGCTTGCTGTCTTGTTTGACTGTCTTTACTTTGAAAGGGCAATATGCCCATTATGGTCACGGTACTGCTCAGTGGATAAGGTTCTGTACTAATTATCAGGAGCTCCAACAAGCTGCCACATTTGTTTCCTTGAGCAAGCCCCTTTTTATTCAGTTTTACATATTTTATTCATATATACTGTTGTGTTATATTCTTTAGTTTTATATTCTCTATTTGATTCTTCACACACACACACACACACACACACACACACACACACACACACACACACACACACACTCTTTAAATTTTTATACTTTGCTTCTGTTTATCTAAACTATTATTATTAACTTAATTGAATTCTAACATATAACATCTAGGCTGCCCAAAGTTGTTCCTTATATAATTTAAGGGGTTATTCCTTGCCACTGTGACCCAAGTTTGCTCAATTAGGACTGTGGGCCTAGACTTTTGTGCTATGAGACAATGCTCCGTTGAAAAATGTGCTATAGACATAAATATGACTTTAACTTCACTATAAGGAACCTTTGACAAAAGCATCTACCAAATGCATAAATGTGGATGCCATTACTTACGACAGCAATATCTTCACGCTCTTTTTGAAGGAGAGTTCGCTGCTCTGTGACCTCATGACACTTGATTTGTACATGCTGCAGGTGCTTCTTTAGCTCTGCTATGTCACATAAAATCTCCTCCTGAAGGAAAATAGGGAATATGTATGTACTTCATACAGAATGTTGTTGAATGTAATGTAGGATCAGTTAGACACTATATATCCCAAAGCTTGTGTACACTCAAAACTTACATCTAAATCATGGGTATTATGGAGTTAGCCTTCATGCTTTTGAGAAGGCTTTCCACGACTGTGAAGCTGTTGGACAATACAGTCTGGCTAACAATAGACATTTAATCTCAAATGAGTTGATAGAGTTAAGGTCAGGCATCTGTGCAAGGCAGCAAAATTGGCAAAGCTTTTCTTTATGAATCAGGTTACAGGTCTGTGAGAGCCGGAAATCTTGCTTGTTTTGTGACCAAATACTTATTTTCCACCATGATGTACAATTAAATTATTTAAAAATCCTACAATGTGATTTCCTGGATTTTCTTTCTCACTTTGTCTCTCATAGTTGGTGTACCTATGATGAAAATGACAGACCTCTCTCATCTTTCTAAGTAGGAGAACTTACACAATCAGTGGCTGACTAAATACTTTTTTGCCCCACTGTAAATGATCCAATATTACATTAGTGGGTGGAAAAAGTATGTGAACCACTAAGATTTGCAGTTAATTTGAAGGTGAATTTAGAGTCAGGTGTTTTCAATCAATGGGCTGACAATCAGGTGTGAGTGGGCACCCCGTTTTATTTAAAGAACAGGGGTCTAACAAAGTCTGCTATTTACAACACATGGTTGTATAAGTGTATCTTGGCACAAACAAAGGAGATCTCTGAGGACCTCAGAGAGTGAGTTGTTGATGCTCATCAGGCTGGAAAAGGTTACAAAACCATCTCTAAAGAGTTTGGTCAGATAGATTGTGTATAAATGGAGGAAATTCAAGACCATTGATACCCTCCCCAGGAGTGGTCGACCAACAAAGATCACTCCAAGAGCAAGGCCTGTAATAGTGAGGTCACAAAGGACACCAAGGCAACTTCTAAGCAACTGAAAACCTCTCTCACATTGGCTAATGTTAATGTTCATGAGTCCACCATCAGAAGAACACTGAACAACAATGGTGTGCATGGCAGGGTTGCAAGGAGAAAGCCACTGCTCTTCAAAAAGTACATTGCTGCTCATCTGCAATTTGCTAAAGATCACGTGGACAAGCCAGAAGGCTATTGGAAGAATGTTTTGTGGACGGATGAGACCAAAATAGAAGTTTTTGGATTAAAAGAAAAGCATTGTTTGGAGAAAGGAAAACACTGCATTCCAGCATAAGAACCTTATCCCATCTGGACCAGAATGGCTTACCATCATTGATGGAAACATGAATTCTGAATTATATCAGAAGAATTATAAAGGAAAAATGTCAGGACATATGTCGATGAACTGAATCTCAAGAGAAGGCTGGGTCATGCAGAAGCAAGAAACGACCCTAAGCACACACAAGTCATTCTACCAAAGAATGGTTAACGAGAATTTAAAGAAGAATAAACGTTAATGTTTTGGAATGGCCGAGTCAAAGTCCTGACCTTAATCCAGTCGAAATGTTGTGGGAGGACCTGAAGCGAGCAGCTAATGTGAGGAAACCCACCAACATCCCAGAGTTGAAGCTGTTCTGTACGGAGGAATGGGCTAAAATTCCTCCAAGCCGGTGTGCAGGACACGTCTTGACTACTTGTCGTACTTATGACAGTTAACATCTCAGCTAATGGCTTTTCTGAGGGAGCTGCTAAAGCACTTGGTCCACAACAACCTCACTGCCAGCCTCATAGGTCAGTCATCACCGAACACTTTTGCTTACCCTCACTAACTGTCTAATGGCTTCTGCTTTATATATTTAACTATTTCTTATTGCTGTTGTATTTATTCAGCTACCCTACTTGCCAGTCTAATACAGCCTCCACCAAACCTCACAAACAGGCAGGCCTTAAATGACTGACAGCAGGCCAATGATTTCTGGGCTTCCTAATGGGCACTTGTCACACACATAATTAGAGGGGCACAGCTGTGCATAATAAATAAGCCTGATAGATTAAGTGATTTAACACTAAAGTGGGCATCACTCTGATGGATGACAAATGAAGAACAAATTAACACTAAAGATTTTTTTTATGCCAACGCCAACCTTTGCTTTTAATATGTACTTTTGGTAAGTTATACAGTTATAAAGTAAGTGGTTCGTTAAAATATATAGACATGAGCTATCTAAGAAATTAACTATATGTATACTGTATAATAAACATCTTGCCTGCAATGTGTCGGACTTTCTTTTAAATTTTTGCAGATGTCCATTACACCATGTAAAACATAGAATCAAACTGACTTAATGAAAGCGTTAGACACTCAAGATTTTAGAAAGTTGATGGGGCATTCTGGGAAAGGTAGTGCATGTAGTGCATTTGAGTGGCATGTGCTGTTCTGCTCAGCAATACAGGACTGTTAACTGCCATGATTTTAGTGGGGCAGTAAAGTGGGTCTGATAACGCCTGCTGTGCCAAGACGTACTACACACAGTGATGAAACCTGGAGAATCTGAAATGTCATATTATACAGTATACGTTTAGTACATTTTAGTTAATTTGTTCTATGGTATAGCTGAATTGGGTAGTAGGTCCAGAGTTACGGCAGAATAGTTAAGAGCAGGCAAGTTGGAGCACAGCACCTTCTCTCTGCGCAGTCTCTCAATCACAGCCTCCAGACTTTTGTCCAAGGGCCACTTGAGAAAGGTAGAAGAGCTCGGTTTGTGTGCCTGACTGTCCTCTATTTCAATGATCTGAGCCTCCAGAAATGCGTTCTCCTCCTCCAGACATCGTGCCTATCACACAGACAACATGAAGCTATACCAATAGTGCAGAGCAATATAAAATTCAATTCATTAAAAGTGTTCAAGACATCACAGTATGCAATTCAAGTAATAGTTTCCTAGTGAGCTCAGAAAGACTAAATTTAATAAAACAGTTGTTCATCAAATAGATCAAAATGTGACAGGCAGATGTTATTCAGTCATAAAACAAGAACCAGTCATGTTCCATTATGCAACCTAGGTTGTGAATGATTGGAAAGTCTCTGTTATGCTAAATACATTTTATTACTTGCATTGAAAGGTTGAAAAAGTTTAGCAACCAGACTTCAGCTTATGTTTTCTTTGACAGACACAATAAAACCAGTGAGTGTAGAGGGATCCTTAGTATATGTACCTTCCTGGTTTGTTTGTTGAGTAAAGAAAAGTGAATATTAGTTATATGGAACTGGTTTGGAATTTACACAACGAACACTGAACAAACAACAGCTGTTTACAAAGTAATGAAAGAACCATAACGAAGACATTTCAAACAGACACACTATATGAGAAAAAAGTCTAGCACAGACATCGCTGAAGGCTTGACAAACAAATGTACCCTACAAAGGTTTTGATACTCATCAGAAAGGATGAAAACAAGTTTTAAGTGACTTCTCTAAATAGTTTAACTTAGCAAGTCACAAATATCTTTCTAACAAAAAAAAATCCCTCAGCTGAATCCACTACTAATGACTTATGGCATATTATACTATGGCATATTAACCTTAGTTAATTTTTTACACTATTACCTGTATTATCTGTGAACACCTACAACATGTTGTTATTGTTTTTCTTCTTTCTGCTGCACCCATTTGGGGTCAACACCGTAGATATTCCTGATCTGAATATTGGATTAGGCAAAGATTTTTATGCTGGATGCTCTTCCTGACTCAACCTTCCCCCTTGGGACTGGCACTTGGATCATCCTGTGCACCCCCAGTGGCTGTTGTTGTTTTTTTCCTGTAAATGCACAGACCGACCACCTTTTTGTTGCAATCAGACACTGACTTTCCAGCAGACACTGCCATTTCCTGCAGCTGGCTCTACCTAGTGGGCCGCCATAGCTGCTGTGGAGGCCTAGAGCATGCTGGTAATATTTACGTTTTGAAATGGTTTACATTTTGGTGTGGTCCAAGTTTGTTTAAAGGTTTGTACTAGCCTTTAAACAAACTGTTCTCTGTTATGTGAGTTATTTTGTGGCGGTAAGAGTATTATTAGTAGAGAAATTAGTTTGGTTGCTGAGCTCAGTCTTAAAAACCAAGTTGAAAATTACTCATAAATAAATAAATATATCACGGAACGTGATATATTTTTGTCACATCGCCTACCTCTATTGTAAGTGCTACAAATGCTGTGATCAAAATATATAACAATCCATGATATTATTATGGTTAGTTTAACATCAGTTAGCATTACTCTTGTGCATGGTTTGGGGCATTTCATTGGCACAGTTACAGAACCTCCAAATGGCACATCAAATTACACTGTTACATATTTTATTTTTTTTTGTTCCTGTGTACTAATTGTGTTTTACTAATTCCTAAAATGCCTAAGATGTATATAAAATGGCTATTGTTCCCCATAAACCTCTGCTTTTGTGGTCAGGACAGTGATGTCTTGAAAAGTTTTCCATTTTACAGAACATTTGGATGCATTCAGTAGACTTGAAGTAGCGTCTAGAACTGTGAGAACTCTTGAGATGCTTGCTGGGGATCAAGACAAACTATGGGCACCTCATTTCACATGTGAGCACTGCAAGAAAACGCTTGAAGGTTAGGTGGACAATCGCTGCTCGCTTAGATGGTAGAAGTTTAGTTTTGACGATGCAATGAAGTTGAAAAGTGCTGCTAATTACTAAGTAACTTGTAATTTGTAAACTTGTAATTAAGTAGTTTTGTCATTCCCAATTTTATTTGGTTAGTTTACAGGTAGTTTGAGTGGTACAGAGCAGAAAAGGGAGCCATGAAGTTTGTCAAGAAGATGTCAAGAACAGACTGACCACTCAAGCAACTGTTAATTTTTGCATGGTGGACCCTTCCAAATGTCGAACTGGCAAGAATGCACCTCCTATCATGGTTCCAGACATTCCTTCATCGATTGCCCTGGTACAATATTGGTAAATTCAAGAAAAACATGGGAACTTAATCAGGCGAGTGCTTTCGCCAGGATACACTGGACTTTAAATGCCGTTAACGTCCATGTTTTGGGCTGGTTCATGAAAGTTATTTGCCTTATAATAGGAAATCTTGAAAAACTACTGACTTCTAAATAATTTTTGGTCATCTTTGTAAACTGCAATGCATATGTTGTTCTTTGTCTGACTGTGTGAATGGGAGTACACAAATAAAAAATATGTAACTATCATTGTCTTGGTCACAGTAACAAAGTTTGTGATGAATATAGCCATGTTTTTTTTCCTTTTCATTTTAGATAGCTAATTCGAATACAACACATACAGTGGTACTTGAAAGTTTGTGAACTCTTCAGAATTTTCTATATTTCTGCATAAATATGACCTAAAACATCATCAGATTTTCAAACAAGTACTAAAAGTAGATCAAGAGAACCCAGTTAAACAAACGTCAAACAAATGAGACAAAAATATCATACTTGGTCATTTATTTATTGAGGAAAATGATCCAATATTACATATTACATATAGAGAGTGGAAAAAGTATGTGAACCTCTAGGATTAGCAGTTAATTTGAAGGTGAATTTAGAGTCAGGTGTTTACAATCAGTAGGATGACAATCAGGTGTGAGTGGGCACCCTGTTTTATTTAAAGAACAGGAATCTATCAAAGTCTGCTCTTCACAAGACATGTTTGTGGAAGTGTATCATGGCACGAACAAAGGAGATTTCTGAGGACCTCAGAAAAATAGTTGATGATGCTCGTCAGCCTGGAAAAGGTTACAAAACCATCTCTAAAGAGTTTGGACTCCACCAATCCACAGTCAGACAGATTGTGTAGAAATGGAGGAAATTCAAGACCATTGTTACCCTCCCCAGGAGTGGTCGACCAACAAAGATCACTCCAAGAGCAAGGCGTGTAATAGCTGGCGAGATCACAAAGGACCCACGGATAACGTCTACGCAACGGAAAGGCCTCTCTTACATTGGCTAATGTTAATGTTCATGAGTCCACCATAGAAGAGACTGACAACAATGGTTGATGGCAGAGTTGCAAGGACCAAAAAGCCACTGCCTCCCAAAAAGAACATGCTGCTCATCTGCAGTTTGCTAAAGATCACCGTGGACCAGCCAGAAGGATCTTGGAAGAATGTTTTGTGGACAGATGAGACCAAATAAAACTTTTTGGAAATTTTAAAAGAAAAGCGTTCATGTTTGGAGGAAGGAAAACACTGCATTCCAGCATAAGAACCTTATCCCATCTGTGAAACATGGTGGTGGTAGTATCATAGTTTGGACCTGTTTTGCTGCATCTGGGCCAGGACGGCTTGCCATCATTGATGGAATAATGAATTCTGAATTATATCAGAGAATTCTAAAGGAAAATGTCAGGACATCTGTCCATGAACTGAATCTCAAGAGAAGGTGGGTCATGCAACAAGACAACGACCCTAAGCACACAAGCCGTTCTACCAAAGAATGGTTAAAGTAGAATAAAGTTAATGTTTTGGAATGGACAAGTCAAAGTTCTGACCTTAATCCAATCGAAATGTTGTGGAAGGACCTGAAGCGAGCAGTTAATGTGAGAAAACCCACCAACATCTCAGAGTTGAAGCTGTCCTGTAAGGAGGAATGGGCTAAAATTCCTCCAAGCCAGTGTGCAGGACTGATCAACAGTTACAGGAAACGTTTAGTTGCAGTTATTGGTGCACAGGGGGGTCACACCAGGTACTGAAAGCAAAGGTTCACATACTTTTGCCACTCACTAATACGTAATATTGGATCATTTTCCTCAATTAATAAATAACCAAGTATAATATTTTGTCTCATTTGTTTAAATAGGTTCTCTTTATCTACTTTAGTTTTTGTGTGAAAATCTGATGTTGTTTTAGGTCATATTTATGCAAAAATATAGAACATTCTAAAGGGTTCACAAACTTTCAAGCACCACTGTAGAACCTGCGAACAAAGGTCTTGCTACATAGTGTTATTTTTCAACATTAAATATGACTTTAAAAAGTTCTGGGTGACTGAGTAGGGCTTCAAAACTTGGTGCTTAAGAGAAAAGTGCTGAGAGTGTACTGTTTGCGAACCATTTCACATATGAGCAAGTGTGGTCAGTAATTTAGCACCCAGTGTCTATGTGCCACCTATCCCAGTCTCACCATGTTGATAAGAGAAACCAGGCGATCGTTGAGGGCGGCGATAATGGTGCGTTCTTGGCTGAAACTCATTGCAGCCTGTCTGTTCAGAGTTCGAGATGCAGCAAAGTCCGGCTCAGGGCACTCAGTCATGGAAACTCCACCCCTATCAAACAGACTTTGACATTTCAGGGTGTTTGCTTTCAAACCAAAGACAAACAAAGCATAACAGTAGTACTGTATAATTAATCAAACCATATCTTGGTATTAAGCAAGCATATTTACCAGGCAAATGATTGACGCCATTATTTGAGGTCAGTGTAAACAAAACGAATAACTAACTCCTCTTTTCATCCTGTTCCTAGGAATGGCTCATCAATTCAATGTTCACTCTGTTTTTTTAACAAAATACACTGTGGCAAAAAAATGAAAGTAAAATAAGGTACTGTGTAAAGGTTTTAGGCCACCATTAGATCTGTTGTTTTAGCAATGGTATAATAACCATATATAACATAGTCAACGACTGCACCTAGAAATTTTCACACTTGGATTGATCACACCATTATACTGTTTTCTACTGATTTTCATTCCAATCTTTGTGAGCTGTAGCATATCTTAGCCTTTTCTCCCTGTCTCCCTTCTGAAAAAATGGTTTCTTTCCTGTTACCCTTTCAAAAAGACCAATCCTGGTCAAGGACTAAATATTTGCCACTGTAGCCTATAGAAGCTGTTTTTTTTTTCAACTTTTTTTTCAGTTATTTTCTACTGCATACATAATTCCTGCATTTTCTAGTTGTATTCTAATAGTACACTAACAATTATATGGTTGTTATACATTTTCTAAATCAATGGTACATCTAATCTAATGGTGATCACTAAGCCCTCTTCATTTGTTCAAATTGCAGTAATTACTTAATTAACAGTAACAACAACAATAATAACACAAATTATTCCTATTTTGTGGAGCTATGTTGGTGTAACAAATGCGGGTAATGTGTAGACACTGCTATTTGCATCTGTTAAATAAACAATATTTGACCCTTTGCACCAAGCTACAGTATAATTGAAGAACGCAGAGCCAGAGCAGAAGGTCCTCACACTATTCTGGTCACATTCGCCAGTGCAACACCATTTTTGAAATATGTATCTGACCTGGTAGAAGAGTGACGGAGCCGGTCTCCACAGCGCATCCCAGGCCATAGAGCTGGCCTTTGCTTCTCCTCAAACAACTTGCGGTATGATGACACTCTCAGCATGGCCATAGTCACTCTGGACCTATTGCCCATTTCAGCCTGGAGATTTTATACCATGCAGCACTGGAAATGTCTCACAGACATGAGGGATGCCTCACCAAGCATTGACCAGACTATCTATAGGGATGGGATCAGGAGCTAAGTGTTTCACACTGAGCAGAAAGAGCTTACAGTCTTCAAATCCATTAATTTATTGAACTACTGGCACACACTATTGATACTATTGGTCAAAAAGGTTTTGAATACAACCATTTTATGGACATTGAAACAGATATCAATACTTTCATGAATAACCTAAAATGGTCAAAGGTAAGCATTAAACTGAAAGAGGTTAAAAAAAGTTTAGGTTACCAAAAACAAACAAATTTTTTTTTAGCGTAAAAGTTCTTACGTTCATGCTCTGTATAAAAGCAATGTTGAAACAGACTGTTGCTCCAACCACTAGGACAGTCTCTGGACAAGATGTAGCACATTGCCTTCATACCACAGCCTTTTGCAGTGCCAAGTAACTTATAACACCTGTCCTTTCCATAGTTGGTCAGGGGTTCATCCTACAGCAAGAAAATAATACCCAATCCTATGCAAGAATGACCTTTAAACACAAGAACAAGACACAAGGCTCCAAATCATGGAAAGGTCAGCAGAGTTTCCAGACTTACACTCCATTGAGCTGGTTTGGAATGAACTGGACAGAAGGGTGAACAAACAAGTGCAACACATTCGTAATAACTTCTGCAGCAGTGTTGGGAATTACTTGGTATTTGTTGTCTTGGGGATGTTCGGCAGTTACATTGCGCAAAAGGTGTCTACGATTTAGACTCAAGTTTTGTTAAACAAAAAACTGCATTATCTTCTTATCTTGTTACTTGATCAAAGTAAACTGAAACATTAAAATTGCATGAATACCAATAAAAACGGGAAAAACAGGAATGTTCTAAAACTGGTAATGTAACGTACTTTCACATTAGGGATAGTACAGTCTCAGGCCACCCATATATTAGATATACCAGTGTTTTAATAAATGGTACAATGACCATACATAACTTTTTCTCAGTCTCTTTAATCACAACATAACCAGTACAGTATAAATACAGTCAATTTGTATGTAGCATTAAAAGGCTAATTTTAAAGTTAACTTTATAGGCTATAGTGGCAAATATTTAATGTGACCTCCACTTTGCTGAAACAGCATTGCTGACAATTTGACAAGTACAGTCGTGTGAAAAAGTTTGGGCACCCCTGATAATTTTCTGTTGTCCAGCTCAGCAATTTCAGGTAAATATATCATATAGCAGATGAACACCGTGATATTTGAGAAGTGAAATTAAGTTTATAGGTTTTACAGAAAGTGTACAGTAATTATTCAAACAAAATTAGGCAGGTGCATAAATTTGGGCACCCTTGTCATTTGAATACCTTTAGCACTAATTATTGGAACACAAAATTTGTTTGTAAGCTCATTGACCTTGATCTCCATTACAAAGTGACCACTATGAGAAAAAGGGTTGAGGATGGAGTTTTTCTCCTCTGCATTCTCTCTGAAAGAGTGGCCAACATGGGAGGTCAAAACAACTCTACAATGGCCTGAAACAAAAGGTGTTCAAACATCATGGTTCAGGGAAAGGGAAAAAGCTCTCTCAGAGAGCAGCTGTCCCCAGTTTCCACTGTGAGGAACATAGTGAGGCAATGGAGACCACAGGCACAGTTTCTAGTTAGGAACGCACGAAGTGCAGACCAAGAAAATCTCAGAAATAGGCAGAGGCGAAGGAGGTGAGAACAGTCATAAGTCAAGCCACAGACCCACCTCCAAAGACCTACAACTCATCTGCTGCAGATGGTGTCACTGTTCATCGTTCCAACTATACAGCGCACTTTGCACAAGGAGAGGCTGGGGTACTGGGAGAGTAATGCAGAAGAAGGCCTTTCTGCAAGGAAAGCACAAACAGAGTCACTGGAGGTGTGCCTACAGACATTGGGACAATCCGCTCATTTTGGGAATAACATGTGCTGTGTACTGATGAAACTAAAAATGAGTTATTTGGACATAACAAGGAGCGGAAAAAGAACACAGCATCCCAAGACAAACACTTGCTACCCACAGTAAAATTTGGTGGTGGTTCCATCATGCTGTGGGACTGTGTGGCCAGTGCAGGTACTAGGAATCTTGTTAAAGTTGAGGGTCGCATGGATTGTAGTTAATATCTCCAGATTCTTGAGAACAATGTTCTAGAATCAGTGACAAAGTTGCTCCGAGGCCAACGGCCCCAAACCCTGCTCAAAATCTACTAAGGCATTCATGCAGAGGAACCAGTACAACGTTCTGGAATGGCCATATCAGTCCCCCAGACATGAATATTACTGAAAATGTGGGCTGTCCATGCTCGGAAACCATCAAACATGACTGAACTGGAGATGTTTCTAAAGAAGAATGGTCCAAAGCACCTTCAACCAGAATCCAGACTGGAAAGTGTAGGAAGAGTTTTTTAACGGCTGTTATTTCTACAAAGGAGGACTACCTAAATATTGATTGTAAAATTTTTCGGGTGGGGGGCCAAATTATGCACATGCATCAATTTTGTTTTGTTGAATAATTATGCACAACTTTCTGTAAATCCTATAAACTTCATTTCACTTCTCAAATATCACTGTGTTCATCTGCTATATGATATATTTAACTCAAGTTGCTGATCTGAACAACCAATGATTTATAAACTAAAATCATGAAAATTATCAGGGGTGCCCAAACTTTTTCATACGACTGTAGAGTATTCACTCTTATGACCAACAAAAAACAAAGACTTTAGAAAGACTATGTTGAAAATACAGGCCTCAAAGTAGAAAATCAATGCAAAAAAAGTGAATACGCCCGTGATCACTGACTCACAAGTTAGAAAAACTGAGTACACCTGTGAATACCAGTACTTTCTCAATTCTGGTTGTATGAGCTGTGTCTATCTGCATGTCTGCATCATGGCTCCACTTGAATAAGAACTGCCAGAGGAACTGAAAAATCAAGTTGTAAGACTTCACAGAGATGGAAGATCGGTGACCAACTGAAAGTCAGTCGAAACACAGTTGCAGCAGTAATCAGGAGATATAGAAAGAGCTGCACTACCAGTAATCCGAGCCACAGTGGCCATCCTCCTAAAAGGACGCCACAGACACACACCTGCACAATCTAGCTCTGAAAAACAGATGGGCAAGTGCTTCAGACTTGGCACAGGTGTTATCAATGGAAATAGGAGTTTCTGTGACAGCTCAGACAGTGCGATGTACACTGCATAACATCAGCCTCTATGGACGGTGTCCAAGGAAAAAAAACCTTGCTAACTCCTCAGCACAAAACTGCAAGATTAAATTTGACTAAAGAACGTGACAAGAAGTCTGATAAATATTGGGAGCACATTTTTTGCTCAGATGAGACCAAGATAAATGTGTTCGCCTGAGATGGGGCCCAGCATGTTTGGCTTGAACCTGGCCAAGATTATCACAGTGAATACATAGCCCCGACAGTGAGGCACAAAGGTGGGAGTGTGATGATTTGGGGCTGCATGAGGGCAGATGGTGTTGAGGAGATGACATTTATAGATGGCACCATGAATGCTTGTGGATATACCAAAATACTAGCTGACAAGATGACTCCCAGTATGGCGAAGCTTAGCAGAAGAGAAATATTCCAGCGTGATAACGATAACGATCCAAAACACACTGCCAAAATAATGAAAGAATATGGCCAAGTGGACAAGTATGTCGCCTGACTTGAATCCAATAGAACACCTTTGGGGCATTTAAAGAGAAAGGTAGAGTGACACAACCCCTCCAGTTAAGAGCAGCTGAAAAAAACGTCTCTGACGAAAGGCAGAAAATCTCTCCAGATATTTGTGCAGCACTGGTATCTTCCATGGTGAGGAGGATCGAGTCTGTCACCCAAAATAAAGATGGACATTCTAAGTATTGGGGGGAAAAAAAAATAATAAATGCATCTCAGTAATGACAGGTGTACTGACTTTTAGTGTATTGAGTTCCTACTGAGGGGCCTGTATTTTTAATAAAGTAAATCGAAACTGTTAGATTTTTATTTTATGTAAGAGCAAATACCCTATTTTTAATGCAATTACTGTAAGTTGATATAATTTTGAACCAATCTAATGGTGGCCTAACACTTTTGCACAGTACGGTATATGGTTGTAAAATGCTATTCCATAAACCAGGTGAAACATAAAATACGAGTTTGACAAAATTTAGAATCCCACAACCTCACAACTGTAACTTATTCACGTACAATCAAACTTTTCATGTAGAATATCATATTCTTCTGTATTTATTTATTAAAAAATAAAACCAAGCATAGTGAGCATCTGTATTGGCTAACAATTAGTCTTTAACAAGCACTGACAATGAATTATGCATAACGCTTCAAAGTCATAACTCTAAAACAAAATGAATTAAACTCCTGCAAAGTTTCAATATTTTATTTCCGTTAAATAATTTAAAAGTACCAAAAAAGAGGAAACGGACAGATGTGCAAAGGTTTCAGTTGCATATGTACCGCAATAAAACAAAGCAGTGTAAGACCCATCACATAAAAGACGATGCAGATTAAAAGTTACAGGACAATACACACCAGTAAACGTCAATTAAAGTCTCCCAGAGAGAATAATGAGGGGATCAAAAAGTGTTCATAGAAAGGAAATCGTCGGAACAGGAATGTTAACCTCTGATCACAACTTCATTAACTTTTAAACATTGGACCTTATTTCCTTCAGACATTATCCACCAGCAATGTGGAACAAAGGGATCAAGCTTTAATTAAAGCAGAAGACGACCGCCAACTCTGTTTTAGGAAGTTACTTGGACTTCTCCCTTAGAGGAAGTTACAAAAGAAGAGCGTGGTGGTAGAGCTGACTAAATCTAGCCACAGGCAAGTTTGTAAAACACCATAGATGGGTATTCGGTCAGACAAAACAGAGGCACAGTTGAGCTTGAGAGTTGTAATAGAAGTGTGAGAGCAGAAAGTTCAGTGGCAATAACCTATGGCCATTGTTGCCTAGTGTTTCATGGAAGTCTTTGACATGATTTCGTTTTTTAATTTCTGTATGACTGCAGGGAAACTTGAACAGGAAAAATGATTTCACCTGATAAGAGCTGTGCCCTCTGATGAGAACGCCATCGCTTCATTACAGCATGTGTTCCATGCTGATACACTGTCACCTGATCAAAGCATGATTATCATTAACTTCAGGAACAATGGGGTTCACTGTTATTTTGTTGGTGGTGTTTTTAAAACATTCTCAGAACACTTGATGGTCTCGAAAAAGTGCTGTGACAAGACAGAACAATCTCCATGATTCAAGTCATGTAAAGAGGGAATTCCTTCTGTAACGCAGAATTAGACCGCATAAGTAATTAATTTTTTGTCTTAAAACTCTTTCCAATTTGTATAGATGACTCATTGTTTCTTCTCCAGGAACCACTGTATCTTGGTGAGGGTTGCAGAATCCCGGAAACAATAGAAACAGGGCCGGAAAACACCCCGACAGGCCCAGTCCACAGACTAGTTAGATTAGTGTACTACACAAGTTAAAAAAATAAAAGCAATGCAGTGGTGTGGTTATTGCACACACAAAACAAACATTCAAAATAAAAAGACATTTTGTACCATTAAAAGACATGACAATACAGCAAAACACCCAGACAAGAAAAGCACACAACATTAAGTAAGTGTAATGCTTTCTGGAAACAAGAAAACACATAGCTGGATTCCAGTAAACCACTAGAAACATATAGAGACCAAAGTGTGAAACTACAAACACACCATCACAGTCTATAAGCACTATCAGCACTAGACAAAAGAGGCAGAATCCAGCTATGGAGTAGCTACAGCATCAATTAGGCTTTGACAAATAAAACAAGCCAACATTCTCCCGCTTAGCTCAAATGTACTCGATCAACCAAGATGTGTGTTGTGTCTGACATTTTGCACTAGAGCTGAGGATAAAGTATTTAATGGAAGTCTTTCTCATTCAACAAGTGCTGGATGAATGCAACATCAAATCTTCAAATCCTGGCTTCAAAAAACACTCAAAAGTGTGTATGCATTTCAGCCTTGAATGACAGCAAGAATGATTACCTTACAGCTTATCTACAGTATAAAATGTCCATGTTTAAAGCTTAGATCCATACTGGACCTTAAACTACACTGACAATTGAGATTACACAGGTAATATCGCAAGTTTTGATTGCAATCTGAAACAAGCGTGATGGTATGTACTTGTGCAAAAGGTTTAGCGTGAAAACAGACTTCCATTAAATTACTATAATGAAGCAATGAGGTTACTCTACCCAACACTGGTTGATCGTTACATTTGAAATAAGTATAATTATGTACATTTTCATGCTAAAGAATTTCTTCAAAGGAAAACAAAAGGTACATTGTACAGGAGGAAATCTCAACAGTGAGCGGTTGCCAAAGTCAAAAGACTGAGAGAATGACATGGCAGGAGGACACGAATATATAAATAACAGTTTACACTCAAACGGATAAACACTACTATGTTTCTGATTCGCCTCCGATGATTGTCTTTCAAAAATAACCTCACTCCACCCAGTGACACGGGGTCTTTACAAGGCTACGTTTCTACAATATTACAACTCTCCACTGTGTCCTGCTACCTGGTGCGAGAGACAATGAAAGAGGTTTCAACATAAGAGCATTAAGAATGATTGCAGCAGTCCAAACAGTTTCCTCACTGCTCTTGTTTAGTGTAGTTCATTCATATGCAAATGACACATATACATAGATAAATACATACTCCTGCTTTTGGTTTTGGCATTGAATTATCCCAGAAGTGGCCAAAATTAGTGATACTGATTCAGACAAACTCACAACTTACTCCAGGACAGGTTAAATGTCCAGTATTAGAATATCAGTCCGACCTAAATATGCTTCATTTAAGCAACGGACAACAATACAGAAACAGCACACCAGAGTCAACAGGCAGTGTCTGTAACAAAAATGATATACTGCCACAACCTCTCCATGCAACTGGTCACTGTAATGCATGGTGGGTATTTTATATAAGACAAACACTCAGAGAGACAAACGGACACAAACACACTCCTTGAAACTCTCTAGAGTCTGGAGTCATCTGTGCCTGGAGGGCAGTTATGACCTGTTATACTGAGGGGGCTCCTCAGTCCTCATCTGTGCACATCAGGAAGCCCAGGATGAAATCATTGGCCCGCCGTCTATCATTTGAGGTCTGCCTGCTTGTGAGGTTTGGTGGAGGCCGTATTAGAAGACTGGCAAATAGGGTAGCTGAATAAATACAACAGTAATGAGAAACAGATAAATATATAAAGCACAAACCATTAGACTCCAGTTAGTGAGGGTAAGCAAAAGTGTCAGAAGATGACTGACCTATGAGGTTGGCAGTGAGGTTGTTGTTGACCGAGTGCTTTAGCAGCTCCTTCAGAAAGGCCATTAGGTAGCGGAATACATTGCGATGCGCTCTGGGGAGCTGAGATATTAACTGTCATACAAAACACAGAAAAGCAGATTCATCTTATTGTATTTCTTTTTTTCTGTCGATTGTTGCAAGGAAAATGTTGTGGAACTGCTTGTGCTAACTGCTAAATAAGTGTTTATAGCAAGATATACAAACAAGGTAGATACAGCCAAGTTTGAAAGTCTGTCAACGCTTTGCATATTTCCGCACACATATACAAAACCCATTTAAACAAAATGAGACAAAAAACATTACACTTGGTCATTTATTACTCAGCAAAATTATCCAATATTACATATCTGACTGGCAAAGTACATAAACCTCTAAATCTGAAGGTGAACTTACAGTTTAGGGTTTTCAGTTGATGGGAGGACAATCAGGTGTGGATGGGCAGCATTTCATATTTAAAGAACTGGCTTCACAATACATATTTGTATATCATGGAATGAACAAAGGAGACTCCTAAATACCAAAGGAAAGAGTTGATGCTCATCAGGCAATAAAAAGGTTAAAAAACCATCTCTAAAGAGTCTGAACTCCACCAATCCTGGGCCTCCCCCAAAGAGTGGTTGGTTAACGAAGATCACTCCGAGAACGAAGCGTGTAATTGTCCGCAAGGTAACAGGGGAAACCAGGCAAACTGAGCAACCAAAGACCTAGTTTACATTGGCTCTTATACAATCAAATCTTCCATCATCAGGAAATCCCTGAACTAACAATGGTGAGCATTTCAGGTTTGCAAAGAGAAAGCCACTGCTCTTTAAAAAGAACACATACTTCCTTTCAGCTGCTAATCTGCAGTTTGCTAAAAATCACATGGACAAGCCAGAAGGTTTTCTGTTTTGTGGATAGTGAAAAATAAAACTTTTTGGTTTAAATGAAAATATCAAGCATGGAGAAGAAAAAACACTGCATTCCAGCATAAATACCATATCCCATGTCTGAAACATGGTGGTGGTAGCACCACGGATTGGGTATGTACACCTAGGCCAGGATGGTTTCCCCTTTATTAATGTAATAATGAAGCAAGCAGATCATTTGAAGAAACCCACCAACATCACAGAGCTGAAGCTGATCTTAAGGAGCTTAAAATTTCTCTAATTTCTCGATCTGGGGCTCCACGCAAGATCTCATCCCGTGGAGTCAAATGATCATGAGAACAGTGAGCAAAAATCCCAGAACTACACTGCGAGACCTGATGAATGACCTGCAGAGAGCTGGGACCAAAGTAACAAAGGCTATCATCAGTAACACACCACGTCAAGAGAGACTCAGATCCTGCAGTGCCAGGCGTGTTCCCCTGCTTAAGCCAGTACATGTCCAGGCCCGTCTGAAGTTTGCCAGAGAGCACATTGGGTGATCCAGAAGAGGATTGGAAGAATATCATGTGGTCAGATGAAACCAAAATAGAACTTTTTGGTAAAAACTCAACTGGAAGAAAAAGGATACTGAGTCGCATTCCAAGAACACCATACCTACTGTGAAGCATGGGGGTGGAAACATCATGCTTTGGGGCTGCTTTTCTGCAGAGGGGACAGGATGACTAATCGGTGTTAAGGGAAGAATGAACGGGGCCATGTATCTTGAGATTTTAAGCCAAAACCTCCTTCCGTCAGTGAGAGCATTGAAGATGGAACGTGGCTGGGTCTTCCAGCATGACAATGACCCCAAATACACCCCTCGGGCAACGAAGGAGTGGCTCCATAAAAAGCATTTCAAGGTCTAGCGTGTAGCCTAGCCAGTCTACAGACCTCAACCCCATAGAACACTTGTGGAGGGAGTTGAAAGTCGGTGTTGCCCCAAAACATCACTGCTCTAGAGGAGATGTGCATGGAGGACTGGGCCAAAATACCAGATACAGTGTGTGCAACCCTGGTGAAGACTTACAGAAAACGTTTCACCTCTGTCATTGCCAACAAAGATTATGTTACAAAGTATTGAGTTGAACTTTTGTTACTGACCAAATACTTATTTTCCACCACAATTTATAACTAAATTTTTTAAAAATTCTACAATGTGATTTCCGGGTTTTTTTTTCCTCATTTTGTCTCTTATAGTTGAAGTGTACCTATGATGAAAATTACAGACCTCTCTCATCTTCATAAGTAGGAGAACTTGCACAATCAGTGGCTGACTAAATACTT
Source organism: Ancistrus triradiatus (assembly GCA_025084515.1). Lineage (NCBI taxonomy): Eukaryota > Metazoa > Chordata > Actinopteri > Siluriformes > Loricariidae > Ancistrus > Ancistrus triradiatus. The sequence continues at coordinate 196,240 of JAJAGP010000101.1, forward strand.
TTTTGCCCCACTGTACTAGAAATGTTTAGTTGTGGTTATTTCTGCACAAGGGGGTCACAAATTATATTGAAAGCAAAGGTTCACATACTTCTGCCATTCACATGTGTAATACTGGGTCATTTACCTCAATAAATAAATTACAAATAATAATATACGTCTTATTTGTTTAAATAGGGTTATTTTTATTCATCTGGGAAAGGTCTGAAGTCCATCGCAGTTTTCACGTTGCACATTTGAGCATTTATTCTGAATGGGGCGTCAGTCCTTTGCAGGGTTGTGTTTGGGTTGCTGTTGTCCACACAACACCCCGTCTGGCATATCCTCAGAAAGTCTTGCAATTCTGTTCTGTGCTTCATCTTTTCTTTAATGTACACAGTATTTCAATCAGTTCTGCCCAGTCTATCTGAGACGAGCAGCACTATGTTAGTTAGATCCCAAACTGAACACTCGCCATGCAACTGTAGATTAAATTCTCCTGGCAAACTGTCTGCCATAATTCCCAGTACTCACTTTTAATGTAGATCTAATTAGACAAGATTGTCCTAAAGGCATGTTAATAAAGTTGATAATATAGATTTATTCTAAGCTTCACAACTTCAGTCCAATCATACTGTACCATAGCCATACTAAGCATATTTTAACAATGTAGGTTTTAAAACCACCCTCTACATGTATTTCATAAAGAAAACTACCAAACAATGGCACTGACGTAACAGAAGAGTAGGCCTTAATTAACAAATGACCATTTTTCCAAAATGAATGCTAAAGCTACGCTATAACATTAAGCCCAACTCTGTCTATGGTTGCTCACAACAGGTCATCATCCCTTTCATACCTTTCAGTCATAGTCAGTATTAAGCTATAAATTGCTGATAAGCATTTATACTCACCAAGCACATTATTAATAACACCTGTACCTACTAGTTCATGCAATGATATAATCCGCCAATCAGGTGACAGCAGCGCAAAGCATAAAATCATGCAGACATAGTCTAGCAGCTTTTAGTAATGTTCGTATCAATCATCAGAATGTGATATCAGTGATTTTGACCATGACTTCATTGTTGGTGACAGACAGAACTTTAAATGCACAACATTCTCTAGAGTTTCGAAATAAAGTAAAACATCCAACGATCAGCCGATATGCAGAAAGGCATGCCTTTTTGATGAGAAACGTCAACAAAGAATAGCTGGTTTAAGCTGGCAGAAGGTCTATGGTGACTCAGAACCACTCTGTACAAATGTGGTGAGTGGAAAAGCATCTCAGAATGCACAACACAGCAAACCTTGAGGTGGATGGGATCAACAGCAGAAGACCAGGGGCCTCATTTATAAACGGTGCATACACCAAAACATGGGTCTGAAATGTGCATACGCAACATCATCTGCAAAAACCGGGATTTATAAAAAAAATACTTGATGGGAAAACAGGCGTACAGTGGGGCAAAAAAGTATTTAGTCAGCCACTGATTGTGCAAGTTCTTCTACTTAAAAAATGAGAGAGGTCTGTAATTTTCATCATAGGTACACTTCAACTATGAGAAAAAAAAATCCAGGAAATCACATTGTAGGATTTTTAAAGAATTGAATTGTAAATTATGGTGGAAAATAAGTATTTGGTCAATAAATTTGGTTCAACTCAATACTTTGTAACATAACCTTTGTTGGCAATGACAGGGGTCAAACGTTTCCTGTAAGTCTTCACCAGGTTGGCCCACACTGTAGCTGGTATTTTGGCCCACTCCTCCATGCAGATCTCCTCTAGAGCAGTGATGTTTTGGGGCAACATGGACTTTAAACTCCCTCCACAAATGTTCTATGGGGTTGAGGTCTGGAGACAGAACATCGAAATGCTTTTTACAAAGCCACTCCTTCGTTGCCCGAGCGGAGCATCCATTTCCCTCCAGTTGAGTTTTTACCAAAAAGTTCTATTTTAGTTTCATCTGACCACATGATATTCTCCCAATCTTCTTCTGGATCATCCATATGCTCTCTGGCAAACTTCAGACGTGCTTAAGCAGGGGGGCACGCCTGGCACTGCAAAATCTGAGTCTTTCTTGGCGTAGTGTGTTACTGATGGCAGCCTTGTTACGTTATGGTTGAGTTTGGAGTCTGACTGTTTGAGGCTGTGGACAGGTGTCTTTTATACAGATAACGAGGTCAAACAGGTGCCATTAACACAGGTAACGAGTGGGAGACAGAACAGCTTCTTAAAGAAGTTACAGGTCTGTGAGAGCCAGAAATCTTGCTTGTTTGTGGGTGACCAAATACTTATTTTCCACCATGACTTACAATAAAATTCTTTAAAAATCCTACAATGTGATTTCCTGGATTTTTTTCCCCTCATTTTGTCTCTCATAGTTGAAGTGTACCTATGATAAAAAATTATAGACCTCTCTCATATTTCTAAGAAGGAGAATTTACATCATCAGTGGCTGACTAAATACTTTTGTGCCCCACTGTACATCGGCGCAAGCCTTTACCCATACGTACAGCCATAGGCACATTTTGGAAAGAGCGGGAATTGGCGTCACTCACTGGTAAAACTAAGAATCTAAATGTATGAAAATGAATCTAAACAGCTAAATGTGCAAACCAACAGTATCCCTTCATACCAAATTAAGCTCAATTATGGCCGCTAAGTCCAAAAATCATACCTAAGCATTCTTTTGAATGATGTATTTATTGATTTATTGGAGTATGCCAGTTCATTAGCCTGTTTTTATGCAATGACATTAATTGCTCTAAACAACTGCATGAGGACGTGTTATGTCGGTTTTGAAAAACTGGACTCCAGCGCAAAGGTACATTTTCTTACATTTTTAAGTTCATTTAATGTTGTTGAAATTACAGACTTTATACTTTTCAATTGCTGTTGTAGCCTATTAATTTGTGTTTGTAACCCAGCATCTGAGCACACAACCTCTGCTGAAGGCACGTGGGAATACAAAACAATGGCATTTAAATCTATCATTAACACAGTCAGAGTTTTGCGTGTTTATTTAAAATGTCCATTATTAAAATAAAATTTTAGACATTTGAAATAAAGACACAGAACTCTATAGACTGTAGGCTGAGATCGTTAACTGACAGATTGAAATTCCACTGTTTTACATTCCCACGCGACAATATCTTGGGGGAAAATTAACGTGACTCTGGACAGAAATAAATGTTGTGACATTGCAGAAGCAGTTCTGTCCAGAGTTGCATTAATTTTTCCCCAAGATCTTGTATTGATGAGGGATTTGGACCACTGCACAAAGCCTTCTCCAGCACATCCCAAAAATTCTCAATGGGGTTCAGATCTGGACTCTGTGGTGGCCAATCCATGTGTCTCATGCTCCATGACCACGCTTTGACAGTTCTGTAACAGATTAACATCTTTTCCACGACCATAGGATGTGTCTCATGGTTGCTTAACAAATAAAAAGCTACTCACTGCATCTGTTAGGGTTAAATAACTTATTGCCTGCTGAACCATAATCACCAATGCAGTAATTATCTGATGGGAGGCTCTTACCTATTGCTTAGTTAAATCATGCTGTTAGCCTTTGTTTTGGCCAGGCTGTGTGTGTGCATATATAGATACTGAAACCAAAGGTTCACATACTTTTGCCACTCACTAATATGTAATATTGGATCATTTTCCTCAATAAATAAATGACCAAGTATAATATTTTTGCCTCATTTGTTTAACTAGGTTCTCTTTATCTACTTTTAGGACTTGTGTGAAAATCTGATGATGTTTTAGGTCATATTTATGCAGAAATATAGAAAATTCTAAAGGGTTCACAAACTCATGCACCACTGTAATTATAGGAAAATCAGCATACAAGAAATGGGACTCCTAGCAGAGCGGAAGAGAAATGTGATCAAATCCAGTATTTCAAACAAGGACTGGAAAGGGCAGTGAATATTATCATAATTATTAATAAAAGAAAATCTTCTGGAATATTAGGTTAAACCCCAAAAATGCACAATTATGAGATAATCAACTTTTCCTGTATGTGTTACACTTAAGAAAATCCTAAACTGGGATCAGATTTCTTTAGGGATTGTGTACCTGTTTACAGAGACGGCTGTCGTGTGTGCATTCGAGACAACGCTGATAAAGCTCATAACACACCACTGGCTCAGGCAGAGCCTCCAAGAAGATCAGCAGTGCCTCAGCTACTGAATGGTTACTGCCAGCTGGCACACACAGTTAGGGAGCAAACAACTTAAAATCTCTCTCTCTCTCTCTCACACACACACACACACACACACACAGGCATAATATAACAGAACCATGGAGACTTTTACCAAAACTGAAGAATGCAGGACAAATTGGGCTAAGAAACCATCAATAGCAGTGTGCAGACAGGCTGAGTGAGAAAGTAATGCAAAGAAAAAAAAAGGAGAAAAAAAAAAGACAGAGAGTAAACCGTGTCTTCTGAAATGTTTCAAGTGCAATTAAAATAAGACACAAAAAACCTCAAAGGCTGTCTGAAAAAAGCACAAATTAAAGAGTAACCAAGTTACAGAGCAAAAAGATGAATTATGTGGGAAAGGATAGCTAGAGAAACAAATTTTAGAAACCTAGCCAATTTCTAAGCATTTCTAAGGCAGTCACACAACTTTTACTACATAGAATATATGGAATTACAACTGAAATCAAATTACATACATAATTCGCAGCATATGGTTTTTAAAAGGCTTTCCTGTGTCGAAAAACACTCCCAAAAACACATTCACTCAAAACTCACTGTAATGGCACTTAACATTGTTACATTTTTCAGATTTGGGAGGGAATAAATAGTGGACTTTTGTTACCAACATCATCTTGTGAGTCTGATTGCTCAGGAATACAACAAAACCATTTGAAAAGAATAATCAACCACGGTAACAGTATTTATCCAGCTTTGTAAAATTTGAGCAAAACTACATAAAAAAAACCAGCTCAGGCCAACTACTACTAACACACACACACACACACACACACACACACACACACACACACACACACACACACACACACACACAAGGTCATGAATTTCTTCAGCTCAGATTTTCAAGTGTCTTGTCACTATTTTCCCGTATTAAATTGTACAGGAAATTGTGATAAACTAAAAAAAAAAATTATAGTATAGACCATTTTTCAGATAAAAACGTGATTACTTTGGAGGTAAAGAACTCATGATTAAACAACAAACTGATGACACTTCAACATCTTGTGATAACCTACGATCTTGTTTGGAATAGCACCACAGTGCACCTAAGAACTGATAGTTTTAAAGGCAGTGTGGCCCTGTCAAATATACTCAGTGACAAATAAAAAGCAAACAAAGAAGTTGTTTTGCTAATCTAATTAAATTATAAATGTATGAATGTATTTATGATATATGGAAGCCCTTATATGAGAGGCAACAAGTGCCTAGGAAATGTCCTCCACATATCACTGATCTGTTAGTGTCCCTCGTATCACTACTAGGCGTGACCGACTGCTGTATGCAATGGCTCCCCAGGTCATCAGCAGTTGGGGCAGTGTGTCGCTCCACAGCAAAGGTAAAACTGAAGTGCTCACCACGAGGTCGACATATCTAACCCAAACCTCATCAGATCCCAAACAGAACCTGGAGTCGTAGCTAAAGACGATACAGTTCAAGTCTATAACAGTCCAGGTTCTCGTCCAGTACACAACTGCAAATAAGGCAAAGGTGGCTGGTTGTCAATGGAATGGCATGTAACGTAACAACAAGTTTCCTTCTGCTAAGCACCTGGAAATGGTCCGGGCAGAGACAGAGGCATGTAGTGAAGGTGCCACCTGTGTCTGGATAGTAGATAATGAAACTGGGGGAGCTGCTCGTGATTGTCGGTGGATCAGACGATCCTCTCTACTGGTGGTCTGTCTTGGCCGTCCAGAGCCTGTTCGCTGTGTGCGTGTGCCCTCATGGAACCACTGCTCCCAACACATCACAACAGCTAGGCCAGAACAGCCCAGATGGCATCAAATATGTCAAAATTACAATCCTGCTTATTTCAGGCCAATGATGTGCTCCCTTTCAAAGTCTGTTAACTGGGTAAAATGTCTTTGAGAACATCACAGAGGCATGTCTAGCAGTCAAATGGCTCTCCAAGAGGTACACTACCCAAAAGTAGCCCCGACAGCCTTTTTATAGGGCACTGGTGGAAGCACTTTTCTGATGGCACCGCTCTCGTGGAAATTCCCAGTGTCTAATTAGACCACACCTGTAATCATTAGCATACCTGCCTGCTTCAGCAATCTGACATTTCAATCTGGGTGCGCCATTTTTTTTGTTAATGAGTATATGTTGGTTTAAGTTAAAGTTACTGTTCGTTGATTTTATAGCATGTTTGGTTAATAAGGTTGTGTGTCACTAGAGGTGTATTCTAAGTTGATGAGTTTCACATTCCCTTCTTAATACAGGAAAATATCTCAAAATGTACAGTATTGCTTGAAAGTTTGTGATAACCTTTATAATTTTCTATATTTCTGCATACATATAACCTAAAACATCATCAGATTTTTACACATTTATTGAAGAAAATGATCTAATATTACATGTTAATGAGTGGTATGTATGTGTTAAAGTATGTGAACCTCTAGGATTAGCAGTTAATTTGAAGGTGAAATTAGAGTCAGGTGTTTTCAATCAGTGGGATGACAATCAGGTGTGAGTGGGCACCCTGTTTTCTTTAAAGAACAGGGATCTATCAAAGTCTGCTCTTCACAACACACATTTGTGGAAGTGTATCATGGCACGAACAAAGGAGATTTCTCAGGACCTCAGAAAAAGAGTTGTTGATGCTCAACAGGCTGGAAAAGGTTACAAAACCATCTTTAAACAGTTTGGACTACACCAATCCACAGTCAGACAGACTGTGGACAAATGGAGAAAATTCAAGACCATTGTTACCCTCCCCAAGAGTGGTCGACCAACAAAGATCACTCCAAGAGTAAGGTGTGTAATAGTTGACGAAGTCACAAAGGGCACCTGGGTAACTTCTAAGCAACCAAAGGCCTCACTCACATTGGCTAATTTTAATGTTCATGAGTCCACCATCAGAAGAACACTGAAAAGCAATGGTGTGCATAGCAGGGTTTCAAGGAGAAAGCCACTGCTCTCCAAAAAGAACATTGCTGCTCATCTGCAGTTTGCTAAAGATCACGTGGACAAGCCAGAAGGCTATTGGAAGAATGTTTTGTGGATGGATGAGACCAAAATAGAATCTTTTGGTTTAAATGAAAAGCGTTATGTTTGGAGAAAGGAAAACACTGTATTCCAGCATAAGAACCCTTATCCCGTCTGTGAAACATGGTGGTGGTAGTGTCATTGTTTGGGTCTGTTTTGCTGCATCTGGGCCAGGACGGCTTGCCATCATTGATGGAACAATGAATTCTGAATTCTATCAGAGAATTCTAAAGGAAAATGTCAGGACATCTGTCCATGAACTGAATCTCCAGAGAAGGTGGGTCATGCAGCAAGACAACGACCCTAAGCACACAAGTCGTTCTACCAAAGAATGGTTAAAGAAGAATAAAGTTAATGTTTTGGAATGACCAAGTCAAAGTCCTGACCTTAATCCAATCGGAATGTTGAGGAAGGACCTGAAGTGAGCAGTTAATGTGAGGAAACCCCTCAACATCCCAGAGCTGAAGCTGTTCTGTACGGAGGAATGGGCTAAAATTCCTCCAAGTCGGTGTGCAGGACTGATCACAGATACAGGAAAAGTTTAGTTGCAGTTATTGCTGCACAGGGGGGGTCACACCAGATACTGAAAGCAAAGGTTCACATACTTTTGCCACTCACTAATATGTAATATGGGATAAGTTTCCTCAATAGACAAATTACCAAGTCGTTCTACCATTTTTGCTTCATTTGTTTAACTGGGTTCTCTTTATCTACTTTTAGGACTTGTGTGAAAATCTGATGATGTTTTAGGTCATATTTATGCAGAAATATGAAAAATTCTAAAATGTTCACAAACTTTCAAGCACCACTGTATTCTTTAAAATGTACTATGTAAACAAGATGATGAAGTATTCCTTTAAAATACAGGAAAGGTGGAACAGTACATGAGGTAAAGGATACGGATGGAGTCTGGAATACTGGTGTCCAAACATTCAATGATATTCTGCAACTCTTCCTGCAAGCCAGGGGTCTGGAAAAGGTCCTCCTAGGAAAAAGATTCTAATTTAACCCAAATATCGTCCAACCGGACCAAAACAAAAATCTAGCACTACACAACAATTAAACAATTTTCTTGTTTGTCTACATTGTTCTGGTCAGTTAAGATCTTCAACCTCAAGCATTTACATTTAATAAAACTATGGAAGAGCCTTCTTACATCAACAGCTTGAACATAGAAATTTGGGGTTGGATTAGTTCTGCTACCTGGGATTTGTGCAACTTTAATATTTACAGATTACACTGAGGTATGAGCACAACACTTAAGTGTACACATTAACTTCTATTCTGCAACAGCCTGTCTTAACATGTCCAGCTGTGTTTCTGCAGACACTGGTGGCTTATTTATCTAGGCTTGTGCTTTCAAAAAGAAGCAACTGCACTTCACAAAAACTGTTCTGTTTTGTTTAAAATGCTTTAGGGTGTTGACAAATATTGAAAAAAAAAACTAAGTGATAGAGAAGTTCTGAGTGGTGTACTATTGAATTTGGCATGCAAACATAAACAGGTACTGTTTTTGCGTGAGACAAAGTCTTTGTTAACCAGTGTTATCTGAACCAACGTAATTAAAGCTTAACTGTAAGGCTGCAGATGATAAGCATCAAAAAGCTTTGCTAAGATGTACAAGTTTTGCCACTGTGCTCAAAGTCCAATCAGATTTGAAACTAGTTTGCCAGTTTCAAAACACAGATTAAAAGTTGTGTAAGGCATGGTGTAAGTTTATCGCTAACTCACAGTATGCATATGCTGAGTATGTACAAAACCAAATTAAAAAGAACTGGGATGGTATGGAAAAAGCAAATAAATGCATTCCTTGCATTTAATTTGACTTTTACGCAACAGACAGTATGAACGCAGAATATTTCAAGTTGTGCCTGGTCATCTTCATTTAACTTGTTAATATGCATCCATTCCTGCATTTCAAACCAGCAATATGTTCAAAGAAAAGTTGAGACAGCAACAATTTAGGGCTAGGAATGAGCTTTCTTTCAAAGAAAACAGCTAAATAATGTGATTTCAAACAGGTGATTATAATCATGATTTGGTACAAAAGCAGTATCCATGAAAGGCTGAGTCTGAGGAGTAAAGGCAGGCAGACGATCTCCAGGTTTTCACCAAATACAGTATGTAAGAAAATTATTGAAATAAAAACAATGTTCCTCAAAGACAGGCTGGAAGGTATTTAAATATTTCAGTCAACTTTTTCTGATTTTGCTTGTTTTGCAATGTCTTGTTTTAAAATGAGCGGATGTCCCTGCAAAAGATGTCAACTTGTAGGTAGGTTTTTTTTTTTTTTTTTAAATCTCAACGTAGTTTCCTGCATTAATGCTGCCATCACAGAACTGAAAATGACCTTTGCCAAGAGCACTGAACCAACCCCATACTATGACAGAGCCTGGCTTTTGGACCTTTGGACTTTTGTTGCTGATAACAGTCTGGATGATCCTTTTCGCCTTTGGCCTGGAGCACAAGGCGTTCTTCCCAATAAGATCTGGAATACCGATTCGTCTGACAACAGTATACATTTCCACCGTGTGATGGTAAATCCCAGATGCCACAGAAGTAACGCCACTTCTGGACATGGTTAACATAAGGTTTCTTTTTTGCACAGTAAAGTTTTAAGAGGCATTTATGAATGTAACGCTGTTGTAGTGCTTGACAAAGATTTGCTAAAGTAATCCCTTGCCTATGTAGCTATATAAGCCATTGATGAATGCCAGATGCAGTGCCGTCTGAAGGGTCAGAGATCATACCTCTTCAGTTTAGGCTTGCACCCCAGCCCCTTCCACACTGAAATTCCTCCAGATTCACTTAATAGATTAATGATATTATGCACTGAAGAGGGAGAAATATGTAAATCTCTTCTAATCATTCTTTGATGAATATTGTTTGTAAACATTTAAATAGTTTTCTCATGCATTTGTGGACAAACTGGATATTCTCTGTCCACATTTGCACGTCAAAGACTTTCATGGATACTGATTTTGCACCAAACCATCACATCATTATTTATAGATAAACACAAATTATATTGGATTCATACAGTCTACAATTTTTAAAAGTCAAAGTAAATGTAAGGAACACTGTTGGTTTTTTATATCTGCATTTTCCATACCGTCCCAACTTTTTCTGATTTGGAACTTTTTCCTGATTGTAAACGATTAAAGTGGGATTTAAGAGAATTTCAATTCACTATTGGCATGAAATACCGAAATGCTCTGCTATATATTATAGAAAAACACAATCAGCAAGGCACACTGCAGTAATTTTCAGAACAGAAAAAGTTCTGAAAAAATAATCTGTGGTTAATCTAACACAAATTTAACACAGCAACTCATGTCAATTGTAGGCACCTCTAGAAATTGTCATGAACAAAATATAAAATGGAGCAATTACATTTATATTTAGTATCAGTAATAAAATTAGATGTTACTTCAATGCCAAAAAACTATTTACATGGAGTGACTGAAAAATGCCTTTCTTTCATCTGACCACAGTTTGCTAGATGCTCCTAGAACTTTAGAATCGAGTCCTATAGTTAGAGAAGACAAAACGGAGCTTTGTGACAACAATAACTTAGATTATCATTCGTAACAGTTAGCTACTCTATTGGAATCCTACAGTAAAAGAATGAGTTTGTTTACTATTGGTAAGCTTAAAACCCAATATATAACAATAATAATAATAACAACAACAATAACAACAACAACAACAAAAATAATATCTCAAAAAAAGAACCAATGTCATCCTCTTCACCAGTTTCTTGAGTTCCCTGACATTACAATTAACAGTTCAATATGCTATTGCAATGAATGTTTTGACACATAAAAAAAAAAAGAGCAATAAACAAATAGAACAAATCTGAAATATCAACAAAATGCAAGACCAAAGAAAAGTGGGAGGCTCTTATATTTTCAAAGCAATAGCACTTTTCAACTAAAATCAACTTGATGAAAAAAGGATCAATCAACTCTGTATAAAACATGCAATGTTCCATAGTCAAGCAGTTGTACGAAAATACCTGCTGACAGGCTTTGGTGTAGAGGTGGTTGACCAGCAGCCAGATCTCTTTGGGAATTTTTAAGGGTTTGTCCTCCGTATTACCACTCTCCAATAGGAAGTTCATCCTGGACTTCTCCTGAGAGAGGGATTAAGGGCAACTTGTTAGAATAAACTAAAGCCTTTACTTTAAGGTATTAATAAAAATGAGCTGAATTTGACTGAGGCAGTGATAGTTTAGGTGGGATTCAAGCAGGGATAATCCAGACAAAGAATTAGGGAATCGTTAGTCATTATTTACAGGGACCACTGCGGCTGAAGGAAGACCATTTTGTACCAGACATGTCACATTCTATTTACATGCATGCGTGCATGCGTTTACACACAGTGTCCAGAGCCTAGCCTAAATGTAATGTTTTTGGAGAGTGACACGGAGTGGTATTGTATTCTAAAAACCCTATCACTAACTTGAAACTCACAATAAATACAATACAGGCCCTCCACAACTGGGGGGGAAAAAGAATAATCCAACTTTTAATTAATAACCTAATACAACCTATAATACTATCCCATATCAAGAAATAATTCTTTTTAACAAAACCACGTGCCACAATTTTAGGCACCCTGAAGCATTTCCATTTAATTTTACATTATAAAAATGATCACAGTTTCTAGGAACCTCCATGACTTACTGATTCCTGTTTAATACACTCACTGGCCACTTCATTAGGTACACCTGTTCAGCTGCGTGATAACACAGATACCTAATCAGCCCATCACATGGCAGTCCATTTAGGCATGTAGATATGGTCAGTATGACCTGCTGAAGTTCAAACCAAGCATCAGAATGGGGAAGAAAGGTGATTTAAGTGACTTTGTACATGACATGGTTGCTGGTGCTGGGATTTCAACCCACAGACATCTCTGGGTTTACACAGAATGATCCGAAAAAGAGAAAATATCCAGTGAGCAACAGCTGTCTGGGTGAAAAAGACTTGTTGATGCCTGAGTTTAGAGGAGGAAGGTCAGGCTGGTTCAAGCTCATGGAAAGGCAACTGTAACTCAAAAAACCACTTGTAATAACTGTGGTATGTAGAAGAGCATCTTTGAATGCACAGATGGGTTACAGCAGCAGATCACACTGGGTGTGACTCCTATCAACAGGCAATTGAGGCAACAATTCTAAAAAAAAAAAGGCTCAACAAAATTAGACAACATTGGACATTGCCTGGTCGCATGAGTCGTGATCTACCTTTGGATGGTGGGGTAAAAATTTGCCATAAACAACCTGAAAGCATGGATCCATCCTGCCTTGTATTCATGGTTCAGGCTGGTGGTGTAATGGTGTGGGGGATATTTTCTGGGCAGATGTTGGGCCCCTTAATACCAAATGAGCATCGTTTAAACAGCACAGCACGAGTATTGTTGCTGACTATGACCGTCCCTTCACGACCATAGTGTACAGTCGTGCTTGAAAGTTTGTGAACCCTTTAGAATTTTATATATTTCTGAATAAATATGACCTAAAACATCTTCAGATTTTCAAACAAGTCCTAAAAGTAGATAAAGAGAACCCAGTTAAACAAATGAGACAAAATTATTATATTTGGTCATTTATTTATTGAGGAAAATGATCCGATATCACATTAGTGAGTGGCAAAAGTATGTGAACCTTTGCTTTCAATATCTCTTTAGAGATGGTTTTGTAACCTTTTCCAGCCTGATGAGCATCAGCAACTCTTTTTCTGAGGTCCTGAGAAACCTCCTTTGTTCGTGCCATGATACACTTCCACAAACATGTGTTGTGAAGAGCAGACTTTGATAGATCCCTGTTCTTTAAAGAAAACAGGGTGCCCACTCACACCTGATTGTCATCCCATTGACTGAAAACACCTGACTAACTTCACCTTCAAATTAACTGCTAATTCTAGAGGTTCATATACTTTTGCCACTCACTAATGTGAAATATTGGATCATTTCCCTTAATAAGTAAGTGTCCAAGTATAATGTCATTTGTTTAACTTGGTTCTCTTTACCTACTTTTAGGACTTGTGTGAAAATTTTATGATGTTTTAGGTCATATTTAAGCAGAAAAATTGAAAATTCTAAAGAGCTCACAAACTTTCAAGCACCACTATACCATCTTCTGATGGCCATTTCCAACGGGATAACGTGCCATGTCACAAACCTCAAATCATCTCAAACTGGTTTCTAGAACACGACAAGTTCACTGTAATCAAATGGCCTCCACAGTCACCAGACCTCAATCCAATAAAGAACCTTTAGGATGTGGTGGAACAGGAGATTCGCAACACGAATGTGCAGCAGACAAATCTGTAGCAACTGTGTGATGTTATCTCAATATGGACCAAAATCTCTGAGGAATGTTTCCAGTTCCTTGTTGAATCTATGCCATGAAGAATTAAAGCGGTTCTGAACACAAAAGGCTGTCCAACTCAGTACTAGGAAGGTGTGCCTAATAAAGTGGCCAGAGATTGTATATAAGATGATGCAAGAAACATGGGGAAAGACAAGAACACACAATTCAAATAAGAGAATATTGTGCTGACCTTCCTTACCATAAGTAATGGAATAGCTATATAATTAATAGCTACTCATTTGTAAAAACATACAGAGAAAGCAAACATTTTTTTATTTTATTTTCTTAAATAAAAAGTTTCCAAACTACCTTATTTACTAGTTAAGTAGCACAAATAGTCAACCCACAGTAAAATAATGTTGGATGGGAGTGAAAGACAGATGGTTTAAGGGAGGCTGCAAACCAATACCCTAAAGCAACATAACTTTTGCAGGGTGAAACCACAACGACAACAATGTTAACAATAATGCCAAAGTAATCACATACAGTTAGGGATGCACCAACACAATACAGAGTATTATCGGAGCTGAAACTTTGGAACTAGAATCGGATGAGTTTTGACAAACAATCTCATCATCCACATATTTCATGACGTAATGACACACCTGTACAACATACCGTATTTTTTGGGCTATAAAGCGCACCGGGTTATAAGACGCATGAAATGAAACAAAACTCTTAAGTTCCGTCGGAAGCTCAGTTTGGTCTTTACCTGGCGCAGGGCGTCTTCTTGCTTCCTCCACATCCGTACCATTGATTCGTTAATGCTGAATTCTCTCGCAGCTGCTCTATGTCCGTGTTGTACTGCGTGACTGATAGCGTTGAGTTTGAAATCCGCTTCGAAAATGAATGAATGAATGCACACACCCTAATGCTGAAGCACATACCGTATTACTCCGCGATGCTGAGCACTACGGTGGCCGTAAGCTTCGTAACTTACCAAAGTCGTGCTAAAACATTTCGACAGATTTATGAGCGGCGTGTACCATCTACAATCGGTTCTAGGTTAGAAAGCACAACCAGAATTAATTCATACATTACACACACCGCATTTTAAGGTGCACTGTCGATTTTTGAGAAAATTAAAGGAGCACCTTATGGCCCGAAAAATACGGTACTTGGACACAAATGTTTCTATTGTTCACAGGCATCACACCTGCACATAACTCGCTGACAAAGAACTGCCTTGGTTAGTAAATGTGGTATATCATTCAGTCATTCATTTTCCAATCCGCTTAATCCTTGGCCAGAAAGCCTAAACGGCAACACAGGGTGCAAGGCAGGAACAGCTATCGTAGGGCACATACACACACACTATCACACACTAAGGGCACTTTAGAAATTCCAATTAACCCAACATGCACGTCTTTGGACTGTGGGACGAAACTGGAGTAAACTCACGTGGACACTGGGAGGACTGGCAGACTCCATACAGAAAGGATCCCACCTGGGATCAAACCCAGGACCCTTCTTACCATGAGCTGACAGTGCTACCCACCGGCCACCGTACCCAAACTCAGAGCAGGGTGTTGGCCTCAGAGCTTTGATATAGCATCAGAAATGGAAAAATGGAATTGGTGCATCCCTATATACAGTGGGGCAAAAAGGTATTTAGTCAGCTACTGATTTTGCAAGCTCTCCGACTTAGAAAGAAGAGAGAGCTCTGTAATTTTCATCATAGGTACACTTCCTCTATGAGAGACAAAATGAGAAAAAAAAATCCAGGAAATCACATTGTAGGATTTTTAAAGAATTTAATTGTAAATTATGATGGAAAATAAGTATTTGGTCAATAAATTTGGTTCAACTCAATACTTTGTAACATAACCTTTGTTGGCAATGACAGAGGTCAAACGTTTCCTGTAAGTCTTCACCAGGTTGGCACACACTGTAGCTGGTATTTTGGCCCATTCCTCCATGCAGATCTCCTCTAGAGCAGTGATGTTTTGGGGCAACACGGAATTTCAACTCCCTCCACAAATTTTTCTATTGGTTGTGAGGTCTGGAGACTGGCTAGGCCACTCCAGGACCTTGAAATGCTTTTACTCTTCGTTGCCCCGAGCGGTGTGTTTGGGATCATTGTCATGCTGGAAGACCCAGCCCACGTTCCATCTTCAATGGAACTGGTCAATGGAAACTGGTCACTGATGGAAGGAGGTTTTTGGCTGAAAATCTCACGATACATGGCCCCGTTCATTCTTCCCTTAAACAAGGATCAGTCATCCTGTCCCCTTTGCAGAAAAAAAACAGCCCCAAAGGCATGATGTTTTCCACCGCATGCTTCACAGTAGGTATGGTGTTCTTGGGATGCGGACTCAGCATCCATTTTCCTCCAGTTGAGTTTTTACTAAAAATGTTCTATTTTGGTTTCATCTGACCACATGATATATTCTTCCAATCCTCTTTCTGGATCATCCATATCCTCTCTGGCAAATTCAGACGAGCCTGGACATGTACTGGCTTAAGCAGGGGGACACGCCTGGCACTGCAGGATCTGAGTCTCTCTTGGCGTAGTGTGTTACTGATGGTAGCCTTTGTTACTTTGGTCCCAGCTCTCATTCTCATTCATCAGGTCCCTCTGTGTAGTTCTGGGATTTTTGCTCCCCATTCTCATGATCATTTTGAGCCCACGGGATGAGATCTTGCGTGGGGCCCCAGATTGAGGGAGATTATCAATGGTCTTGTATCTTACAATTGCTCCCACAATTGATTTATTTACACCAACCTGCTTGCCTATTGTAGATTCACTCCTCCCAGCCTGGTGCAGGTCTACAATTTTCTTCCTGGTGTCCTTCCACAGCTCTTTGGTCTTGGCCATGGTTGAGTTTGGAGTCTGACTGTTTGAGGCCGTGGACAGGTGTCTTTCATACAGATAACGATGTCAAACAGGTGCCTTTAATACTGGTAGCGAGTGGAGGACAGAAGAGCTTTGTAAAGAAGTTGTTACAGGTCTGTGAGAGCCAGAAATCTTGCTTGTTTGTGGGTGACCAAATACTTATTTTCCACCATGATTTACAATTAAATTCTTTAAAAATGTGATTTCCTGTTTTTTATTTTTTTATTTTTTTCCATTTCGTCTCTCATAGTTGAAGTGTACCTATGATGAAAATTACAGACCTCTCTCATCTTTCTAAGTAGGAGAACTTGCATAATCAGTAGCTGACTAAATAGTTTTTTGCCCCACTATATGACACATATAAAATCCCCAAAACAATTAGTAGTACCATTGTCCAGGTAAAGATGAGTAAAAAGGTTTAGAAGAAATTAAATTTTTAGTGAATTAGCTTAATCTCACACTGAAAAAAAATGTATGAAAATTCAACCGTTAATTGAAGTACATTTGAATGAGGAAAAAAAAATGAATATTTTTAAAACAACCACATGCCACAATTATTGGCACCCATACATTTAATATTTTGTACAAATTCCTGTTGTCAGTAGTACAGAGCTCTGTCTTCTATAAACACTTTATAAAGGTTGGAGAATACAGAGCAGGAAATGAGAGACCATTGCTCTTTAAAGAACCTCTCCAGTTTGTCCAGGGTCTTGGGTCTCCCTTGTTCCTTCTGTACACCAAACCCACATTGGATGTTTGTTGCCAAAAAGTTACATTTTCATTTTTCAAGGATGTGGCATCTGATGATAGTTTAAGACTTTCGCATTTTACATTACTGACCTAACTGTGGATATGGCCATTTTCAGTAGAGTACCTAATTTTATAGCCATTCCCCTGGCTATGAAGATCAACACACTCTCGCTTGTTTTTCCTATAATGAAGAGTGAAAATTTTGGTCTCTGATTGACCTCTCATATATTTCCAAGTGAAAAAGGAAGCTGTGGATAACTGCTTGAAGGTTCCTAGACACTATACCTTAAAAATTTAATTATAAATGGATCAAATGAATCAGTTACCACTCAATCAAGGTACCACTAATTATGGCATATAAGGATTTTTTTTTCCAGACTAAAATCCAGACATGAATCAAATTCTGGATTTTCCTCATCTTTCCATGTGAGATTAAGCCAAGTTCACTTATAATCTTTTTTTTATTCATCTTTACCAGGGGTGTTAATATTCATTGCATGGACTGTGTCATAATTCAAGCTGCCCAGATCATATTTAGCAAGACAGACAACACAACACACTTTACTAAGCCTTACAGTACAACACACTGTAGAGTTTTACCTTTTCCATGTAGGTCTCCTCTCCCTGAAAACGGAGCAGTCCCAAGAGATTTTGGTTGGAAAGGAGTGATCAATGTACAGAAGATGAAGGGAGGAACGGAAGCACAGAGTAATTGCATAAGACTGAATTGCATAAGATGGTAAGCACTCTTCCACCATCACTGGTGTGCAGTCAGCAAAGAAGATCAGCATAATTAAAAGCAAGTAAAGATACAGTGGTACCTCAGTTCTCATCGTTAATTCGTTCCAGACGTCTTGTGGGGAACCGAAAACGAGTACCGAGCAAATTTTTCCCATAAGGAATAATGTCAATTGAATTAATTTGTTCCAGACCCCCGGAAAATCCACACTGCATTAGGCATTATATGCATTAATGGGATTGCACTGCACAGGTGCTCCCTGATTATGAAGCGGAGAGGTTCTATATGTACTATCATAAGTTAAATGTAACAAACTGGGGAGTTTAACAAATGTTATGTATTATAAGGGAGACGAGGCTGAAGTTGGCTTCATATTCACTTTACGTTCTACACTTCCGGTCCACCTTAAATGACTGCAGTTACATGATGGTGTCTGAAGACAGAGATTCAGCCTCATGATGAGTAAGTTAATGTTTAAAACACTTACATTAACCTACAGTTGGCCAAAATCATTAACAACACTTATTTTATAATCAAGTGTTCAAAAACCTAATGTAATTTAGTGAGTAATGGATTTAAAGTTAAAAGTAAAAGCAAAATTGCCACGCTCTCGTCTGCACTGCACTACATATCCCAGCATCCCTCACTGGATGTTCTGATTCCGCTCACCTGCACCTAGTTTCTGTTTATTACTTGCACTATTTATAGACTTTGCAGTTCACTTTTATTTTGTGAAGTGTTAGGGTTTTGCACCACATTTGGTCCCCGAATCCCTTTGCTCCCATTCGGTGGTTTTGTTTCATTCGTCGCTTTAGTTCGCTAGTCCTGGTGTTCCCCGTTGTGGTTGTTTGAGCTACTCTGCCTGGTCTCTCTCCTGGTTTCTTTCACCCTGGTTCGGTTTTCCCATCTTCACCTTGCTTGGTTGGTCGTGTTTCTTTCTTTTTCATCCTTGTTGTGATGCTCGTTTCCTCAAGTGTCTCCATTTCGGTTTGCATCAGTTTTGTTTCTTAGTGATTTCTGTCGGTTGTGTTTTGGTTGTGTTACGTTTCTTCAATAAACCCCTTTTAAGTTTAACCAGCTTTCTGTAAGCGTCTCGCTTTACTGTGTCGGTGTTACTGAATCGTTAATCGAGTTTCGGCTGAAACCAAGCAAACAACAAGAAGCGAGACAAATTCTTCTAGTCAAAATGGGTCGATAACCGAATTCGACGAGTTCCGAGGTGGTCGAAAACCAAGGTACCACTGTATCTCATTTGGCATTTCATATGTCTGTGTGTGTGTGAAACAGTGAAAAAATAAGAGGATAAGTTTAGACAACAGCATGGAAGTAGAGTAGTTTGAATGATGTACTGAACATGCGTTAACAATTTAGAAACAATCAACATCATCTGGACCCGTACACACACCAAAATCCTTTCCTACCAATAAAAGTCCCTATACATGTAATAACAATGTTACTAAGGCTTTGAAAAAGTTCCTCCAGTGAGAAAGTGCCCATTTTCTTGGATTGCAAGACTGGATAAAGCGCGTCTGCTAAATGACAAAACCATTTGTTGCACAGACTCTAGTACCATGTGGCATCGAAATACTCATCTCATAGTACTGACATAAATATAAAGTAATCTAGTAGAGGAACCTTTTGACACAGCCTGCAAAGAACCATTATGTACTCTCTAAAGTCAAGTCGAGTCTGATTTGTTTATATAGCACTTCCTACAATGGGGCATTGTCTCAAAGCAACTTTACAATTTTAGATCATCTTCTAACATCTAGGGCCTATCCCAAATCGACCAGGCCTAGGGTGACAGTGGCAAGGAAAAACTTCCTAAACATTGAGGAACAAACCTTGGGAGGACCAAGACTCAAAAAAAAGGACCCATCCTCCTTGGGTGACATAGATGAAAAATGTAAGAATGAAACGAATGCATCTAGTCAAACAACTCTCATGGTAATAGTTAAAATTAAAGATCTACAACACTACTTCCATAACTCTATAGATATGCTTCATCTCTCACCAGGTCGATGAGTTTGGTGATGGGAACTTCACGGATCGGTTTCTTCATACGGCACAATGTTTCCAGAGAGGTCCCAAAACAGCTGGGCATGTAGCTTCCAGTCACAGTGATGAAATAGTCTTTCCCTCGGTCCAAGTGCAGCACTAGGATGTCCTCAATCTTATCCTCACCAGAGTTAAGTAGAGTTACCGAGTCTTTACTCACATACACCTCCAGTGAGATCTCCATGGTCTCATCTGCAAAGAAGAGTTAGACCAAAACACCTTAAACAGCAGAAACTAGCAGTACATTTCAGTCAGAAGGAAACATTCCTAACAAGATTTTTTCTGACCAACTCCAAGAAATTTTCAACAAATATGCCCGATTACAGACGAAAAAACCGCACATCAACTTTTGAAAAAGAACACGTATATTAATGCTGTCCTTCACACCGAGTCTGAAACTGACAGACGGCAACGTTATGGAAAATATTCAACCGCAGCCCGTTTTCATTTCTACATTGTTCGGATGCGTTTCAATCGGGCTGACCAATCAGAGCTTGGTTGTCACGCTGACTATAAAAACTAGAAAATATCTGGCAGAATAAAGTTGAAAGCCTGGGGAATGATGGTGAAAACCTTTCCGTGACTGTATGCAACTGTTTTCTTGTTTATCTTGCATTCTAATCTGTTCATGCCCACAAGAAACACAAACTACAGCTTCCTGCACTATAGTTCCTGCACTAGCTTCACTCGCGTCTTTGTTTTTTTAAGTTGACGACGTGAAAAAGACACAATGAAATCTCAGTGACATAGTAAGAGAAGGGAAATTAAAGAAAGCAAAAGTGGCAGAGACTTTTAGACTTTGTGATTAGACGTAGCACACTTGGTGTGAAGCTCCCACTACGTTTTTCAAGGCAAAGAATTGTGTGAGGGTGGGAACAGGTGGAGAACTTCTAAAAAATATAACAAAAACTTCTTTCGTAGCTGGTAATCAATGACTTCTTGCTTTGCTGAACATCTGTAATTTCTTCATATTAGTCACGTCATAGTTAACGTGTAAAAGATGTATGAACAGTAATCTGGTTTTATCTAACTCTCCAGTTTTGCTGTTTATTACAGTGGGGCAAACAAGTATTTAATCAGCCACTGATTTTGCAAGCTCTCCGACTTAGAAAGAAGAGAGATGTCTGTAATTTTCATCATAGGTACACTTCCTCTATGAGAGACAAAATGAGAAAAAAAATCCAAGAAATCACATTGTAGGATTTTTAAAGAATTTAATTGCAAATTATGAGGGAAAATAAGTATTTGGCCAATAAATTTGGTTCAACTCAATACTTTGTAACATAACCTTTGTTGGCAATGACAGAGGTCAAACGTTTCCTGTAAGTTTTCACCAGGTTTGCACACACTGTAGCTGGTATTTTGGCCCATTCCTCCATGCAGATCTCCTCTAGAGCAGTGATGTTTTGGGGCAACACGGACTTTCAACTCCCTCCACAAATGTTCTATGGGGTTGAGGTCTGGAGACTGGCTAGGCCACTCCAGGACCTTGAAATGCTTTTTACGGAGCCACTCCTTTGTTGCCCAAGAGGTGTGTTTGGGATCATGGTCATGCTGGAAGACCCAGCCACGTTCCATCTTCAATGCTCTCACTGATGGAAGGAGGTTTTGGCTTAAAATCTCACAATACATGGCCCCGTTCATTCTTCCCTCAACACGGATCAGTCGTCCTGTCCCCTTTGGAGAAAAACAGCCCCAAAGCATGAGGTTTTGACCCCCATGCTTCACATTAGGTATGGTGTTCTTGGGATGCAACTCAGCATCCAGTTGAGTTTTTACCAAAACGTTCTATTTTGGTTTCATCTGACCACATGATATTCTCCCAATCCTCTTCTGGATCATCCATATGTTCTCTGGCAAACTTCAGACGGGCCTGGACATGGACATGCAGGATCTGAGTCCCTCTCGGCGTAGTGTGTTACTGATTTTAGCCTTTGTTACTTTGGTCCCACCTCTCTGCAGGTCATTCATCAGGTCCCTCCATGTAGTTCTGGGATTTTCGCTCACTGTTCTCATGATCATTTTGACCCCACGGGATGAGATCTTGTGTGGTGCCCCAGATCGAGGGAGATTATCAATGGTCTTGTATGTCTTCCATTTTCTTACAATTGATTCCCACAGTTGATTTATTCACACCAACCTATTTGCCTATTGTAGATTCACTCTTCCCAGCCTGGTGCAGGTCTACAATTTTCTTCCTGGTGTCCTACAACAGCTCTTTGGTCTTGGCCATGGTTGAGTTTGGAGTCTGACTGTTTGAGGCTGTGGACTGGTGTCTTTCATACAGATAACAAGGTCAAACAGGTGTCATTAGTACAGGTACCAAATGTAGGACTGAAGAGCTGAAGAAGTTACAGGTCTGTGAGAGCCAGAAATCTTGCTTTTTTGTGGGTGACCAATTACTTATTTTCCACCATGATTTACAATTAAATTCTTTAAAAATCCTACAATAACATTTCCTGGATTTTTTTTCTCATTTTGTCTCTCATAGTTGAAGTGTACCTATGATGAAAATTACAGACCTCTCTCATCTTTCTAAGTAGGAGAACTTGCAAAATCAGTGGCTGACCAAATACTTGTTTGCACCACTCTATGTTCATGGGAAGCAAAGCGTTCACAAAAGCCTAGACACCAGCAGATACAAAGCACCTGTTTGTAAAAGCTTAGCACAATCATATTTACATATGAAATAGCTAATAATATTTTTTACTAATGTAATAGAGCAGATTAATGAAATGCACCTGCATGAATGACCTCAACAGTACACATCTGATTTGTATAAGAAATGAGGGTGTGTGTGAGTATGCATGTGTATGCTTGTGTGGTTTGAAGGGTGTAAAATTAGCCAAAAGAAAAACTATTCTATATTTATTCTTACAGCAACTAATTAATGCTTTAATGTAGACATGAGCTGAAGGTATATGAATGGCATGTACTTTGCATATTTAATACAGTTATGTGCCTTTTAACATCCATCAAACATCCATTCACTTTAACGTTCAAAGTCTTAAGACTTACAACAGGAACTAAAAACGTCTTGTATACATCTTAATGACGTCTGAATGAAAACTAGTACAAGTGAACCCTTGGGACACCCGCTGACAAGAGAGAATTGTAGTCTTTAAGGAAGGAAACAACAACTTTCGTTATTGGTAGGTTTTTATAAAAGACACAAAGATAAGAATTACCGTACTAAAATGTTTTCATATTGTGTTTTCATTAATATTACTGTTTAAAATAAAACTATTGTTACTAATATGACTATTGTCACATGTCCAGTCAATGTCCATTTCAGTCATGTCAGTCAGTCCATTTCAGTTTTAGAGAACACAATGTAGATGTTAAAAACAGCACACACTTATACTTGTTTTAGGTACGGATTATATTTGGATGCAATAAGATTAAATGAGTTGGCTTATTTTGTTGTCCAAAATAAGTAGATGATATAAGAAAGCATTAAATGTAAATTATGTATTTAATTACATGAGCTGGTATTAAATACATAATTTAAGTATGAGCTGTTACCCAAACAAGACACCAGTATGGTTCCTTCTTAAATAAAATGCTGACATGAATTTGATGGGAAATATTCTTGTATGTCTACAGCGTCACCACATAACGCACTTTTCTATAACTTATAACTTCATCAATGTTCTTTTCTCTGAACTGGTAAAATTTTACACGACATGCAAAACCAATCTTTAATAACTGGGCCTGGCACTTACTGGGGTCCAGGACGCCTTCACAGGGGTCAGCTCGTAACCACGGTTTGCAATACTGAGAGTCTGTGAGCTTGGGAATAAAGGCAAATGTACAGGGCACCTGTCCATCATTGGTGATGAGAAAGCTCTTCTTCTGCAGCTGGCGAAACTTCACAGTCTCAAAGATGAACTGCACAAGACAGAATAGCATGGCAGCATGAAGGCATTTTCACACACAGGGGTGGAACTGTGTGTTAACAAGACACTGTCTAGATAACAATGACAATTATGCTCATGTTACGTTAAACTGGCAATAAAAAAATAAATACGACAAAAAATAAAAACAGCAAAATAAAGAACTTTATAGTCAAAAATCCAGCACATGCCACTAGTTCAAGATACTCGATTCTTCACGTACTAAATTCACCAAGCGAGTACTGAAAAGGCACATTTAACAACTGCTCTGACTGACACCTTGATGTCCAGGTGAACAATTGGAGCTTATAAATATGCCACATAGGTCCAAAGTCTGGCTGTTCAGTTTCAGGTGCAATAAATTCTTATAAGCTTAACACCCAAGCCAAACACAGGCACCAAGAGTGGCACTTGGAAATCTGTGGACCCGTGTCTGTACAAATATGACCTACATCATCCAATTTTCACACGTCTTCAAAGGAGACAGAGAGAAGCCAATTAAACCCATCAAAAAAAATCAGGAAAATTATACAATATTACTTATCTCTGTCAGTGGCAAAAGTATGTGACTTTGCTTTCAATATGTGGTGTGACCTCCTTGAGCAGCCATAATTACAACTAAATATAACAGTTGGTCAAAGTCAGATTTATTTCTATAGCGCTTTTTACAAAGCAGCATTGTCTCAAAGCAGCTTCACAATTTCTGTTATCTCCTATTATCTAAGCCCAATCCCAAACTGAGTCAGTGCTGCCTGTCAGTTTAAAGGACTTTTAGTGAACTACTCTGTGCAAAACAGCTTCAACTCTGGGATGTTGATGGATTTCCTGCTTGTTTCAGGTTCTGACAACATTTCTATTGGATTAAGGTCAAAATGTGGCCCTCCACTCTTTGGTAGAACTGCCTCTCTGCTTAGGATCACTGTCTTGCTGCATGACCTATGCAAAACCATGGTACTACCACGAAGTTTCATACATGAGATAAGGTCCTTTCTCAAAACATAACGCTTCACTTTTCACCCAAGAAGTTTCATTTGGGCTCATCAGTCCACAAAACATTTTTTTCAATAGTCTTCAGGATTCTGTGTGTGGTCCTTAGTAAACTGCAGTTGGGTAGCAATGTTATGGGTTTTTTCTTTCAACCCTGCCATGCACACCATTGTTGTTCCATATTCTCCTCTTAGTGCACTAACATCAACATTAGCCAATGTGAGAGAGGTCTTTAGTTGCTAAGAAGTTATCCTGAGTTCCTTTGTGACCTCGTTGACTATTACATGTCTTGCTCTTGGAGTGATCTTTGTTGGCTGACCACTCGGTGATCGTAACAATGGTTTTGAATTTCCTCCATTTGCACAAAATCTGTCTGATTGTGGATTGATGGTCCTCAGAAAAGTCCTATGATCAAGCCATGATACAATTCCACAACCGGACTTCAATAGATCCCTGTTCTTTAAATACAAAGGATGCCCACTCACACCTGAATGACATCCAATTGATTTAAAACACTGAAATGTCAGATAATTTTCCTCCAAGTATAATATAATTTTTGTATTTGTCTAATTGGGTTCTTCTTTATCTACAGTGGTGCTTGAAGTTTGTGAACCCTTTAGAACTTTCTATATTACTGCATAGATATGACCTAAAACAAATGAGACAAAAATGTTATACTTGGTCATTTATTTACTGAGGGAAATGATCCAAGATTACAGATTAGAGAGTGGCAAAAGTATGTGAACCCTTGTTTCAGTATCTGGGGTGACCTCCAGTCATCGATGTGGATACCATTTATTTGCTGTACCAAACCACATAAAACGACTTCATTATTCTCTATGGGTTTCAAAAATGATGCAAATGTTATCCAGGTACATAATAACAGTCCAATATTGTCCAAATTTCAGTACCAGACAACTAAACAGACACACTTACATAAACAAAGTGGCAGTCTACACTACATAATCTAAAGTTATTTTCATCTTTACCCTGGCATGTGTCATAACCCCAGCCCCTATTACTCAAGCAGGCCCTATAACTAGGGAGCCGCTGGCAAGGTGGAAACCTAGGAAAACAAATACAAATACCTCAAATGCAACACTAATGCTGGTTTGCAATGCTGTGTACCTGCCATCTGGGGCAGTCTAGGACACACCCCTGCCATCTCACAATGGTGCATGGTTCTGGACTTGGAAGTGTACCTCAGTTTGTTGCACATCAACCAGTGGTTTTAAACAGTTAATTTTCTCAGCTAAAATTAAACTAACTAACTATAAATAAAGTAATTCACTGGAACATGGGGGGGATTAAATTATCAGGCACAAGCTGGATTACCCAAGAGTAATGACAGTAGATCACCTCACCTCCCTTTGAGTTAATGACAAAGAAGGTAGAAAGTCATTCTCCATTCTATCCATGTCACGAACAATCTCCTCAAATACTCTCTTATACCGCTGCTCATTCACCATTTTGACCTATACCAAAAACAACACACAGGATATATCCACAAATATCATTAACAAGGTGCAAAAACATGCTGCAAAGAGATCTGAGCAAAATATTTTGCAATTTGAACAGAATAACAGGAAAAAATTTGGAAGGTTGAAGCTCACCCCAATGACAAAGAGGGAACTAACAGGTTTGTGATCACTGGTCTGTAGCTCCATATGGCTGCGGTAGTGCAGCTGCTTGACACCATTACCTCTCCACAGAATACGATCACACCAGGCAGGGACCCGGCATTTGCCACTGCACCAAACAAACACAAGACCAAATCAGAAAAACAGACAACCAGAAAGTAATTTGAGTAAACTAAGTAGTTTAAAAAAGTAGTGAAGTTATAGCCTCTTATTTATTTATCTCAGTTTTGTTAGCTTATAGTAGGATTTTTTTGTACCTTGAGTCCCATCTGTCTGATTTTGCATCATATTTGTAAGTTGGGATAAAATTTATATCTCCCTCCATGAAGTCAGTGAAGGCACGCTTCGTTTGCCTTTGGATGTTCAGCTGGCGAATCAAAAGAGAAAACAAATAAGGGGATGGGAAGAGGAGAGGAAGTGTCTCTTCAGTTCAGTCATGTCCGACAGGACCGCTATGCATTAAATATAATTAAAAGGAAACAGGAACAATAACAACAACAAAGGAATTCCACTGACTGTGAATTAAAAGTTCCCAAAAAAGTTTATAGAACTGAGAAGCTACATTCTAACTATATCCACAATGACTTCCTCTTTTACACAACTTTGTTTTAGCTCACACAACTCCCACTGCCATTACCTGATCCTTCTCCTGGAGCCGCCGTAACTCATTTTCAGCAATTAGCCTCTTCACCTCAGCTGCATCATAAATGCACAGTCTGTAGTTCAAGTCCCCCAGCCAAATGACCACACTGAGAAAAATAAATGAACAACAATCCCTTAGATATTACACAACCAAATTCTGAAAACACACAGCACTGGGTCACAGCATTGGTGTAAGCTAGGGAACTGTGGACCAAAAGTCAAGGATCCAAATCCCACCTCTGGCAAGATGCCACTGTTGGGTCCTTGAGCAAGGCCCTTAACCCACAATCGCTTTGATTGTAAGACTGTACCAGTTGTATGTCACTCTGAATTAGACTGTCTGCTAAATGACTAAATGATAAAAGTTTTTCCTGATAAAAATAAAATAACATAAGGCCAAACCTAAAACTGCATTATACAATATTAGTTTTCTCAACAGCAAAAGGTTGGTCAGGAAAATAGCAAGAAAACAGATAAATTAACTTAGCATGGGACAGCCCTTTCCCTTTAATTTCCTTAAATGTTTAAGTGCTGTGGGCAAATTTGCAGTCAGTTTTTTTACAAAAAAAAGTCGGTGTTGTTCAATCCATGCTAATGGCTTCAAACAGTTTATGAGTAGTTGAAAATGTTTCCCAGTTAGTTCATGCTCAAGATTAAAATATTCTCTATAAGGGTCAGACCTGGACTAGATGTGACCAGACCAAAATATTAACATAAACATTAGCGATGGTTCTCAAGACACATCTTGCCGGTCTTCACAGATTGAGCAGTGGCATAGTCTTGTTGAAAAATAACATGTCATCATTCCTATTTAGAAAATAACTTTTCAGTTGTGGGAAGCAAGCCTTTTTATAATATTTTCCTGTACTTCAAAGTATTAATTGACTTTCACAGTGAAGCAGCTCACCAGTACCAGCAGCTGAAAAATCTCCCCACACTATGAGATTCATTCACTGTTGTACTTCTCACCGGATCTTCAGAGAGACCTCACAGGACCATCACCATGCAACTCAAATCATGATTCCTCAGTCCACATAACCCCACTGAACTATTCTGAATCAAACGTTCCATGTTCTACCAGAAATTCTGTCCGTGATGTTTTTCAGCACATCTTCTGGACAAAAAACCTGCATCAGACAACCTTCTGGTTATTGTTCTTCGCGACAAGAGTCTTGTTTTCTGAGGTTTTGAAATCTGCTGACAGTTTTTATTTCCTGTCGTCGAGAACTCAATTTCAGGTCATCTCTGTTTGTCTTGCTGAGCCTTTCTTTCTGTAGATTCAAAGCATTTACCTATCTTTTCAATAGCTGACAGTGAAAACGGGACCTCTTGTGCCTTTATGGTCATATAAACTTTTGAATAGCTGCAACTGGCTTGACAAAGACCAGTTTCGTTGTTTCTGACAGCAACTCCTGCATGATATTTTGCTCTTTTTTTGGGAGCTGATTTTCTCACTCATTTACCTAAGGACTTGTAAGACTGCATATTGTAGATCTCTACCTCTAGATATTTGTCAGGCTTGTGATGGGCTGCATCAGCTGTGGCAGATTACTAACTACCTAACTAACTATAAAGTCCATTTAGAAAAAATTGGACAGAAGATCTGTAGGAAGACTTTGAACATCCAGATACATGTTGGTTTGAGTTTATCAAACATTTAAATCTTTTCATGATTTTATCTTTTTGTACAAGAAGGCTATGCAAGTGAATTTCCCTCTTTGCAGCTTTTCCAGCCCCCTAGTTCAAACGATGGCACAGATCTCAGGAGTTAATTTCATAGTTATTGCCAATTTTCTGACCAATGATTTGTTGTTAGGGCCATTAAAAGCTTAACACTTATTTTTTTATTTTGACCAGGAGTGTATTATATAATTAAATCAGAGATACAAAACTGTCTTGTATCTCTTAAAACTTAAATCATGTCTGACTACACAGTAAGGGTGGAAGCCTAAAACACTCACTCATGCTTCACTATACTGAGAGGTGGGTGCTCCATGAGGTGAAAGCTCAGACGGGCACAGATCTCCTTGTAATCCTGGTTACGTCGCTCAAAGTCTTCCACATGGGCTGCCAGGTGGGAGTTCACGATGCAGAAACTGGTGTTGTAGAATACAAAGCGCACTGCCACACCCCCCTTATTTCCCTACAGGTGGACACAGATCAGTCAAGCTTCTCAATAGCTTAATATATGGTGCAAACTGCAAATACATAGAACCGTTTGAGCCCTCACCATTTTATTCATGAGGCCCGTCCCAACAGTCTCAGCAGCAACTTCACTGATGTGGTTCCTGTGCTCCTTCTTGACAAACACCACCAGCATCATACCAACCAACCGAATAAGGCGAACCTGACAAAAAAATAAAGGAAAAGATCTATTACGTCACATTTCTCCCTTAAAAAGAAAACCTGCAGCACTTTTAGTCAACAGAAAATGGAATAAACATTGGACATTGGTCTGAATGTCATTCTGGTCACATACCTGTCTGTACTTAGCTTTTGGGTTAAGGCTCCGCTCCACAGCATCAACCCACAGATGCTCTTTGGACGAATCCATGTATAATAAAGCCTCTGTGCTCAAATCCAGTTCCTGAAACCTACAAAGTCACAAAACTCACATTAAACACTCAGTTACGACTAGCTTGTGCATGCATTCCAGATATGAGCATCTGTTTTCTGCTTTCTAAAGCGCACTTGAGTGAGTATGATGTTATGGTGCATGTTAACTGTTTCCATGGTGTGCTGCTCATGTGCACTGTTGTTCCACTTCACTGTTGATAATTATTGTCAAGCAAAACTGAAACTGAGAAACCAGACTAAACCTGGTTATGATGGTGATTAAATCGCTCTAAAGAATAGGCGGAGGATCGTTTTACTGGTGCTGATTCACAGGACTGCAGATCTGGTACTGATAAGGTGCTTTTGCATCAGAGGAATGTTTTCATGTTTATTAGAACTGTTGGATGAAGTTTGTAGTGATTTAGTAGAGACCCAAGTGCCTTGTTGAGGGCAACCATCATTTTTAAATATACTTGACTAATATGGCCCATTGGGTAGTCACAGCATTAAACACCTAATACCTTACACTTACCCAAATATACTTGACTGGTAGCTGTATAAGCAACAGGTCTTCGTGCTAAAAATGGCCAAAAAATAACGACGGTTTTGACACTTAAGTAAAATTTGAGTGATTTACATTCCTATCGGCAGTCTGAATGCAAACTTAACAAAAATGTAGTTCTTAGGAGAGCGCCAATGCGGGTAGATCCCTAGAACTGTTTGGTATGAAAGCGGCTAAATACTCTTGGTTGTGCCACGAATAGCCATTGCTCATGTGATGTTAAATCATGACAAAAACAACAACGTTAAATTAGTTTGATTCTTAGATTTATCATCTACGAATGGATGATAAGGAGGTTGGGTCCCTTTTTGAGTATTGGTCCTGCCAAGGTTTCTTCCTCATAACACTTGGAGTTTTTCCTTTTTCCTGTCGCCCTAGGCTTGCTCAATTTGGGATTGGACGTAGATATTAAGAGATAATCTAAAATTGTAAAGTTGCTTTGAGACAATGCTCCATTGTAAAAAGCGCTATATAAATAAATCTGACTTGACTTGTTTAACTTAGAGATCGAATTTCACCCCCAAACAGTTTCTTCGAAATGCAAAAGATTTTTAACCAAAAAACAGTTCACATCAGACTGGGCCAGGGAGTAGTGATAAACACAGGTACTAAATAAATGATGCTCAGAGGACAAATGTTCTGAAACATGTGGCCTTGCCCATGTCCACTTCAAAAGAAGTGACTAAGGACATGTGGGACAGGAAAGAGGAGTCAATACACCAGGGACTGGAAACAATTTAAATGCTTCCAAAGCTTAGAAGGTGATTAAAACTGCTGTTTGATTCCTTCACTCTACTGTGTTGGTCAGAGTCTGAGAAGTACCAGACAGTCAACGGGAAAGTATCGTCTGAGACAAGTTCAAATACATAAAATAAAATAAAATAAAATAAAATAAAAAATAAACAACAACAACCCCCCCCCACCCTCAAGAAAAACCCCAAACCTTTCATTTCTCACCTCAACAGCAGTCATACCAAAAAATCCTAAAATCCACTTGAATGAAAGAGGATGCAACATTTACATTTACAGCATTTATCAGACGCCCTCATCTAGAGCGACTTACAATTGATACAGTCTTACAATCCAAGCAACTGTGGGTTAAGGGTCTTGCTCAAGGACCCAACATTGGCAGCTTGGCAGAGGTGGGATTTGAACCTTATCCACTGGGCTACCACAGTACCACAATAACATGTCAAAAAAGGTATTTTGCCAGACGTGTACACACTTCGTTCATAATTTTATTTATTGTAGCTTACTAAAGTTAACTCGTCACTGAAAAATTTTCCCTACAAAAACACATCACATCAGGACCGCCCATAACACCTTAATATTGCTGAGGCTCAGCGAAAAACTAGGCAAGGAGAAAATCTAGTATGACCACTTCGGTGTGTTCACATTCTGTTAACAATTAATTGTTATTTATTACTCTGTTGCATTAGTATTGGAATTACAAATATTACTAACCCGACTGCATAGATATCAGGAGGCTCTTGGTCACAGTACAACCAGGAATCCAAACTGCTGTCAGGGGCCTGACCATTCACATTCCATGTGCCTACAAAAATCCTACAAAACAACAAAACATTGTCAGCATTCACTGGCGGAAAACCAATCTCTCTTTTGTGTCAGTACAGGAAACAATATTAACCTGAAGTTCTTGATATCCACATACTCCTTCTCCTTCTTTCCTAAGCGGTATTTTAGAAGGCCCTCTCTCAGGCCTAGCTGACTGGTGAACATGGCTTGCCTCATGGTGTTTGTGGTTGGACTGTCAGACCAGGTGTTGGGCCGGTCTACAGCGTTGCTATACCTGCAGGCCCACAAGACATGCTAAATCCACTTCAATGGAAGACAGCAGATTTCATAACATAGTCGATTTTTGACACTTACTCCTGTCTGACAGGTGTGCTCATTTGCATAGGAGGAGGCCTTTCTTTAGGATAGGAGGGTTTTCTAGGAGGAAGTGGAGGTGTGGGAGGAGGGGGGGCCTCACGTGGAGCAACAATCCGGTTTTGCTTATTCTTCTTTTCCTCAACGTTTAGAGCATGGTAAAAATTATCCTCAAACCCAAAATCAGCTGCCAGTAGATTTGGAGCATCTGCAGAATCTAAACAAGGCACAATCACTAAATAACATTTAAAACATGCAAAATGATATTCATACAGTATTTATACATTAATTACATTACTACAAGACATTCTGCATACCAGTGCTTATAGGCTTTCCTGGAGTACTGTTATTGGTGCTACTAGGCTGAATGTTCTTGGCACCATTTCCTGCTGTTTTCGAGGTACTTCTCAGAGGGGGGACTGGGACAGGGCCTGTAGGAGGGCCAGGTGCCACAGACTGTGTGTTCATATGTGCTGAACTTTTTCCTTGAGCTGGAATATGAATTAACACAGTCAGGTCAAAGTAGAAGTTAAATGTATATATACACACACACACACACACATATATATATATATATATATATATATATATATATATATATATATATATATATATATATATATAAATCGCATTGTAGGATTTTTAAAGAATTTAATTGTAAATTATATATACACACACATATACACATATATATATATATATATACACACACACACACACACACACACACACACACACACACACACACACACGATGTTGACATCCTCAGCCTTGCGTTCACGGTTCGGAAAATGCTTTAGCCAGTACAAGAATAAACCGAGTTGTGACTGATATCAGTGTTCATCTGACACATATCACATATCATATCATCCTTTGGTTAGATTGTCAATGCAAACTTTGATTGTTGGTTGTTCATGTTTGGTTTGTGTACCCAGGAAAAAATGTACTGTGAAATTTGACAGTAGATCAAATTACCACCAAAATTCATAGTACACCCGTGAAATAATTCAGGGTCAGTTCATAGTCAACCAAATTTACAGTTGTACTATGAAATTTCACAATAGAAACACAAAGTGGCCAAATTACCATCAACATTTCATAGAAGAACTGTGAAAGTTCACAAAAACTGTCAAGCAATTCACAGTTTTACTATGAAAATTCACAGTACATTTTTTCCTGTGTAGCACTTAGAGTGTTAGTGTAAAAGTTCATGCAGTGTTAAGGGCATCTAGCTCTTTGGGCATTAGGATATATGTGATCTATTGCCTTCAGTTTAATTGAAACCATCACTCTACTTTGACAATGCAAGTCTCAACATCATTTATAGAAAACTGTACTGATGAGTTAAAGTTTACATGCTTATGTTGCATTTCCTGTAGTCAACTACTAAAAGAGATGAATTACTCACTCCTCTTCTGCATGTTGATTGGAGGAGGAGTTGTCTGTGTTACGCATGGCATATATGGGTGGCAGACTTAAATAGTTGTAAATATCAGTAAAAGGAAAACAATTCTCCAACAACAGTAGTTTAGATTTGTATTAGATTAAAGCCATTTGTGATCATAATCCCTTCGTACACTCTAAAGAGCTTGATTTAACCAACTCAGCAAGTTCAGTTAGAGTTAATCATCAATTCATTTTCATACCTAATTAAATCTAATCAGGGTCATGGGGCAGCCAGTGCCTAGCTGGCAGCAAAGGGCACAAGGCAGGACCAACCCTAGACAGGATGCCAGTCTATTGTAGGACATATGCACTCACACTAGGGCCCTTTAGAGACACCATTTAATCTAATGCCATGGCCACCTAAAACCAGGAACTAAATAGTAAAAAGTCCTCCTGATATTTTTCTGATATCTATTTTAAATATCAACCGCCACTTAAAAATAAGGGTCTGAGTTTTATTATTATTTCTGTAGGTGCACCTAAGAAATCTGCCTTTCAAGCTGATAGTCAAACGTGATGCCGTGATGTCAAATAAACCATCTGTACTTCATAGAAGAGAATCAGTCTTCACAATCAAAACATGCTATTAAAAATTAGATTTGAAATGAAATAATAAACCCGGGAAATAAACCCGTGATTTTACATTTTAATATCTATCACAGGAAGGCTTAAGAGAAAATGCAAATAATCTTGATTAATTTAATTAGTTTCGTTTTCCACCATAATGTTTGTTTTCTCATGCTCGAAAAGAATTATGAATGAATGTGAAGACAGTATACGATTTCCATACAACATCACAGAAAGAAACTGAGGTCAAGCTCTTCCCATGAGAGTACATACTAAAACACAAGCAGCAGCTCAGGTTAATGAGCAACCTCAGTAAATAGATAAGACAAGGTTGACTTATTAATAAAATGAGCCAGCACATTTTCTTACTTTGCTGCTTGGCCTTCATCACTTGCTGGAAAAATGCTCGACTGCGTTCATCATCCTGCAACTCCAGCAAGAGCTCTGGAGTTTTCTCCCCTCGAATCCGGATCCTCAGTGTTGCTGTCGAAGTAACAAAACGGGGTTTATTCGTTATAGGTTTTTTTTTATTATTATTATTTACCCACACAGCTGACAAGCAATACATTTGAACAGGTTCAATTTAAGATATGGTCCATGACAGTAAATAGAAAGATGACAGTGTGCGCAAAAACCCCCAAGAACTGCAAACCAACGATACTAGAAACAGGATTTTTGTTTTTGTAACCACCATCATTCCCAGTGAAATACTCTTCCTTTAAATAATGCTTTAATAATCTGTCAAACAAAGTACTGTTAGAAGCTAGAAGAAAAATAAAATGGGAAAAAGGAAAAATGGAGTGTTATGCTTACAGCTTATTGAGATGTCAATGAGAAGAGCCTCCTCTGCTTCTGAAAAGGCAGTTACAGGAAGTTATGACTCAGTTAAGCAAAGGTTGCTACGGGTTGCTATACTAGTGTTGAGAAGATTCCAACAGGCTCTTTGTAAATGTTTGTTTTAAAATTTACAACAGGGAGGGAATACAGACATCATAGACTTGCAGATTGCGTTTCACACTCAGACACACCCCTGCTTGCATTATTTCAGAAAATAAGAATAAAACTAAATAGGATAATACTTTATTCAGTCAGTCAGTGTTTTTACAAGTCTTAAAGGCACCCAAAATACAACAATGATACAAAGCATGTTCAAGCTAAGATTTGTATAGGACAGACTAGGAAAGTATAGGACGACATAACATACTGCTGTCACTTACCTCGTACTACTTGAAAATGCCTATTTATTGGTATGGACAACTGCGGCACTGGATTTAAAGTAACTTCCTCTGGATTTGACAAAACACTCAACCTTAAAAGGAGAAAGAAATGTTTTAATGCAAGCTTTACCTATTTTTTACTCTCTTAATTACAGCATTAGAAGTTGAATTCGCAGTAAACTCCACTCTGCAGTAAAATCTACATCAGTGGTACTCAGACTGTGGCTTGGTGAACAAAATAACTCAACAACTTCCTGATTCAGGTGTGGTCATATTCGGGCATGTGGTCTATTCAGGCATAAACAATACAGAGGATATATACAGTGGTGCTTGAAAGTTTGTGAACCCTTTAGAATTTTCTATATTTCTGCATAAATATGACTTAAAACATCATCAGATTTTCACACAAGTCCTAAAAGTAGATAAAGAGAACCCAGTTGAACAAATGAGACAAAAATATTATACTTGGTCATTTATTTACTGGGGAAAATTATCCTATATTACATATTAGTGAGTGGCGAAAGTATGTGAACCTTTGCTTTCAGTATCTGGTGTGACCCCCCTGTGCAGCAATAACTGCAACTAAACGTTTCCTGTAACTGTTGATCAGTCCTGCACACCGGCTTGGAGGAATTTTAGCCCATTCCTCTGTAAAGAACAGCTCCAACTCTGGGGTGTTGGTGGGTTTCCTCACATTAGCTGCTCGCTTCAGGTCCTTCAACAAGATTTAGATTGGATTAAGGTCAGGACTTTGACTTGGTCATTCCAAAACATTAACCTTATTCTTCTTTAAAAATAACGGTCATTTGGTGAACTTCTTGGTGCTTAGGTCGTTGTCTGCGGTCATGACCCACATTCTCTGGAGATTCAGTTCATGAACAGATGTCCTGATATTTTCCTTTAGAATTCTCTGATATAATTCAGAACTTAATGTTCCATCAATGATGGCAAGCCTTCCTGGCCCAGATGCAGCAAAACAGACCCAAACCATGATACTACCACCACCATGTTTCACAGATGGGATAAGGTTCTTATGCTGGAATGCAGTGCTTTCATTTCTCCAAACATAACGCTTTTCTTTTGAACCAAAAAGTTCTATTTTGATTTCATCCGTCCACAAAACATTCTTCCAATAGCCTTCTGGCTTGTCCACGTGATCTTTAGCAAACTGCAGATGAGCAGCAATGTTCTTTTTGAAGAGCAGTGACTTTCTCCTTGCAACCTTGCCATGCACATCATTGTTGTTCAGTGTTCTTCTGATGGTGGACTCATGAACATTAACATTAGCCAAATGTGAGCGAGGTCTTTGGTTGCTTAGAAGTTACCCTGGGGTCCTTTGTGACCTCACCAACTATTACACGTCTTGCTCTTAGAGTGATCTTTGTTGGTCGACCACTCCTGGGGAGGGTAACAATGGTCTTGAATTTCCTCTATTTGTACACAATCTGTCTGACTGTGGATTGGTGGAGTCCAAACTCTTTAGAGATGGTTTTGTAACCTTTTTCAGCCTGATGAGCATCAACAACTCTTTCTGAGGTCCTCAGAAATCTCCTTTCTTTCGTCTCATGATACACTTCCACAAACGAGTTATGAAGAGCAGACTTTGATAGATTCCTGTCCTTTAAATAAAACAGGGTGCCCACTCGCACCTGATTGTCATCCCACTGATTGAAAACACTTGATTCTAATTTCACCTTCAAATTAACTGCTAAATCCTCGAGGTTCACATACTTTTCCCACTCACTAATATCGAATCATTTTCCTCAATAAATAAATGACCAAGTATAATATTTTTGTCTCATTTGTTTAACTGGGTTCTCTTTATCAACTTTTTTTTAAAGCAAACTTGTAAAGTCTAGCAAATATTAAGCAAAATATTAAGTTATTGAATTCCCATAGTAAAGTCAAAATATCGTAAGTCAGGCCATCAAAACAGGGAGTACCTGTACTGTCAAATGCTAAAAATATTTACATCAAACCAGTTTCAAGTGTTAAGCATGATTAATCACATTTTCAAACCCTAAATAGTTTTTTTAAGCGACTGGACAATGCATTTATTACTTTTAATAATTCTATAACCTTATTTTTATCATGTCCTATATCGTTCATTGATTTAGGACACTGAGGCTGAGGTATCATGTTCATGGCACAAAAATCTAAACTGTATGTAAACTGTAGGGAACAGTGATTAATGCACCATTCCAGACACAGCCCATAAATTAGCCTCAAATGGACAAGAATGGTTGGCAGCAAACCAACCTTAATTGTCAATAATAATAATAATAATAATAATAATAATAATATGTACCAACTACAACATATAACATTAAACATTGAGCCACAAGGTCCAAGAGGGAATGGGAAATAATTCAACCAGGAGTGCCCCATTATAGAAAAAAGGATCCTTTTCTCTTGCAGTCAGCACTATTCTCCCACTCTTACAAACAGTCCTAATAAAAGCAACAGAGTTCTCTTTACAGTCAGTTCCCATTTCAGGAAAGAGGTCATCGGTAATTACTTCTGGAGATAATCACTTGCAGGTAAAATGACATTAAGTAAAACTAACAACCATGTGGCTCCCGCTGCACCCAAACCTGTGGAACTATGGTGGCAGAGTGGTTAAGGTAATGGACTACAAACAAGAAGGTTCAGGGTTCAAGCTTAAATAGTGGCTTGGAAATTATATCAGTAGTAAGTCGCTCTAGATAAGAGGGTCTGCCAAAAATATGTAATGTAAACCCTAATACAAAGAAAGCCTGCTTCACACAGAAAGCTTTATGTTAACACTACATTGCTACATGATGATATTTTTGAGTTACAAAACACTCCCTACACCCCCCACCCCGGCCACAGAGCCACAGACACACGCACACAGACTTCACGAAATGCTACTTTGAGGTACCGAACATTACGCCACCTCACATCAGTGCCCCAGAGCTCAGAGTGAGCTTTCAGTGTGGTGAAATTTTAAAACCGTTAAAGAGGTTGCATGCTCATGTGAGGCTTATTAGGTCTTAAGACAGCATGAAGGAATGCAAGATAATGGACAGCATGATGGCAGACAATTAAGATACTCAGTTTTCATCACTCTCACTCTCTGTCTCTCTCTCTCTCTCTCACACACACACACACACACACACACCTTATTATGCTTATGGATTTTCCCATACAGCTCATCTCAGTGAATGTTGGTTTGCAACAGGATGTTACATGAGGTAATTTAAAAGAAGTAATTTACTCAATTCAGTGATCCGTTAGAAGGAAATACTTACGTAAACTGTCCCGAGCATTCCAATAGAGACAGGAGTCTAGGTTCTCCTAGAAGTCCGGTCCTCAGCTCAAGCCCTTTTACCGTCTGGACAATGCAGTTAAGGATATAATGGCATACAGTCAAATATAAAATTAATTGGGTGCTCTAAATAATGAAGGCTTCAAAAGAGAGCTGAAGCCACTGATGGAAGACAAGAAGAAAAAGCAAACTACATTTCAGTGCAGAAAAATTACTCTTACAAAGGTTATTCATAATAAATGTATTTGTTAAACACTGGTGTATTTCATAAAATTCCATTTGCAGTTGTTTCATAAAAGCAATTAGCGTTACAGCAGCAACAGAACAAAAGCAGAGGTACTTCAAGAGAAATTATAAATGTAGACATAAATATGATGATATAAAGCTGCAATGCAGTATATAAACTGTGAATAAAGTGCAAACAGATGTCCAACAGGTTTACTCTAGGAATATGCTGTTATATAAAATAATGTCCTTGTAGAGTGACGAACTGTTATACAGTAAAAGTGTAATGAAGTACCGTCACACGATGCATCAGTGTAAACTGGGACAACACATCAGCTGCCATCAAATGCAGTCATATTGACAGACGCACATCCTGTTCTCACTGAGTGCGTTTACATGCACCTAATAATACGATAATTCAAGACAATCACATCTTGTCAGTAATCCAAACGACGAGTATACATGCACTTAATCA
Organism: Ancistrus triradiatus; assembly: GCA_025084515.1. NCBI lineage: Eukaryota > Metazoa > Chordata > Actinopteri > Siluriformes > Loricariidae > Ancistrus > Ancistrus triradiatus. The sequence continues at coordinate 235,584 of JAJAGP010000101.1, forward strand.
GATACTGGGTTTACATGACTTTACACGCAGTAATGGGATTTCTACTTTGCAAAAAGCCAATAATCTCATATGAGTATGTGACAAACCTAAATATTAAATTAGAAAATTATTTATTTTCTCAAGTATATACAGAGTATGTTCTCAGAGTGTCCACAAAGTGTTCGATAGCCATTTCACTGCCTTTAATTCTGAAGTGCGTTTAATTCCGGGGTTGCCAGATCCAGCAAGAAAAAAAAAAAACTGCTAAAGTCAACAAAAAAAGAAGCCAAATAACACCAAATCTTTAGAATAAGCGAACCTGGCAACTGTGGTGGTAGTCTGAAAACAGTGCATGTAAACGCCCTCATTGAGAATCCTTCCAATTTATTTTAATTGCAGGGAACTAAAGTCTCTTTGTTTTTTTTAACAAAGAAAGGTACACATTATTCTGAATTGTTATTGTTCAGTGATAATAAAAAAGAGGTTTTGTTTTCACTTGGTAATTTAAAATTTGGTTAAGCTACAGTAGTGCATTATGTTTACAATTTTAAACATCTGTTTCAAGTATTTTATTTTAATTAAGGGGACTAAAGCTTTTCGTTTAAACACTTGTACGAGAAAATGTGTATTGGTTTGCACTGCTTACACTACACAAATAAGAAGCAATGTCTTTTATCAAATGCAAAATCAGTAATTGTGAGAAAATCGAATAGTGAACGAATATCGTGAATCGAATCGAATTGTGAGTAGTGTGTTTAGTTACACCCCTATTATACAGGGTGACTGCTGCTGTACATACTAAGTGTGCAACGAAAGGCAGAGTCCGAGTTCACGATCAAACCAGAGATGCTGGAGCTGGGAGGCTAACGCCTGTCACCCACTCACTGCCTGATAGAGTAGTATCCATTTCCATTATGTCAATTAATTCAAATCTACAAAATATGACAATTGTCCATACAAACTGAGATATATGCCTGAATATATGTGAGATGGATTTTGAGTTATAGTTTTATGTATTAGAAAATATCTGTTAAAAACGTGTTGTGGAAGCAAACAGGCAGCTATTGTAGATCAGAATCAAACTAAGAATAACTTACACTATGAACTTTTAAGACACTGATCTAGGTAAATATTGCATATCTTTATAATACAGTATACATTTTGATGCACTCCTCGCTATATGATCTGAGAAAAGGGGTTGCGTAACCCATCAGAAGAAAAAACTTGAAGAATACTCATTAAACTCTGCTGCAGAAGAAATTGCACAGGATGAACAAATTGTCGATTTCAGCAGCAGCCAAAACCATGTATTGCTGTTTTTCACATTTTCCCCTTTCAGTTGTTCCTGTTTGAGGTCACTACATCAGACCACCCACATATTAGACTTGGCAAAGGTTTTTATGCAGATCATGCATGCAGCCAACAGCACTCACTCATTCACTCACTAGAAAGCTGAAGACATGGCTGTAACTAATGTAACACTATATCACTGCTTCACCACTAATACTGTGCTATATAGGAAGAGACTCTGTAGGGCACTAAGCAGTAGCATTGGAGCACAACTGAAATCTAACACTCCCTCATCATCAGCATGTGTCAGCACTGTTCTGTCTCAAACACACACAGTATTAAACTGTGTTCAATGCAGAATGATACTGTGAATTAATGTTAGTGAAAGCAGTGTGTTTTTCATGCATGCCTGCGTTTGTGCCGCAGTGTGGCTAAATGTGACCGCCACAGAATCGATTACATGAGACTGATCGGCCGATCACCGGTCGCAACCAATCACACTGAAAACCGGCCGATACCGGTCACCTGCCAATCTCTAAGGACAACATATCGTTTTGCATTAATGACATAATACAGGAATGTGCCACATAACATCCTTTCAGACATACGAGAGTGGTCAAATAAGGTTCTCATCCTTATTAACAAGGTAATTATAAATAAGGCAGTACACATCCCATATATTACTTTGCCAGACGCATTAAAGCACTGCATGTACCGTTATAGTGAGATGATTTTACCCATCTTAAAAAAAGATACTATGTGGTGGGTATTGGCTATAGTCTACAGTACCTCACAGCATTGATAAGTACAATATATAGTATGGTATATGTACAAAGTCCAGATCGCATACCCTGCAGTTTAACAGCATGTATGAACTCATACTAACATCTTGTAAAAAGTCATCCTGAATGGGATTTTTTTTATTTATTTTGCATGGCTGCACTACACTCACCAGCCAACTTTATGAGTCAGTTACACCTCGCTAGTACTGGATCGATCCCCCTTTTGCCTTCAAATCTTAAGTCTTTGTGGCATAGATTCAGCAAAGTGCTGGAAACACAACGTAAAATATTTTATTGACCAATTGTTGGTGAGCTTGTGCAAACTGTAGCCTCAATTGCCGGTTCTTAGCTGACCGAAGTGGCACCCAGTGTGGTCTTCTACTTTTATAGCCCATCTGCATCAAGGTTCATTGTGTTGTGCATTCAGAGATGCTCTTCTGCATTCCTCGGTTGTAACGAGTGGTTATTTTAGTTACTGTTGTCTTTCTATCAGCTCGAACCTGTTTGGCCATTCTCCTCTGACATCAACAATGCATTTTCGCCCAAAGAACTGCTGCTCACTGGATATTTTCTTGTTTTTGGAATAATCTCTTTAAACCCTACAGATGGCTGTACATAAAAATCCCAGCAGATCAGCAGTTTCTGAAAAACTCAGACCATCTAGCATCAACAACCACATTCAAAGTCTCTCAGATCACCTTTCTTCCCCATTTACATTTGTCACTTAGCAGACACCCAGTATCTCTAAGTGACATAAACGTAAATGGGGAAGTCTCTTATCCAGAGCGACTTACAATTTATATACTCTTACAATCCAAGCAATTGTAAGTTAAGGCTTGCTCAAGGACCCAACAGTGGCAGCTTGGCAGAGGTGGGATTTGAACCCTGGTCCTTCTGGTCCATAGTCCAGTACCTTAACCACTAGGCTACCACAGTCCTACTATTCTGATGCTCGGTTTGAACTTCAGCAGGTGGTCTTGACTCGCTATACATGCCTAAGCGCACTGAGTTGCTGCCATGTGATCGGCTGATTAGATATTTACGTTAACAAGCAGCTGGAAAGCTATACCTAATAAAGTGAGCGTATGCTTCCGTACTATTGAAACAAGAAAGCAAATGGGAAATAATTCAAAGGACAATGAACAGAAGATGCAGCTGAATCGAACAGACCGAATCCAAAGCCAATAACCGAGTTGTGTTAAAAGACGTAACAAAGTTTCAGCAAGATCCAAACAGATACAAAACACCGGGGACTACAATGTAGTTCTGATGACGTAAAAGAGTGCGAGCATTTGTAAATTCCCTTGTTCAGCAGGTTTGTTTGGTCACAAGAGCCGGTTCAGTTCAGTTCATCTCATCTCATCTCACAAGCTTCTACCTCACAGGTTACCACCTGTCTAGATAGCTCTCAGCTAGTTACTAGCATAGTTAGTTTACTCATTGTTACACACAAGCTTCAAAAAGATACAGCCAGGCACTTTTCCTCACCGAGTCCACCAGATGAAAACATCGTTGACGTCCTAGTCAGCCTATCGCCATATATTTAGCTAGCCAGTGACTAACCGGCTACTTAACAGGATTTAATGATTCGCTGAATGCGGCTGCGTGTCAAACCGCATACTAAATAGCACGGGAAACAAGCTCGATACAGAAGGTGCTGTTCTAATATGACATAGTATTTCCTATGCGGTTTGGGACACAACCTGCCTCGTACAGTCCACACCCCTTACGCTTCGCTTGTGACGGCCTTCTGCTCTGGAAATCCACAAACAGTGGAAAGCTTTAACAACAGCTGTTCATTCAGACTCTGCTCAAGCTAAAATAAAACTTTTTATCCTTTACAGAGCTCACAAGCTTCTTTATCTTTAGTGCTCTCAACTAAACACAGAGCCAGCTAACGGCTAATGCTACTGCCACTCACCGCTATAGTGTTACTCCCGGCCATTAAAACACTGACAGCACCATTCAAGAGTAGAAAACAGTCGTTAAAGCTGTTCTTTACAACCGAACTAGTGTATTTATTACATTAACCTAGACGGATTATTAAACTAAATTCAAACCCTAACTCTCCACATTCCATCCAACTGGCTCCCGACAGCGCTCACAGCTTTGCATTGCTATAGCACCCCTGTAGTTGTATGCAGCAAGAGCCGCTACTGTCTCAAGAACGTACAGACTGCGCACAGTTTGCGCATACGTAGTAAATAAATGCCGCATAATAACAAGGCCACAACCGGGCATTTGTATTTGATTGTACAAGCTGTATTTTAATGTTGTGTTTTTGGATTTTTTTGCGTTTTATTGAAGCCCTCCCTGGTCAAGGTCGCGGGCATATCCTCAGAGATTAAAGCTTGCAGGAGTAAATTATTTCAGCATATTATATCTAAATTGTCATGACGCTGGTGTCATTTGCTTCTGATATGCTAAAGCATACTCTTACTGCTCTGCCTCCTGGAGACCCTATGGAGCATCTAACACTGTCTGGCAAAGATAGCACTTGTTTATTCTTTACTTCAAAGGCCACGTTGGTGTCAGACACTTCAGGGCTAGCCCCTTTCCCCCTTCTCCCTTTTTTAGACTGCTGTACACAATAAACTAGATCACTTTGAACCTTCTACGGACTTCATGTGTCGTGAATCCCAGGTACCTGGAACACAGGCTGACAGATGAACAGCAGCTAGCTTTGGATTTCCTACCCTAAAATAATCCTTTTCTACACAGGGTGCAGGCATATGTGTTGGGTGATGTCAGGTGATCACAGGCCTGGTAGAGGCTTCACTCAAACAAGGTCGATCATGCCTGTGATGCCTGGACCAGCCAGTAGGCACCGCCAGTGTTCTTAAATTACACGTAATTTAACAACATTAAAACATATAATCAGTAGTTGCTTTATTAGGTGCGCTTTCCATAAAGCTGTACAAGCCAATCATTTTTACAGAAAACATAGTTTTACAGGTACAAATACCTGGGTACAAGATAAGATTACGAATGCTTAGCATATTCACTCAGCATGCGGAACATTATATATATAAACTGCTCAAATAACACATCCTAGATCTGAATAAATCAAACTTCTGTGAAATCAAACTGTCCACTTAGGAAGCAACACTGATTGACAATCAATTTCACATGCTGTTGTGCAAATGGAATAGACAGCAGGTGGAAATTATTGGCAATTAGCAAGACACACTCAATAAAGGATTGGTTCTGCAGGTGGGGACCACAGACCACTTCTCAGTACCTATGTTTTCTGGCTGATGTTTTGGTCACTTTTGAATGTTGGTGGTGCGTTCACACTCGTGGTAGCATGAGACGGACTCTACAACCCACACAAGTGGCTCAGGTAGTGCAGCTCATCCATGATGGCACATCAATGCAAGCTGTGGCAAGGAGATTTGCTATGTCTGTCAGCGTAGTATCCAGAGGCTGGAGGCGCTACCAGGAGACAGGCCAGTTCACCATGAGATGTGGAGGAGGCCGTAGGAGGGCAACAATCCAGCAGCAGGACCACTACCTACCTGCCTTTGTGCAAGGAGGAACAGGAGGAGGGCTGCCAGAGCCCTGCAAAATGACCTCCAGCAGGCCACAAATGTGCATGTGTTTGCACAAACGGTTAAAAACCGTCTCCATGAGGATGGTATGAGGGCCCGATATCCACAGATGGGGGTTGTGCTCACAGCCCAACACCGTGCAGAATGCTTGGTATTTGCCAGAGAACACCAGGATTGGCAAATTCGCCACTGGCGCCCTGTGCTCTTCACAGATGAAAGCAGGTTCACACTGAGCACGTGACAGACGTGACAGAGTCTGGAGACACCATGGAGAGCGATCTGCTGCCTGCAACATCCTTCAGCATGACTGGTTTGGCAGTGGGTCAGTAATGGTGTGGGGTGGCATTTCTTTGGAGGGCCGCACAACCCTCCATGTGCTCGCCAGAGGTAGCCTGACTGCCATTAGACCTCTTGTGAGACCATTTGCTGGTGCGGTTGGCCCTGGTTCCTCCTAATGCAGGACAATGCTAGACCTCATCTGGCTGGAGTGTGTCAGCAGTTCCTGCAAGATGAAGGCATTGAAGCTATGGACTGGCCCCCCGTTCCCCAGACCTGAATCCGATTGAGCACATCTGGGACATCATGTTTCGCTCCATCCACCAACGTCACGTTGCACCACAGACTGTCCAGGAGTTGGCGAATGCTTTAGTCCAGGTCTGGGAGGAGATCCCTCAGGAGACCATCTGACACCTCATCAGGAGCAATTGCAGGCGTTGTAGGGAGGTCATACAGGCACGTGGAGGCCACACACAATACTGAGCCTCATTTTGACTTGTTTTAAGGACATTACATTACGAAGTTGGATCAGCCTGTAGTGTGTTTTTCCACTTAAATTTTGTGTGTGACTCCAAATCCAGGCCTCCATTGGTTAATAAATTTGATTTCCATTGATGATTTTTGTGTGATTTTGTTGTCAGCACATTCAACTTTGTACAGAACAAAGTATTCAATGAGAATATTTCATTCATTCAGATCTAGGATGTGTTATTTGAGTGTTCCCTTTATTTTTTGAGCAGTGTATATATAAATAAATAATGTTTCATGTGTGAAGTGAATCTTATATGCAAAAGGAACTTTGTCAGTTCTATTTTAATTATCTGCATTTTATTCAGTGTTTTGTTTTTTTTCATAGCCATGAATGAGAAATGGGAAGTAATATCACCTGAAATGCATTTTATTCACCACAAACTGACGTTAGTAGGCTTGTTAATACGCCTGATGTTCAGTTAATGCAGATCTGTTATTGTAGTAATTTTATGGTAAATGCAGATGGTTTCATGAAAACAAAAGAGCTGTTTAAACCAAAGATGAGGCCAAACTTGCTTTTCAGGAGTTTCACTCCTGTGGAACTGGTGAGAATGTAGGCATTACAAAAAGAATGTGTTACAGACTTTAGTGGCCTGGAATGTGTATTACGGTTGTCTGTACTTCTCATGCATTGTATAAACTGTATGAATGTTACGAAAAACTTATGTTTTAGGTCCTGGAGTTTGACAAACGTCTGAAGGTTGTAAAACCTCTGACTGATATCCAGACATTTCAATGTACTAAACTAAACATGTTGAAGAATATAAAAGATCTATGTCAATTGTGTGACAATTCTTGATGCTGAGTGGCTGGCTGATAATGTAAGAGTAAGAATGTTGCTGAGTACATTGTGTACTGAATTGTTTCTTTACATTTGCTTTAATACAGGTTGATGTATACCCATGCTTGCAATCAGAAGTATTGAACCTCCCAAAGAAAGTAAGGATTTCTAACTTTCCAGTAGCAGGATATTTGGTTAATATTATCACAAGTCAACCCTTTTATACTACTGCTGATTTTGAAGGATGCTGATGGACTGGTCTTCTGGCCACTTTATTAGGTACATGTTTCACCAGTTCTTCAGTATGTTAAAAATTCTGCGGCGAGAGTTCTCACTCGATCCAAAAAGTCAGCTCATATCACCTCCATTCTGCATCAACTACACTGGTTACCTGTTCTGCTCCATATTCAATTTAAAGTACCCCTCCTGACATACAAATCTGTAAATGGTCTGGCACCACATTATTTATCTGAGCTCCTACACCCACACTGTGCAGCATCTTCACTTAAGTCTTTGGATAAAGGTCTTGGACCCACTTTTGCCTTCAGAAATGCATTAATTCTTCATGCCATAGAATCTCCTGTTTCACCACATCTAAAAGGTGCTCTATTGGATTGAGATCTTATAAGCTTAGATAAAAGCAGTATATATATACATATACAAGCAGTTTACCTAAACACTTTATTTCAGGAGATATTTTACATGGTGTACTTAATATTCAGGAATGCCAATAATGTTGACTACAACTATAAGAATATGAGATCTATCGAGATGTCCATTATACAATTTTATGTTGGCAGTATTTTCTGAAAAAGGTCTGTATTGCCAGGCTTGGCTTAATTTCTCCTATCTTATGAAATTTCCAAATAGTAATGACAAAGAAACAGACACAACATAGATACTGTTTTATTTCTCAACAGACAATGGACAGGCTAGACTCAAACCCACGTCCCTGGAGCTGTGAGGTGACTAACTACTGAGTGCTAACTACTGCACTACCATGCATTCCAATTGATTGACTGACTCTTCTCATTTGATTTGATCATTGCATACAATCTGTCTAGGCCAACATAAAATAAAATGTCTGACTCTTATTCTTTGCGTTCTTCATTTTACTCCTAGCCCACCTTGGTGAATATTTTTTTAAATTGGTGGAACACCTGAATGATTCATTTTTCAAAAGTCTGCATTGCCTATCTGAGACTGACATGATTTCATCCTTCAAGAATTCCATGTGTGCTATTTAAAGCAGTCAAGAAAAATGTCAACACTTTTTTTGTTTGCTTGCTATCATGCTATCTTGGCTCTTCATGCCATATCAACTCCACCCATGGAATTTAATGAGTAGATTAGAAGTAACAATGAAACAAAACAAGTAATGTAACTTTATAACCATTATGGAGCTGATTAATGCTACACGTTTGGCATACATGGCTCTTTCCTTCTTCTTCTTCTTCTTCTTCTTCTTCTTCTTTAAAAGAAAGTGGCAGACCAACGAAATGTCATATCCCACAAGGTAAAAAGTCAGACCTTTATATCCTTGTGGGGACATTTGGTCCTCATGAAATATGAACTCCAAGCTCATTTGTAGTTTTATTTTTACATTCAGGTCAATCCTTTTCTTTTCAAAACAATTTAATAAATACATGATCACAGTGTATGACTGTCTGTGTACAATGCCCAATTTATATTTGGCCATGATATGTTTTGTGCCGAAATCCATTTGCTCAGTTCTAAAAATAGTTAATATATACATACTCACAGTGTTAGACTATGTACAATGTCTTATTCATATTTATATGAATGACATGTTCGACAGTGACAATTCAGGTTTGGTAAATGCAACTTTTCCCAGCAGGATCTGCTCTGATCAAACTACTAACACTTGAGGTTTTCAGATACAGTGGTACCTCGACCACCTCTGAACTCGTCAAAACTTGTCAAATGTACGTGTTCGGTACTTGAAGAGCCTTCTGAAACAAACTGATGACTAGAACCGAGGTACCAATGTAATAAAATGTTGACTGTCACAACTAGTTGTCAAAAGTCATGGAGAAATTCAAATTCTGAAAAGGGTATATGCATTGAGCCTCAACATAGCACTGTATAATCATAAAGACTGAATAAACCAGATGCATCATTTGCTTAAATTTGGTGTAGCTAAGACGCTCATTAATGGTGTATATTTGATCCATTTAATAGCCCTACACTGTGTTTTCTTCATGACATGTCATAGTTTATTGGTGGATTGGTGAAGTTTTGCAGCACTCTATTGAAATATGAGAATGCATATCATGAAGGGTACATAGAACTGCAAATAAATTAAATGAAATATATTAACAATACATGAATTTGCTAGTTATTATAGGTCACACATGTCACATTATACTTTGTGTGTCTTAAAAGGTCACAACAATAGGCTTTAATGATATTACATACCATTAATTGCTGTTGAAGTAAATATGCACTCTATAAAACAACCAAAACAACATATATGACAAGTGAATTACAGTTTTCTGATCACACTTGTAAATTACATGTAAGTAGTAAAGCAATCTGGGACAGGCTCAGTCTTGAAACTCATGCAGATAAAAGTTGGGTTTTATGCATGGCATAGGGACTGGAATTGAAGTGTGGCCAGATGTCCCCATTTGGAACCTCTGCTTTGTCATTATCCCCATCCTTCTTCTCCCCCATAACCACTGTCATGACCATCTGTGGACTGAGTCTATCAGCTGCACGGTATGAGCGTGTGAGGCGCTGGAAGGAAGAGTCCACAGAAGAGTTATCATCACTGAAGTCCTCGATCAGCCCACGGCGTGATCTCCGGGCAGCCTTGATCTCGTCCTCCAACTCGGACACCAAGTCCTTGACGTCTCGCACCAGTGTGGATTTCACACCAAACAGACACAGGAGGAAAACCAAACCGGCACATATGCCAGAGACAAAGTACAGAGCCACTGTCTCCGGAAGACCTTTTTGCAAAAGAAATGAAAATTGTTAAAACTGAAATGCAATTAAGTAACTTCAAGCCACAGGATATTAGACAGCAAACCATATATGCTACAGTCGTTATCGTTATCTTTGCTCCATCTGTTTCATGTTCATTTTGGCTAGAGGTGAGTTTGGTGACTTTTAACAAGGCAAGGTTACAGAAAACTAGACAAAGGCAGTGACATTCATACCTGATGCTGACAATGTGTGTTACTGAGCAGCAGTGCTTAATTTGAGCCGGATCCTCCCAGAACAATATACCTCAAATTTTTGGAGCACATGTGTTCTGGCACCCATTTGTGTGGATCCAGCACCTGTGCATTTTATATATAAAATAAAATGAAAATGGACAATATTAATAAACAAATTTAATTAAATTGTACTTATTTGTGTGTAACCTTTCTAAACACAAACAGCTCATTTTCTTTGATGGTCATTGGTGTAATTATTTCATCAGTCATGTGTTTTGCACTCGCGTCAGTAGAGCTAGCAGACAGCAGGGTTTGGAAATGGCAATATCCCACTTGCCGGATCATGGCACGCTCAATGTTCTCTTACCTCATGTATTAAAAATTAAGCACTGCTGATCAGCCCTACTAATCATATAATCACATTTACAATCTACATAAACGTGTAAATATACCGTTTCTTTTTTGCCAAAAAGCGTCTTTAATGAACAGGGCAGTCGAGAAGGGGTTGTGGCCTGTAGCATGGCTCAGTATTACCATACAGTGCAATCTGTGTAGGCGACCCTGTCAGTAGCATTAAAGTGCCACCTACCGACCGGTCTCATGAAAAATTAAGGCGGTAGAATTTCATCGCTGGCAAGACATTTGTCACATTTCAAAAATGGCAAATAGGTAAAGTGCATGGACTGAAATCCATCCTGCCATCACATGTGGCGAGAGATGAGTTTGGCTAGATAACAGCGGGCAAGATAACGAGGTTAGACTGTACTTGAGGCAGATGGAAAGAAATAATATTAATTAAACATTAAATTAAGTGTTACCACAATTAGTAGAGGGGAAAGGCCTTTGCTGACTGCTGATGTCAGTAAGCCAGAATAAAAGAAGAAAGCAATTAGAATATATTGTTATCATTATTTTACTCTCACACTCTGGAGCCAGACTAGCTAACCTACCCTGGACATGGGAAAAGATTTCCAATGTGTTGGTGAATATGTTTTGTGGTCTGTACACGCCAGGACCGGTGTACCAGCCACCTGTGGAGGGGGGAACGTAGCCTCAGCAGTCAGCAGGACCATTAATTACTGACTAGAATCAGTCTAAACATTAGTTCTAAACATTTCAAATTGTACCATGATATACATCTCAACAAACTGTAATACAAACTGTTAGTCCTACAACTGGGTGGCACAACCCACTGCTACAGGGATCTGGGTTCGATTCCCAGCGGTGCCTTCTGGCTGGGTCAGGGTGTCACATCCAGCCACTACTGGCTGTGTACAAGGAAGATGAGGCTGGTCGGCTGATCATCTCCTGCTCCTTCAACAGTGACCCCTACTCAGGCCTGTCCAGGGCTTGCTTATGCCAGCACCCTATGATCTCTAGGGATAGACGCTGGAGACCCCACAACCATTACCAGGAAAGGCATGTTAAAGGATGAAAGTCAAGTATGCATGTCTAATGACAGTTTGCCTACTTTATTTCATGACTACCCCGTACCAGCATACAGCAAGGGTGAAAGTAGGCTGGGACGGTCCTCAACACTAAAAGATTCAGTGGTATGCCGTACCGGAAAGACGGGAGAGCAGTTGCCACATTCTGATAAGTCATGGTCGGACTTTCAGCAATAACACACATCTACTAATATCATCTAACAATGTTTTGACCCATGCCAGATGGAACCCAGCTGTCGTTCATTACTGCAGCTGACTGAAATCCAATATTTTGGAGTTTTGGCAGGCAGACGTTTGTTGCAAAATCTCCCAAATAAAATGTGTAGTAGATTAAGTTGTGATATTTCATGATATTCTGTTTTATTGCAACAGCTAGGAAGTGAGATGCCTTTAAAAAACAAACGCACAGGACTGTACTCCATAGACAACAGAGTGACTCATACAGGGTTGCCAGATCCCACGAGAGTAAGCAACCAGGTCTATGGAAACTGGCTTAAAAAGCCCAAAACAGGCCACCCACTACAATGTGAGAGTGACCACTTGATCAGTTAAAAAGAAATAATAATAATAATAATAATAATAATAATAATAATGTATATTTCTTTTAAACTTTAGAGGTTGAACAAAACCAACTTGCAGGAAATATTGTAGAGAGAGACAGTATCAGGGAGCAAACCCAAATAAGCAACTACACTTTAGAAACATGCCCCATAACCTGCAACCCACAACTACCAATGTTTGTATTTGGTTACCCCAAAGTATATTTGGTTATTACAGTTGGTTATCCCTTTGTTTAAGAATGCCAAGAACACACAAACAGAAACAGAAAAATTATGTAAGCGTTTAAGAGAAAAGTCAGAGAGGCAAAAAAATTACCACCATGTCAAGAGCTTCAAATGATTTTTTTTCAAGGATTCATGAAGCCGAGGGGAGGTGAACTCTATGAAGTGATGAAGGTTGTGACAGTAGTAACATCAAGAATTTAAAACTACTTTCACCCCTGTCATACAGTAATTGTTAAATAACAGTAGTAAAGTGGCAGTAAAACTGAAGATCATCAGTGACCTTCTATTGTTACAATCTTCCACATAATTTAAACGAATAATATTGTATAGGTATGCACCATTTTACAACCACATTACCATGTTAACATAATCTTTTTATGCTACAATATAAATTGGTATACACATGCTAAACCTTTTGTTACTTATGGAAATTCTCAATAATTGACAATAATTATAAGAACATTGCAGTAATTTTCCATTACAACTCTGTCTAGGAGAAGACTGCAACACTTAAAAAGGAAGGTATGATGGACCTGATTATTTTGGTTGACGGAAGCCAAAGATGCATTAATGGACAGCACTACAAACAACACTTAACCAGTTTATATAGTTATAGGGGAAAGAGAATATACAGGTAGTGGGGGGACAAACAAAAGAGTAGTAGGACAGACACATACACAGTGTTCCTGCTCTTAAACCCATTTCTCTTAAAGTTTTATTTTAAATTTAGAATTTACTATATTTGTTAAAATCTCAGTTTTTAAAGTGAGCAGACATTGATCAGATGGTCGTAAATAGCGCATACTTGTACATATCTATTTCATTGCATTGTAGGGAATGGAAGACACATTATCCTATTTTTATTTACAGTAAACCCGTATGACCAATGCATTTTCAATGTTTGACTGAACATATCATTTGACTGAACACTAAAAGTGTGTCAATCTTTCAATCTGATATGTAAATATTGGACTAAATCTTACCATGGGTATAATCAGAGATTCGGAAAGGATCAGCTCCTCCACGCCCCACATCTTCCAGAAGATATCTAGGAACTGAGTTCATAGCAATGCACAGACATGCTGTATATGAATAGTTCTATTATGATTCATACATTCCTTGCCCTATTTTATCACTCACCACAAGTAAACGTCACTCGCAGATGTTTGATGGTGCCAGGAAAACAGGGGTCACCAAAGTTCTGCACATCAGCCAGCAGAGTGCAGTTTGTTCTACCATGACACTTCCGTGACACCCTTCTCAGGGCTGCTGGAGACAAGCATTCTGAAAGGAAGATATATTTATTTGGTACTTACACTAACTGACCTATGATTCACATTGTAGCAATAGAAATGCTGACTTATCTGTTTCTACACACAATGTGCCCCCCATAAATTAATAGAAAATGTATCACCTTATAATAACTATGTGTTATTTTGGTGATGGATCATTCCCAGTACAGCATTGACAATGACATGATGAAATGGGTACAAACAAGCTAAGCACTGACTGTAGAAACTAAGTAAATATAATAGTTGGGGGTGACAGGGTGGTGCAGTGGTTAACGCTGTGAACCCCAGCCTGGCCACTGACTGTGTGGAGTCTGTATGTTCTCCTCATGTCTGCTCAAGGGTTTCGTTTGTGTACTCTGGTTTCCCCCTACATTCCATAGAGAATAGGTCAGGCTTTAGTTCAACTGGGCTGGACTGGTGCTCTGTCTTGTCTTATGCGCTGTGCTGCCGCTTAGGACCCATCCCCCTGACCTGGAAAGTGAGTGAATGAGTGAGTGAATGTATCTTGCTGTTTATATGTCCCAGTCACTGAGGGTGTACTCCTAGTGCTGGTCTCAAGCCCAGATAAATCAGGATGGTTGTGTCAGGAAAGGCATCCTGTGCCACATCTAATATGTGGATGGCAACCCCCAAAGAGAGCATCCGAAAGAGGATTTTTTTTTTTAATGCAGTCTACAGGCTTTTACTGTCATTACTAAACTTGTTCAGTAGGTGGCACAACTGAGTTATATTGAGGTCCAGACCCATGTCAGGCTTTACATCAGTCCTTTGAGGACATTCATTGCCGCCATGTTCCAAGTGGCCGAACGTGGCAGAGTAGATGGCCAACACGGTGTCATTCTTACAGGCCAGACTCAGTCTCTCGTTCTCACACACTGTCCTCAAACGATGATGTGCTTTGAAACAGAACAGCAAACAAGTTACTCATCTCAGCAAACACACTGGCAAAGCCATGTCATGCAGGTGCATGTGTGTTCTAACCTGGCCGGCACTTGTATGAGACGATAATGTACTTTCTGGTTTCAGGGCAGGGATCTTGTCCAAACATAGGACTAGCCACAGAAATCTGACACGCCCTTTGATCTTGGCACTCGGACACCACTTTCTGCTCACATACAAGAATACAATTAGGTCTGAAACAATAGTGACTGAGTCAATAAAAGAGTTTAATATAAGACTTGAATGGCATTAACCGGTGGAGATCAAAAGTCACTGAGCACTAGTGTAAATGCTTCTATTGTACAATTTTCTTGAATTCAATACAATGTTATTCAATACAAATCATATAATAAAAATAATATGGTCAATCTGACTGTCAAGCACTGACTGCACAGTCACCTGAACAAAAATCAAGCATTCATGGGGGCACGTGAAGACAGGGAAAGCATACAATAACATCATACTTGTGAACTCATACTGAAACAACATGGAGAATCCGATTTTGCTTATGGAACACATGCCAGCTAAAGCCTATGCTGTCATTGCAGCAAAAGGGGGAACCTACAAAATACCAATAAATTCTGAAATATACAATAATGTGCAAAAGTCTTAGACCACCATTAGATTTGTCATGTTAGCAATGGTATAATGACCATATATAATTATTGCTCAGTCTCTTTATTAAGGTACAAACAGAAATGTGCACACAAAATAAAACACAAATGCAAAAGTAAGTATTCAGTGTGACCTCCCCGAAAAAGGTGTTTTCTTGGCTGCTACCCTTCCAAAAAGACCCCACCTGATCAAGCTTCTTCGGACTGTAGAATGGTCAACTTGGCATCCTGATGAAGCTGACGGATGCTGCTATTGCTCAGGTGTAAGAAGAGGTCGCACCTAAATACTTGCCACTGTAGCCTATATAATTGTATTTTTCAGTTTTATAATACTGCTTACATATTTCTGGTTAAATTCTCATAAAAAGACGGAGAAATAATTATATACCGTCACTATACCTACAACAAATCTAATGGTGGCCTAAGACCTTACTGTAGATAGTACAGTACTGTATCCACTTTTTAAAAGATTCAACTTTTCACTCTAATTGCTATGCTGTGCACTGCATTATTTGCAATGGAAATCGTTTTCAAGCATTGGTCTCAGAAAGATTCAATCTCCACTGTTCCCACTGAACATTGTTTAGAGAAAAAAGATCTGTTGTCCACTACATTCCTGAGCTGTACCTGAGTGGCGATGGTGGACATGCATTCGGTGCTTTCCTCTGTGGCATTTGTGTTTGTGTTTGAGCATAAGTACTGACTTGGTACTCTTCGTCCATAGAACACAGACAGAACAGCCACTGTAGTTTTTGAAGGACACCTGATGGTCAGCGTCTCTCCCTCGCAGGCATGTGCTGTGTGGTTCCTCAGTACAGTGTAGAGGAAATCTAGATGAGATAGAACAATGCTGATCTGTTCTTAGTCAACAGCATAGGCCTTAGGTGTTACTACTGCTGCTGTGCCGATGACTTATGCCAGTGGTTTTTAGACAGATCTCATATGGAAACTCCATTTAACACTGGTAACGTTCATGTATCTTGCAAGGAATGTGTGCAATCTGAAAGCTGTCAACTGATGCTTGAATTAAATACATATTTGAATAACTAAACTTTATTCATTTAACAGGTGACCCTAATCGGCAGCACAGAGCACAAGGCAGGGACTAACCCTACACAGAGTGCCAGTCCATCACAGGGCACATGACTTACTCACACTGTCACACTACTAATTCCAAATTAACATGGAATGCAGGAGGAAACTGGACTCCCTAGAGAAAACTCACACAGACAGGACAGAGACAGGGCCAGGACACATGCCTTTGTCTCTGGAGCTGTGAGACAACAACGCTAACCACTGTGTGACTACACTGCCCAGATACACTCAGGTCATATATCTGCTTAATCAAATTAAGTGTTGCAGGGGAACTGGGTGTTAACCTGTAGCAAAAAGTTTAAGGTGGTAACCAACCGTAGTCAGGGTGCCAGTATGTCGCAGAACACACACACAAATGTTACACTGGGACATGCCAGAGATGTGAGTTTAGATGTCAGCTATCCTAACGCGTCTTTGGAGTGTTTAAGGAAACCAGAATAAGTGGGGGAAAACATTGTAGTCACAAGGAGACACATTAAAAACTCCAGGCTCTGGATCTGTGAAGTGACAGTGCTAATGGCTGCACCATTGTGCCACCCAGATGTTGTAATAAAATACATATTCTGCCTAAAGGGTTAACACAAATTATTGCAACTACTGAAGCATTGGGGGGCTATCAGCCAACCATTGTTATGTAAATGCACGATGTGTGTGCTATCTCTCTGTGTGTATACAGTGTATCCACACACACACTATGCTCTATACAATTGTATACAATTGTCTAAAATGTCTTTTTATGTTGAAGCATTAAGATTTCCCTTCACCGGAACTATGGATCCTAGGCCAACCCTGATAAGCAAAACCATAAGCGTTATCCCTCCTCCACAAAACTTTACAGTTTTCATAATGCAAACAGGAAGGTAACGTTCTCCTGGCATTCGTCAAACCCAGACTCATCCATCAGACTGCCAGATAGAGATGCATGATTCATCACTCCAGAGAACATGTTTCACAGTTCCAGAGAACACACTACCTAATCAGTTGCAGTCCAGTATTGAAACAAATAGGTGTGTCCTTGAAAATGATAACAGATAAAACCATATGTATCTGTGGATTAGAGTTAAAAAAACAATTATGAACAGTTCAGGGATTTCTTGTATGAACATCCTGTTTAAGATCTACCACAGCATTCCAGGTGGGTTATGACCTGGATTTCTTCTTCTTCCTCTTGAGGAATATCTTCATATGCCATTCTGTTAATGATTTACTCATGTGTTTTTGGTCATTGTGTTTTTGAAGACTACCCTCACCTGTAAGATTTCTTGTTTTTTCTTCCTTAGAGTGTTTGTTTGTTTTGTTTATTTAATGTCACATCAGCATCAATGGCTAATTGTGACAGGAGTAAGGTTACTTCGATACTAGTCAGTCATATTCACACTGGGCCAATTTAGAGCAACCAATTAATCTAATACCTAATATATATCTTTGGAAAACAAAGTACCCGAAGTTAACTCAAGCAGATACGGGGAAGACATGGAAACCGCATACAGGTGGAAAAGTCTCAGTTGAATTAAGAATCTCTGGAGCTGTGAGGTGACTGCGCTAACCTCTTGCACCACCTTGCCACCCCATTAGTTTTGCAAGCTGTGCAGACCCTGAAAAAGCAATGTAAGCATAACCAGCACCGTGCTTCACAGCTGGGATGAGTCTTTGGTGTTCACTGTGCATTTTTCCTCAAAACCTACCAACATTGTGATTTCTGTGATCCGTGCAGAGAACCTTCTGCCATATTTTGTTCTGCGATTTTGTGCTTGACATTTCTGCTCATCTTTATATGTAAAGTGTTTTTTCAGCTCCTTAAACAATGCACATGGTACTGACTTGTTACATTTAGCAGACACCCTTATCCAGAGTGACATACAGAAGTGCTTTGTATTCTTCTTAGTAAACATTACCTCATGCTAGTACAAATAAGCATTAATCCAAGAACACAAACCAACTAAAATCCTGTTAGTATTTGATGTAAGTAAATCCACAAATAACCATAAAGTTTAACAATTTTAAAGTCAAATATTTTATTAAACATGTAAGTGCAGTTTCAGTCTTTACTTATGTGCTGAGTGAAGAGGTGAGTCTTTAGTCACTGTTTGAAGACAGAGAGATGTCCATTCGGACATTCAGTTGAAGTTCATTCTACCACCTGAATGCTGGCTTCTCCAGTATGGAGAAGAGTCTTGATCCTTGTCTTCCTTAATCTTGAGTGGTGGGTCCAGCAGGGTTTTGATTAGACCATTTAGATAAGAAGTTCTATTTTTGGCTTTGTAGGTGAGCATCAAGGTCTGATAGAACACATGGCCAGATTTTCTCTTGCAACGTACACCTCTGGCTTATTTCTCGTAATCTAATATGGGCTTACAATTTCAGATTTATTATGAAGAACAATTGTTATAGAGTAATAGGAAATTTGCCTTAATGGATAAAACATATGTGATATTTTTTTTGTTACAGACATATTCTGACAAGTCTTGTAACCCATACCATGTGACCATTTCTCTGCATTAGTTTATAAGGCCATACAAAATGTAAAAAAAATACAAATAAAAAAAAAGAAACCCTTCCTATCTCCCACCTCCATTCAGTTGACAGTATTTACTGTATTTTAGCTGTTCTACTGACAGAGCACAGAATCATTCCCTCCCCAAGTTCTGATGGGTTGTTCTCATAGCTGTTATCAGGTACAGTGCGGATACTAATGGATGTTAAATGCTAAACAGATTGATGCTCAAATCTGATGAATGTTTATGGGGATCACTTGCTTTAATGATAAAAATTACTAATGGTACTAATGGTGGTATGACAACATTTATATAACATAATATGTAGTATATTCACAATATATGGTAATATATTATATTTTATATGGATGATTGATTTTATGGCTTTGTTAAATTATTCAGTGTCTAAACCTGGCTAGAATTAGACAAAATATGTGAGTTCACCCAATACTACCTGAACTGTGCTGGTCCTATGGGGGTCCTGGCCATTAGACTACATTCTGTAATTACGGAACTACAAAGTGCTCCTATATAGTAAACAGAGGCTGATATACTGACTAGATAAACTAGTTTAATTCTTACAATTTTGAGCCTTGGTCCTCCTAAGGTTTCTTCCTTATAACGTTTAGGAAGTTTTTCCTTGCCACTGTCGACCTAGGCCTGCTCAGTTTTGGATTGGCCCTAGATATTAGAAGATGATCTAAAAATGTTAAGCTGCTTTGAGACAATGCTGCATTGTAAAAACCCCTATATAAATAAATCTGACTTGACTTGATCTACTGGACAGTGACTTTAAAAACAAAGGGTGGTCATAATATTGTGAAAGGACTGTGTATATGTGTGTATGAGTAAATTCAGGATTTTAACTAAAGGAATGAAAATACCTTCCATCTTGTTTACAAGCAGTATTGCATAAGGGGAACCAAACCTCTTGTTCACAGCCAGATATCAACTATGCAGGAAATGAAATAACAAATTGTAACAAATTGTAAATGTCACCTTCATAAACCGTTTGCACTGAAAAGAATGTGGCCGGCCAGTGCCCCTGAAGGCTGTTTCTCTAAAGATGACACTCTACAGCTGTTTTGCACAGGATGTTTGAAAGATAAATCACTTAGCAAAATCTCATCTCTTCAGGAAGTTCAGTGTCCATCACAGGAATTTAAAAAGTGCAACTTACCAGAGAAATCTGGAGCAGACGATGCACGCAGAGCCAGCAGAAAGGAAAGAAAACACCAGAACCAGCTAGAGTTGCATGGAGGTGACATAGCGCCGGATACATATTACGATCTGGTCACGGAAGGTGGCTTGCTTGTTTGTTGCCCTCTGACTTCAGACCAGGAGAGAATGGTCAATGGTACCATTGTCCCAAGAGAAGAACAACTCTCTTTTCACAGCCACTGACAGAGCTGACCTCTGTGCATGGCACAATTTGGAATGGTGTGTTAGATTAACAAGGAGCTCAGACAGGTTGACAGACTGACGTAGACATAGCTTTGTTTGTAATATTTGAAGAACTTGTCTGTATCTTTGCTTTAGCATAATTAGACATTTTATTTTGTTGCTGCTGTTCGTTGGTGCACAAGTATTTTAGTGGTGAAATTCAACTTTTCTGCAGTTTAGTTAATATTTAACCATTTCATTTCCCAAAAGTAAGTTAAGTATATACAGTCAAGCATACAGCTTTCACCAAACTGACAGTTCACCTTGTCTGTATCATATACAGTGGAGGGCAAAAGTCTGAGATAACCAGTGAAAATGCTTCTGTTTTGCATTTTCCTCAAATGTAATACATTTTTCATTACAAATCATATAGTCAAATCTAATTAGTATTTAATACTAATGTTCCCTCTATTGCTGTAATGACAGCATGCACTCGAGCTGACATGGACTCTACAAGCTTGTGCAAAATCTGATGATTCATGTTATCCAAGCATAATTTCACAATATACCAAAGAACTTCTGGTGATGTTACTGAATGCCTGGCTTTCAGTGTTTTCAAGTGGCCCATAAATAACCCATTTTACATAATGGGTTTTTGTCTATGGGGTATTTCAGAAAGTAGGTTTAGTGAAAACTCAGGGTTATTTGACTCATAGTTGAAGGAAACTCTAGGTTTCCGGTTTCACAAAGCAAGTTAAGCATAACCTGGAGACAGTTACTACAGCAACATACTCAGTGACGCTAACCTGTTCGCTAGCAGGTTTACTTCGAATAACCCTGAGTTTCTCACTTCGAAAGCACAAACACTACAGAGAAATCTCCGTCGGGAGAGTGTGATCAGACCCTGCTTTAATGTTGTATTGTTCCCTGGTGATTATCTGAGTGAGTGTTACAGTTTTTCAGCATGGTCGATCCTTTATCATTAATCTTCTCTGCTCTCACATCGCTCATATGACACTCCATGGACATGCCCTTCTTTGTGTTGCGCTCCAGTTTTCTAGGGGAGGTTTCTATACAAAATTAGTGATGTTGAGCATATTTCTAAAGCAACCGTCTGTCGGGCTGTCAGAAATGTGAGTCTTGCATTGAAACAGTTACTATATACATTTGTGGTGTTCCCAAGTCACAGACCAACAAGACTGATCAAAGAATAATTCAACAGAACTGCAGGTATCAGTCTAAACAATAAGTAATTTATTTAGTATGAAGCTTTGAGACTTGAATCAGTTAATATGATTTTAATATTAATATGATTTTACTGTTTCCAAGTGTGATTGGCTGCATACATGGCACTCTTCACTAACTGACGGAGATGAAGTGAATATGAAGTTTTTCCACAACATTAATGTGCAGGTAGGCCTAAATAATAGCATTTTTCATTACAAATGAAATACAATTCACAATACAGCGGTTGAAGTTAATTATTGTTCTGCACTGTGAAGATTATATGTGATACAGCCCACATCATCAGCAAAGTGAAAGCAAAGTTGCCTGGGTCTGTGCATGACTTTTCACTGAGTGTACACTGAGTGCTAGATTTGCCCATGGTAAGTATATACAGTACATATAACCATATCCTCTCATAATCAAAATTTGGTTCCTTTTACAACCAATAATTTAAACTTTATCCTTGTATTCTATCTATTGTATTATCTATCAGGAGGGTTTGATGATTACAGACAGAAGGTACCCCTGCCAGCTCGATTTGCTGACCCCTTAACCTGATCCTGAGCCTGCCCCGCAGCAATATTATAACTTGGTTCACTGGAGGACACAAGCCAAGGTAGAGATGACCATTGGGGTTCTCAATGGCTGTTGATCAGACAATGTCCCACTCATCCAGTGTTCGGTTGTTTTCGGCTCTGATGGCACTTTTGTTTTTTCCTGCTTTGTTTTCACGTCACGCTCTCCTCGTCCACAGCCACCCGTCCATCCTGTCTATCTGCCACACATTCCCTGGATTACCCCCGCCTGCAAGAGTGCTCTTCGCCCATGGAAGCAAGCCACACACCGCTGTCGTACTTTCTGGTAATCCTCGCTTTTGGTTGTTTTGTTATGTGCTGGCTTCCTGGACTCTCAAGCTGCCATTCTGAACTTTCATTATCTTTGCTTCACCACGCCCTCGACCTTTGCCACAGATGCCCAAAAGCTTTACTACATTATTGGCTTCCTTAATTAATATGGGCTGAGTCCGCGCTTGCCAAGGGGGGTTTTGAAGACAAAAACGATGACTTCCTCCAGCAGTTTAGGGTGGTGTTCGACCACCATAGCCATGGGGAAGTGGCATTGAGTCGCCTCATCAGCCTGCGTCAGGGCTCCCAGTCAGTCGCTGACTACTGTGTGGAGTTCTGGTCGTTGGCTGCAGTCACCCAGTGGAATGACCCTGCCCTGCGCGAGGCATTCCACAAAGGGTTGTCTGAATGCCTCAAAGACAAGTTAACAGCCCGTGACGAGCCTCCAGACCTAGAGGCTCTAGTGGCACTGGCCATTCGCCTAGACTGGCACTTCCACAAACGCTGGTTGGAAAGGGCCTAGCTTCTGGTCCAGGTGACCCTGTCTCCCCACTCAAGACCCATTGCCTTTGAGGCCCCACTTCTGGCGGCACCCGATCCTTCCCCCTTGGAGAACCTGAACCCATGCAGTTGGGCCGCACTAAACTCGCCCCCCTAGAACGCTCTAGATGGAGAGAGCAGGGACTGTGTTTCTACTGTGGGGACTCTAACCATGTTATCTCCTCCTGCCTCGTTCACCCCAAAGGGGCAGCTAATCAATAAACCTGGGGGCCCCGACTAGCACCAAGGAAAGTCCTCCTCAGCCACAGCTGTTGTCACTCACTCTACCAGCTGTCCTGTATCTGCCTGGAGTCACATGCCCATCTTCATTTCGGGCCGTCCATGGTCACACATTGCAGCAGATTTCATCACGGGGCCATGGACACTGTATCGGATCGAGGGGCCCCAATTCATGTCACACGACTGGAAGGCCTTTTGTAAGGCCATCGGAGCCACGGTGAGTCTCACGTCTGGGTTTCACCCCCAACCTAACCGACAGGTCGAACGGGCAAATTAACAAATTGAAACCACTCTGCGCTGCCTGTCTGCTCAAGATCCAGCAAAGTTGAGTCGCCACCTGGCCTGGGCGGTGTACACCCACAATACTCTCACCAACTCCTCCACGGGTCTTTTGCCTTTCGAGGCCTGGAAGCTGAGGTGGCTGTCCCCTTGGTTCAACATAAACTACACAGTTGCCAGAGGACATTGGTTAAGGTACTGGACTGTGGACCATATGGTCCAGGGTTCAAAACCCACCTCTGAGAAGCTCCCAATGTTGGGTCCTTGAGCAAGGCCCATAACCCACAATTGCTTGAACTGCTTCAGTAGCTCTGGATAACAGCATCTGCTAAATACTAATGTTAATGTATGAAAAGTGGTAAGCCAGTGGATTGCTGCATCACCTGAGCATCATTTGTAAGTATGAAAAATAATTATAACTTGTGAAAAGGGTACTTTTCAGAGATTTTGCATCTTAAAGCCCCCATCTCCCAAAACCACGTCTTGGTTTTTCTTTTCTATGCAGTAAGCAACTGTGCATCCATGCACCTGCCATAAGGAGGTGTATAAAAGAAGTAATAACTGTATATTCAGAATTTAAAGCTGTGGAGTGAAATAATACAACTTTTACATAAACTGTCTCTATGAAATCATTTGTGAAAGAAGCTTGTTGAGTGTAACAACACACTTTAGTTCCTTTGCATGTGATAACATTCTCACTTTCCCCAGTGGGTGCTGCAGGCCTCAACACAGGATCTTGTTTCTGGAGATAATGAGAGGATTTTCCAAACTGGAATCGCCTGAAGTGAGGAGATAAGTGTTTCCTGTATTTATGGTGAATTATGAAGGTCAGTATCAAGGCACTGGATTCTCATTTTTATTAATATTGCATAAGTTGACAAATAGTATTGAGAAAGACTTACATTCCTTTTGGTTCTACAAATCAATGAGACCTAACTTCAGTGCACAGATAATCTGCAAATCATGTATACATAGGCTCGGTAGTGATTCTTGTTGAATTCTAGATGATATCAGAGTGTTATGTGCGGGCTGGAACATGGGAGAACATATTTCTAAATCTCCACATTTATAATGCTCTATCAGCAGCAAGTCAAATATTTTACTCTTCCTCCCACAACATGCAGAAGTACATCAGTAATAAGGAAAAGCTACACTCCCACCCAGAGTACAGCTCCATCTTGCCCTCCCTCTTAAACCAAGTGTTTGTGAATTTGTCCTCATGTGAATTTGACCTCATGTTTCTTAGGCCGAGTAAAAAAAAAAGAGCCATTCCTTAGAAACTAACATCAGAATCTCCATGGAAAATATTTGTTTAGCATTACAATGGATGAGGAGTTTTGGCGGGTCTAGCCAGAGAGCTCCTTTTACTTCTGCTGTTAAAGGGAGTGTACGGCATGCCTTTAAAGTCACAACAGCTCACAGTTAGCTCATATAATGTCATGAGAGTAGGGTAGGATATATACAGAGCTGAGAGTAAACTCTGCCCTATCCTGCTTCCTGTGCTGGCCTGAGTGCAGCCTCCTTTTGTTTCCAGGATTTGTTAGTCATTTCCATTTGAGCTTATTTTGCAACCTTCCATCTTATACTGGAAGTTCCCCCTTTATAAGAATTATTGTATGAAAAACAAGCCATGGTTTTTAATCCTCCTTCATTTGTCAGCCTTGTGTGTTCCTGTTTCTGTGATCTCTTAATGTCTGCCGAGACACTGAAACAATTGTAAAATCCCCACCGTGATGCAATGAATCCCCCTTCACACTCAGCTGCCCAGTAAAGAAGAACTGAAAGTATTTTGAGTTTAGAGATGTTTGGAGGGATGCAGTTTTCAAGTTTCGTTTTTTCACATCATTTCAGTAATTGACATGGCATCCACTGTAACAGGCTAAACATATTTCATACTCAACTGTAGTTAGAGGTGACAAGTCTTTCCATCCTGAATGTAAAACCTCATCAATGACTCATCTATGTAAGAGCTATTTGAATGGACAGAAGTTTCTAGAGAGTGAATAAACAATCCCCAGCACCACTCTCGCTCTCTGCACAGCCCTCCTCATGACTCATGGCTGAGATCAGTACTGGTGTTCGTCCAAGGCAACCCAAAGTTAAAACCCAGTAAACCTACCCTTATTACCATACTTTCTATATTCTAGATGATGCACTGACTTAAACTGACAAGCACTGACTTAAAAAAATACAATGACATAAATAACAGTCCAAACTGAAGTGATTTAATGTGCTTTTAGATTCGAGTAAAAGTCAAACTGCCCATCCATTACCCAGCTATGGACGCTTGATTTGTTTATACACACACACATGAATTAAACTAGGTACCAAAAAAATGTCTTCTGATTGAACATAGCTGAGGCTTTGTTTCAATAGCCTCAGCCACAGAGTGTAGTGTTACGGAGAGGCTGGTCCTGTAATAACTCAAAAACCCCGTGTTAAGTGATGATGGGCTTATTTGAATGGAACATGAGCTCATCCTATACACGCAGTAAAGCACCGACTTTTCACTCTGTGTTAATTAGGATATGCGCGATGAAGTGTGAGCTATTTTTGAGCACTGCCTCTACTTGGCAGCGAGTTTATATGAGCAGATGCCACACCCATCCAACTCTCCCTCCCTCTTAAACTTCAAGTGTCTGGCCTGAAGGGTCAGATCCCCAAAGAACCAGCTAAGGGAGGGTTCGTCTAACTCCAGGACACAAATATTCACAGGCAGTTGAGCTTGTGCGGTTATTGTTTCACTCTGTCACTGTTCTTTTGTGGAATAACTGCTGCAGCATTCTGAGCTTACTTGGCATTTAACTTGTGGAAAATGGCACATAACTCGGATAGAGCTCCAAGCATTGAACTCTTCATAAAGGTCAGTGATTTTCATTTTTATTGTCCTTCATGAGAGGTTTATAAAAATATCACATATTAATAATATTAAGGGCAAGTTGTTCTTATTCCATCCAATATTTTTCATATTTATATAGTTCCCAGTTGAAAAAAGTGATGTGCAGGTCTTAGTTGTACTTAGAAAATTATGTGACACTCCTGACAGGATAGTATTATGCATTACCTTGACCTCATAATATTACTTAAGAAGTATACATGTTTTAAGGTTCACTGACATACTGCAGCACTCGGAGTGGAGATTTGTCTAAACATTATTAGTGGCCTCTCAAAAATGTGGCAGAAATCCCCTTTATGGGGCACTGGGAATCAGTGGTTCACTCTGCTGCTGCTATGTTGTTCTATGTGTGTAGTGCATAACTCCACCATCGTGCACTGCTTTTTATCGTAAGTAACACACCTCCTGAAAAGGAGGGGAGCATCTTATCTTACAACACACACACAGGAACACTGGAAATCCTCGACCCTTCCTTAGACAGACACACCCACACACACGTACACACAAACAAGCATTTAAGCATGCATGTATGTACACACATATAGGTACTTAATAATAAGCTTAAATATGACTCCAGAAATGTTGTCATAGAAGCTTTAGAAGCTAACTTATTACTGCAATACAGCGCTACATCTTTGAATTGATTTCACGGTCATTGATACTAGTGGGCTTGGAGTGGACTGAAGTCATTGCTCAGATTTCTGTTCTTCCTCTGTTTTTGGATCAGGTCCTTTAAATAGCCACATTACACAAAAATACATATATATATATAGATATATATATTGAGGTCTTTATGGAGAAGCACTGTGATTCAGCCCAGAATAATACATTTGGAAATACAGGACTGTGCAAAAGTCTTAGGCTGCCATTGGATTTGTTGTTTTACCAATAGTATCATGGCTATATATATCATATTGTTGATGATTGGATCTAAAAACCTGGATTCCCCATTCCATGATATTCTTTCCACTGATCTTAATTCCAGTCTTTGTGAGCTGTAGAATATCTCAGCCTTTTCACCCTGTTCCCTTCTAAAAAAAATGTTGGTATTACCCATGCAAAAAGACCATCCCTGATCAAGTTTCTTTAGACTGAAGAATGTTCACCTTGGCATTCTGATGAAGCTGCATGATGCTGCTATTGCTCAAGTGTAAGGGGAGATCACACTAAATACGTGACAATGCATCCTATAGAAGCTGTTTTCTGACTTTTTATGTGGTTGTATTCTAATAAAGACATTGAGAAAGAATTCTATGGTCATTATACCACTGCTAAAACAATGGTATAGCTAATTTAATAATGGCTTAAGACATTTGTACAGTACTATAGATGAAAGAAGTAATGATTAAAACAGTTGCTCTCTTTAGAAATGATATAAAGGAATATTTGTCAGTTTAGTTCTTCTGCCCCTAGAACGTTTGCTCATAGTTTTTTCCGAATTGTCCAGTTTACTTTACCCACAGTGTGTAAAAATACATGACCCATGACAACCATGAACTCTGCCCTATGTGTATTCAGGCAGGCCATGATGGAGAGAATGTGGGGAACTGCCCATTCTGTCAGAGTCTGTTCATGGTGCTGTGGCTGAAAGGAGTCAAATTCACAGTGACGACAGTTGATATGAGGAAGTAAGTGCCATTTCCAAGCTCAGTTATTATACTTATATGCTGAAATAAGATATAATAATATGTAATCCCACACATGTAGTTAATCACTCTGAATGTAACATAGTAAAAGATTAATTATACAATGAATGAATATATATTGGCTTTGACCATCTTTGGTGTTAGATAGTCAGGGGAGGGAGCAGTATGAATTATGAAGTGAATATCTACACTATGAGAACTTTGTTTGCATTAAGCAAATCAAATCAGTTAATGTGTTTGCTAAGAAGGTTTGCTCCTGTTACTGCCAGCCTCTCCCACATCCGGGTGCTTTGCTTAATCAGTGATTAAACAATTGAAAAGGCACTTATTCATTATTGGCCTTGTTTAAAACAGATTGTAAATCGATTGTTTGATTTATGAATCCATGCACACACACACACACACACACACACACACACACACACACACACACACACACACACACACACACACACACACAATATGCCACATACTGATTACTCCAACTTTTGGCTATGTAGGAAGCCAGAGGAGTTGAAGGATTTAGCTCCAGGGACCAACCCTCCTTTCCTGCTATACAATGGTGTCCTTAAGACTGACTTCATCAAAATTGAAGAGTTCCTGGAGGCAACCCTTGCCCCTCCAAGGTATTTGGGAGACACACACACGCACACACAACCATATATATACATCTCTCTCTCTCTCTCTCTCTCTCTCTCTCTCTCTGTGTATATATATATACACATACATATATGTATATATAAAATAAAGGGAACACTTAAACAACACAATATAACTCAGTGTTCCCTTTATTTTTTTGAGCAGTATGTATATGTGTATATATATACATATACATACTGCTCAAAAAACTAAAGGGAACACTTTATATATATACTATAAATGCCCCAAAGCTATGTATTTGTATATACTGCATATACAATGTATTCGGGAAATGTCTTCAGACCCCAATTAATTTGGGAGTTCCCCAATTCTACACCTTGATTGGAGTCTATGTGTGGTAATTCAGTTGATTGGATATGATATGGAAAGCCACACATCTGTCTATCTGTCACAGCTAACAATGCATTTCACAGCAAAAATCAAGCCATCACAAGAAAAGAACTGCCTGTGAAGACAGGATTGTGTGGAGACACAGATCTGGAGAAGAATACAGAAATATCTGCTGCTCTGAAATTTCCCAAGAGCACAGTGGCCTCTAACTAAGTAATTAGGGGATGGTCTTGGTTATAGAGGTGACCAGGATCCAGTGGTCACTCTGGCTGAGCTCCAAAGATCCTGTGTGCACATGAGAGAAACTTCCAGAAGGTCAACCATCAGTCAGTCTGGGCTTCATGGCAGAGTTGTCAGACAGAAGCCTCTTCACAGTAAAAGACACATGAAAGCCTGTCTGGAGTTTGCAAAAAAATACCCAAAGGACTCTCAGACTGTGAGAAACAAGATTCTCTTATCTGATAAAACCAAGATTGAACTTTTTGGCCTCAATTTTAAGTGTTATGTTTGGACGAAACTATGCACTGCACATTATCTGCCCATTAACATCCCTACAGTGAAGGATGGTGGTGGCAGCATCATGCTGTGGGATGTTTTTCAGTGGCTAGGACAGGGAAACTGGTCAGGGTTGAGATAAATCTGAATGAAGAAAAGTACGTAGATATTTTTACTGAAAACCTGATCCAGCGCACTTTGGGACCTCAGACTGGGCCGAAGGTTTACCTTCCAACAAGACAATGATCCTAAGCATACAGGCAAGACAACACAGAAGTGGTTTATGAACAACTCTGTGAATGTCCTTGAGTGGCCCAGTCAAAATACCTGACTTGAACCCAAACAAACATCTCTGGGAATACTTGATAATGGCTGTCCACTGATGATCCCCATCCGACCTGACAGAGCTTGAGAGGATCTGCAGAGAAGAACAGCAGAATATCCCCAAATCCAGATGTGCAAACATTTTGGCATCATACCTAAGAAGGCTGGAGGCTATAATAAATGCCAAAGGTGGTTCAACTAAGTACTGAGTAAAGAGTCTGAATATTTATGTCAATGTAATCTTTTAATTTCTGTTTTTACTTTCTCATTATAGGATCTTGAGAGCAGAGTGATGGGGAAAACTAGTTCTTTTTATTTTAGCACAAGTCTTCAACATAACACATTGTAAAAAAAAAGTGAAAGGGTCTGAAGAACTTTCCAAATGCATTGTATTTGTCATTGATCAGTAGTGCTTTTTTATGCATATAGAGTTTCCTACAACCATCTTGGAACAAGCCTGTTAAATGGTAGAGTGAGCATTACATTGAATGCATGTTGGTAGAATTTGGCTGTAGAATTCACCAGGAAACCGGAACAATATTAGTATTTAACAACATTGTCTGTATGTAAACAGTTTAATGGCTTATAGGAGCAGCTTAATGATCAACTCTGCATGAATAATGGATCTCACTCCCTCTCCACTGCCCTCAGATACCCTCACCTCAGTCCACTGAATAAAGAGTCATTCGACGTGGGTGCTGACATTTTTGCTAAATTTTCAGCTTTCATCAAGAACAGTCCAAACAACAGAGGTTTGTTATGTTTAATAAATTTAAATTGTATCTTTACTATTGGTGCACCATAGGTATTCTAATTATACCTGAATGCAATTTTCATTCTATTTCAGCAATATAATGTAAATTAACTTGCTCGATTGTGTCATTTTCCAAAATTCTGTAAATTCATTGTCCTCCCAGTACAAGAGCAGGCTTTGCTGAGAGAATTTAAACGCCTGGATAATTATCTAACCACACCGCTGCCAGAGGAGATCGATCACAACTCAACCGAAGACATCACTGTCTCCAAGAGAAAGTATCTTGATGGTAACCGTCTCACATTGGCAGACTGCAACCTGCTGCCCAAACTACACGTCATCAAGGTATGACAATACATTATAAACTTTAAATGCTATTCAAATGCTTCAAATGCTAAATAAACACCTTATATAGGGCAAGAAATATAGGCCTACATGGGCTAACTGGCTTTAAACATTTTAAACACAAAATGTCCCCTAAAATGTTACAGTCACTAAAACAGTTGCATATTTGCTAGTGCATGAAGAAAAAGTAGACTAAAATGTGATTCTCAGTTTGGCAGCCCTTTGGGTACAAGATAGTGCCTAAGGTTTGGTATGCACAATGCAGATCAATTAATCATTATAATGAAGTAAGTTCAATAAATTTTCCTTGACTTTGAAGGTTGCAGCCAAGAAGTACTGTAACTTTGACATTCCTGCTCATTTCACCGGAGTCCATCGCTACCTGCAGAATGCTTCTGAGAGAGAGGAGTTCACTCAGACATGCCCAGCCAACATTGAGATCGAGAAAGCTTATTTGAGCGTAGTCAACAGGAGATCATAGACATCCAGCTGTAGAGGTTGTGGATGTCCATAAACTTATATGTGAAGCTGAAAGAGGTCGTTCTGTACTTTTGTAAATATGTACAAATTAAAGGTTCAGGCAGTTTTAAGGGCTGAAATCTGCATGTTTTGGTATAACAGAGTAATAATGTTTGTATTCTGAACTGTACTAAAGTACATATTAATGGTTTTACCACTCATTGAGACTATAATGCCATTTAAACTTGGTATCACTTTACTTTGAGGGGCACAGACATCATGAATTCATGAAGAAGTGATGCGTTATTAATGCCGAACATTCATGTTCTGCCTTCATGACTGCATGAAGTCATGTATTGCTCCTGCATGAAGGCATTCACGAGACATGCTCACTTCATGCGTAGTCATAATGAATTATGATGTATTACGTGTCTGAGTTACTGATTACTCACTCATGAAATACTGAATGAATTAATGTTATTTCATGTACCATAATAGTAAAGTGTCACCAGACATTTGTTGCTTCAAGACGTGGGATAAAAGTATATTTGTCATATACAGTCCTGTGCAAAAGTTACTCATCCCATTAGATTAGACACACCATTGTTTAAGCAATAGTATAACGGACATATATAATTATCTCTCAGTCTCTTTGTTAGAATGCAACTGGAAAATATTGAAAATTTGTTTGCAGTATTAAAAATGAAAATAATCAGAAAAAGCAGCTTATATAGGCTACAGTGACAAAAATTTAGTGTGACCTCCTATTACACACTTGAGCAATAGCAGTATCTGGCAGCTTTTTCGCAATGGGAACAGGGTGAAATGGTAAGATATGCTAAAGCTCACAAAGACTGGAATGAACATCAGTGGAAATGAATATTATGGAGTGACAAATCCAAAGTTTGAAATGTTTGGGTCCAATCATCAACAATATGGTCAAAGCAAAACAATGAAAGGCTAAAACAATAAATCTAATGGTGACCTAAGACTTTTGCACAGTACTGTACATTGTCATATCACAGATTGGCATCTCCATGTATTTGTTATGATTATAGATTATTGTGTAGTCTATTCAATAGTCCACATGCAATTAACTGTACATGAAATGTGATTTGCTGTGTCCATAGTGTATATATATATATAATTTGCACTTAAAAAGGTGACTATTTTCCTCTAAATGTTGTCTATCCAATTATAATATGTACATTTTGTGTATATACCTAATATTGTGTATACATGTCATGTACTCGTTTACTATATTTTTGCAAATTAAGCTGAAGTGACAATGATATATGTTATTAGAGCATTCTGACATTTATGCCATTACATGATTCAAATACTCTGATTCATATAGAGTCACACTAGTGAACTACAGAAAATATTACCAGCACAGAGCAGTAGTGATGCTCCACAAAAAAGGTTGGACATGTTTTGTTACACAATTTAATTAAAGCAAAAATAACTACATACATAACAACAGCTGTGTTCCCAACTTTTGTGTGTTCATGCACATACAAGAATGAATAGGTATTGCTGATTGACGAACCTAGAAATGAAGCAGGTGTGTCAGACCAAATGTTCAAATTCTTACATCAGAACGTTTTCTAGACACTATATTATACAGCCATTATTTGTACCTTTAAAAAATATATCCTAGTTTTAATTAATGTCATATGAATGAAGAAATTTAGACATTATTATAGCACTGTTGCCTTGTTATATGTGGGAGAAGAAAAGACCTCAGCTGTGTGTACAGAATGGGTGGGGTGGGCAGTTCCTCTGTATTTCCCAGTAGATTGGCTCCTAGTTTGTTACACAGTACTTCCAGAAACAGGCTGTCAGAGAGACAAAGAAAAGAGCTTTTGTGGGCAGCTAGGGGAGTGACAACACATCAACACATCTTAGTATTAAAGCATAGCGTGGTAAAGAAACCTGACACAGCTGTGCCATTATAACAAATTCACAAACGAAGCACCTTACCCTGAAATTTGTGAAACAATGTGGCCTATATTTATTGAAGAACAAGCATACTGAACAATGTTCATTTGCCTGTACAATATTTACATAAACTATAAAAATCTGAGTCATATAAAAATATTTTGCCTCATATTATTTCTTTGAGCCAAAAGATTTGCACTTCCATTCCTTGTACAGTTCCTATCCACAGACCGCACCCAAAACACTTCGAAATCCAGTTAAAATAGGCTATGCATGTGTTAAGAATGCGATATTAAATAGGAAAAACATTGGGTAATCAAACCAAGTTATTAAGAATTTAATACGTTAATCTACTTGAGGTAAATATATGTGTTATACTGTATATCATATATGTGTAAATCTGGCTCTCTCTGTATAGTGCCTCACCCGCCCTTGACCTCACTGCACGACACTGCATATAAAAGCTACAAGCTAAAGCTATCATTTTGTCCATTCGCACAGTGAATACGTTTCATAGTTTTTATCCTGTAATATGCATAAACGGCTACGATAAACATGATATAAACTCTCTGCAAAAGGAAACTTTACCTCTCTTTTTGGGTTTCGGTAAGTTCTGCTCAGATCGAAGGTAGCCTTGAGAGCGCAGGTTTTCTGATGCTGCTAATTTTAAAACCATTGTTTTCAGCTGATCCACCTGAAAGAGTTTTCATTCATATCACACCATCAGCTGGCATGTGGAATGGAAATGTGAGGTGCCTCATTACAAAAAAGTCCTTACCATTTTGTTCATTTTCTCATGCTCTAAAGATTCTTTTGCTCCTGAAACATGTAACAGAATCCGGTCAAAGCTGAAGACCAGTACTTGTGATCTATATTATGAAAACACTTACATAAGTTATTTAGATTCTCACCTATGGGCCAGGAGTCTCTGTCTCTTTCATGATGGAGCAAGAGGGGGTAAATGGTTTTGTCATCTTTTTGTACATTTAGTTCATCATCCTGTCCATTCTCCACATCTTTCACAAGTTTCTGAAGAAGGTCTGGAAAAGAGCATTGGTTCTATTAGTTATTACAAGTTTGGTACTGGGCATGTTTGTGGCACAGGAGCATATGTGTAGTTTTTGGAGCGGCAGGGGGCTGTGTCCCCCTCAAAATTTGGAGAGGGTAAAAGAAAGGAGGTAGGTCAAGGGATCATCTCTCTGTCCAGCAGTACCCCCAGCCAGTCCTGACCCAGGGAAGCAGAGTTAAAATGTGACAAAATTTAATAAAAGAAGTTGGTATTAGTACTTACAGGTAGGAAGATATGTCACACTAATTTTCATGCAGTATATTATGTGACTGTTGGATTTTAGTTACTGTTAGCAACACTGTACAAACTAATACAGCTACATTTTGTTATTAAGAAAAATAAACTTTGATCCAGTTCTAATATTCAGAATTGTACCATGTAGAGTGTATTTGTAACATGAATACAATAGCTATAGTCCGTATTATTCAGCTAATTCCAACTGAATATCACTGAATTATAACAACAGTAAAAATAATCCTCCAATAACATCATTAAAAATATAACAACAATAAGGAAGAGTCAAAGTTGATTTAAATCAAGCATCATGCAGCCTTTACTGTCATCTACACTCCATGTTTTATGCAGCTTCCCTACAGGAAAGTCAACTAAAAACCCATCGATCCACAAGCAATAGCAGTACTTACCTTCCTGTGTTGTCAGCACTCTGTCTGAATATAAAGGTAAAGTGTTAGCTGCAGGGAAAAACACAGCCAAAACGAAGAGCAGTGCTCCAGACAGCATTTTGAGAATATTTGGAGTTACTCGATTCTATGCTGCCCTACCCAGGAAAAATTCTTCAGTTTTATATCTTCCAGGACCATCTATCCTGGACGGATCAATACCGCTCATGTCACCCCATCTTGGCGTAATGGTTCTGACATGACAGCACTCTCGTCATAGGCGCAATTCAACATGCGCTGACAATTCATAGGATGCCTATCTGTGCTTGCACAGTGATCCCTAAAAACTGTTTACTCTCCCCTACTCATCAGCCACTGCCAGCTCAGATTGTTTATGGCCTACATGGTGTTCTAGAGGAACAGCCCAGACCAAGCGGCCAGGTTCATCAAGAAATGCAGCCTAGAACAAATTTAAGATGACTGATGTCATATTATGGCATTTCTCCATCTGAATTTTTTAAATAAATTTAATGATAAGTGTTTTGCTAGTCTGGTAGTGTCATGTGTTAACCAATGTTAACACAAATATCTGATCAGCCAATCGCATGACAGCAACTCAGTGCCTTTAGGTATGTAGACATGGTCAAGATGTCCTGCTGAAGTTCAAACCGAGCTTCAAAATGGGGAAGAAAGCTTATGTAAAGTGACGTGGCATGGTTGTTGGTGCTAGACGGGCTGGTCTGAGTATTTCAGAAACCGCTTATCTGCTGTGATTTTCACAACCATCTCTAGGGTTTCCAGAGAATAGTCCAAAAAAGAAAAAATATCCAGTCAGTGGCAGTTTACACGGGTTCAGCAAAACTGGATAATAAACATTGCCTATTCTAATGAGTCTTGAATTCTCTTGTGGCATTTGGATGGTAGGGTCAGATTTTGGCATAAACAACATGAAAGCATGGATCCATCCTGCCTAATATCAACAGTTCAATCTCATGGTGGTGTAATGGTGTGGGGGATATATTGCTGGCACACTGTGGCCCACTTAATACCAACTGAGCATCTTTTAAACACCACAGCCTACCTGAGTATTGTTATTGACCATGTCCATCACTGTATGGTGGCAATGTACCGTCTTCTGATGGCTAGTAACCTGATAATGTGTCACCTCACAAAGCTCAAATAATTTCAAACTGGTTTCTTGTACATGACAATGAGTTCACTGTACTCAAATGGCCTCCACAGTCACCCAATCTTGATCCAACAGAGAAACTTTCAACTGTGATGGAATGGGAGATTCACATCATGGATGTGCAGCCAACAAATCTGCAGCAACTGTGTCATGCTATTATAAATATGGGTCAATATGGACCAAAATCTCTGCGGAATGTTTCCAGCACCTTGCTGAATCTATGCTACAAGAATTAAGGGACAAAAGGGTTTCCAATCTAGTACTAGCAAGACGTATCGAATAAAGTGGACAGTGAGTGTATATTTAGAGTACACAACAAACATTTCTAAGTGTTACAGTGCTACAGTTTTTCATGAATCTGTACAATGTAAATATGGTATATAATATTAAATGTATGTTCTGTTTGGAGCAGAAGACATTTATTTAAAAAAGAAAGAAATAAACAGAAAACAAATTAGAGGGGTAAAGCTACCATACATTTTAAAAAAGTAATAGTATAATGTTGGAATGGTTTACTATCATCCACCAGTTATCAGTGGTAGTCATTGTGCTAAATAATATTAAATTCTTTTTAACAATATTATTATTATTATCACATGCTGCTTTTATTTGTGTCTAAAATACCTATTTTTCATTTCACCCATTGATTTTTCAGGTGAGGCGGTTCCTAAACCTAAGCTCTTACGCACTAAATGACGTATGATCAGCAAGAACGCCATTATATCTTGAGGCAATATTTATCAAAGTGAAAGATATATAATACACCACAGACAGACTGGTGTTAAATGAACAACACTGGGTGAAGATGGATACTGCTGTCCAAAAGTATATGAAACTAAAGATTAAAGCAGCAGGCATAACAGACCGATATCCGTATCATTTCGATTGATGAAGCATAGTGTCCCTCTAAAAGTCCTGAGTTCTGTAAACCTCTTCAGTGCTACATATAAGACATAGCAATTGTTTGTGTATGCATCAATTAATGATCGTTGCAAATAAAATCTTTTCATTTTTAAATTTACATTTACAGCATTTAGCAGATGCCCTTATCCAAAGTGACTTCAAACTGGTAATACAAGACAGTCTCATATGGTAAAATCAGATCAACTAAGGGTTACTATTACCAAGAGGGACTATTACCAAGAGGGACTATTACCAAGAGGGACAGCACTGGCAGAGCTGAAACTTGAACCACAAAGTGGGCACAAAGTGGCAACACACCATGGGAGGGGCACTAATCCATCATGGCACAGCACACATTCATTCCCTACTCAATTTACCGAGTGGAAGCAAACTACAGTGGCTCAGATGGTTGGGCACTAGTTCCAGTGATGAGCCCTTCTGATTCATATCTCGATTCCCGACATATCCCAGCAAGGTCTGTAGGTCATATTGTGAGTGTGAGTTGTGTTCCACGTCTTGACGAGGAGTCTCATCGCTGGCAGGTTCCAAATATTATTTCAGGGAGTATATCCCAGTGAGGGTTCCTGCTATCAGGTCCTGGGTTCCAGCTTGTGTGATCCCAGCGAGTGTTGCCAGAGGTCCCATTCTTTTTCTATTGGTCTGTGCGTGTGTTCCATTTACACTTTTATAAACATCATACTGCTTTTTCACTATGAGAAGCATTCTATTGCTTTATACACTTCAAAACATTTGACCACTTTTACACTATTAATACACACTATTACGCTTTCAAAACATACCGCATTTTTACTATTACAAATATCCTATTGTTTTTACACTATTATTAACGCTTTAATACCAGTAAATAAACACCATACCACTTTTACACTATGATAAAACCCTCTACTGCTTTTTCTATTATAACATTCCCACTGGTTTTACACTCTTGAAAACATCCAAATGTCTTTTTTTCTATGATAAATACATCCCACTGCTTTTACACTATTACAATCAACCTACTGATTTTTCCACTATTATATACAAGCCACCACTTTTATAACATGAAACACATCCTAGTACAAACATTTTTTACACTATTTAAAAATATCCCACTTCTTTTACACGATTATAAATGTGTCACTCCTTTTGCACTATTAAAAACATTCTATTGCTTTTTTGCTATTACAACCTTACTACTGCTTTAAAGGGGACATATGTGAAATGTTTGATGCTTGGGCACATTCATATGGGAATCTGCTAGCCAATAAACTGTGAAATCAGACAATCTAGTTGTTTTTATTTTTATTTATGTTTGTTAGGTAGTTTGTTTGTTAGTCTATGTCTGAAAACACTGGATTCAACAAACCACTAAGGTTTGGCTACATAACTTTTTTTGTCATTAGAATTGTCCCACAGCTTACACTGGATCAGCTAACATTGAGAAGTTAAGAGATAAGCATTGGAAATGCTCCACAGTTGGCTGCACAGACCAGCACATATTGCTACATCAGAACTCTCACCTCCAATGTCTCAAAAGACACAAGAGCTGAGTGGATATAGTTTATTTTTTATCTCATTGCCCCAGCTACAATCTACACATACTGTTCCAAACTTTTGACTGTGTAAATATTACACATTACATGGTAGTATGTTAAACTGCATTATACAAAAATTACCACCACAGCATTGATTCAAACTTCGTGTAAATAAATTAGGCTTAGATATATATTATGCATTAGTGTATCAGGTTTTTCCACATTGTAATGGACTGTTTAAATTATGTATGTACAGTGGGGCAAAAAACTATTTAGTCAGCCACTGATTGTGCAAGTTCTCATACTTAAAAAGATGAGAGAGGTCTGTAATTTTCATCATAGGTACACCTCCACTATGAGAGGCAAAATGAGAAAAATAGAATCAAGGAAATCACATTGTAGGATTTTTAAAGAATTTAGTTGTAAATTATGGTGGAAAATACGTATTTGGTCAATAACAAAAGTTCAACTCAATACTTTGTAACATAACCTTTGTTGGAAATGACAGAGGTCAAACGTTTCCTGTAAGTCTTCACCAGGTTTGCACACACTGTAGCTGGTATTTCGGCCCATTCTTCCATGCAGATCTCCTCTAGAGCAGTGATGTTTTGGGGCTGTTGCTGGGCAAAATAAATAAAATGTAAATCATGTTGGAAAATAAGCATTTGGTCACACCCAAACAAGCAAGATTTCTGGCTCTCACAGACCTGTAACTTCTTCTTTAAGAAGCTCTTCTCTCCTCCACTCGTTACCTGTATTAATGGCACCTGTTTGACCTCGTTATCTGTATAAAAAACACTTGTCCACAGCCTCAAACAGTCAGACTCCAAACTCAACCATGGCCAAGAACAAAGAGCTGTCGAAGGACACCAGGAAGGAAATTGTAGACCTGCACCAGGCTGGGAAGAGTGAATCTACAACAGGCAAGCAGGTTGGTGTGAATAAATCAACTGTGGGAGCAATTGTAAGACATACAAGACCATTGATAATCTCCCTCAATCTGGGGCCCCACGCAAGATCTCATCCCGTGGGGTCAAAATGATCATGAGAACGGTGAACAAAAATCCCAGAACTACACAGAGGGACCTGATGAATGACCTGCCGAGAGCTGGGACCAAAGTAACAAAGGCTACCATCAGTAACACACTACGCCAAGAGGGACTTAGATCCTGCAGTGCCAGGTGTGTCCCCCTGCTTAAGCCAGTACATGTCCAGGCCTGTCTGAAGTTTGCCAGAGAGCATATGGATGATCCAGAATAGGATTGGGAGAATATCATGTGGTCAGATGAAACCAAAATAGAACTTTTTGGTAAAAACTCAACTCCTCGTGTTTGGAGGAAGAAGAATGCTGAGTTGCATCCCAAGAACACCATACCTACTGTGAAGCATGGGGGTGGAAACATCATGCTTTGGGGCTGCTTTTCTGCAGAGGGGACAGGACGACTGATCTGTGTTAAGGGAAGAATGAACAGGGCCTTGTATTGTGAGATTTTAAGCCAAAACCTCCTTCCATCAGTGAGCATTAAAGATGGAACGTGGCTGGGTCTTCCAGCATGACAATGATCCCAAACACACCGCTTGGGCGATGAAGGAGTGGCTCCCTAAAAAGCATTTCAAGGTCCTGAAGTGGCCTAGCCAGTCTCCAGACCTCAACCCCATAGAAAATTTGTCCATGTTGCCCAGCGACAGCCCCAAAACATCACTGCTCTAAAGGAGATCTGCATGGAGGAATGGGCCAAAATACCAGCTACAGTGTGTGCCAACCTGGTGAAAACTTACAGGAAACATTTGACCTCTGTCATTTCCAACAAAGGTTATGTTACAAAGTATTTGTCACGTTTAGGGCAAGGGAGGACACAGGAGACGGATGTAGGTGCAAGTGGTGCAGGTTTATTAACAGTGAACATGGTGTAACAATACAAACACACCACACAGAACTACACAAAGAATGATTACTAATATAACAAACATCTAACTCATGTAACAAGCTAACACGGCTAAAGCTAACACAAACAACACTACTAAACACATAACTAAGTTTAAACCTAAGACAACTGACTAAATGGTAAGGAATACAGAAGAACAGAGGCCAAGATACAATATTAACAAGACAAAGCAGAAGAGACAAACCAAAATGGGGGAGATCGGGACAGGAGCCAAGGACAACCATGGAGTGATAAAGTCAGACCAGGGAATGCACAGGAAGCTGGGTTGGAAGGAGAAAGCAGGGGGAGCTAAACCAGATGGATGCAAGCTGAAGGCTTGCATCATCGTTACATAACCCCCCCCCCCAAAGGCACAACTCCGAAGCGCAAAGGACATGAAAAAAAAAGAAAGCTAGGAAATAGGACAGACCCAGACTACCCCAAGGGAGCAGAGCAAAAACACGGACAAGAACAAGGCAGGGGGCCACAACAGAGGAGGTACAGACAAAAGGCTAAACAAAACTGGAGACAATACGGGGGCCCAAGAGGCTGGGCTCGCAGGCCACACAGGCACAGTTCTGGACCACGGGGTAATGTTCTCCATAGTAGTCCTAAGGGGTCCTATGTGGCCATAATTAACGGACCCATAAGTCCTGGGCCAGAAAGTCCTGGTGGCTCCAGGAACCACTCGAGGTACAGGATGCCACCTTGGGAGGAGAGGCGGCTTTGTCCTCCACCAGGGGGGTGCGGTCCATGACCTGGAGTCTGTAGGGGCCCCAGTGGCAGCGTTGACCTGGGCAGGGGTCGCTGTGGGGCAGCTGGCGAGCGGGGTCTCCTTCGGGCTGCTGGCGAGCAGGGTTGCCGTCGTGCTCTGGCTGAGGAGGTCACCGGCGAGTTGCTGGCGATTGAAATTCTCGTCATGAACCCAGGTGGGTGGTGGGACGCCGGAAGGAGGGCACGACTCCAGCTCAGAGGCGGGTGATGCATTATGGACCTCCTCTGGAAGGGCCTCACTGGAGCTGATGACCTCTGGAAGTTCGGATGGTGAGATGACTCAAGATTCGGCAATCTCAAGACTCTGAGCAACTGCAGAGTGGGCCATTCCCAGCACTCTCAGTACCCCCAGGGCAATCTTCTCCACCTCTGACCCCTCCAAAAACTGCTGGGCAAAAACTACCCTGCCCGTGGCAATCTCCAGGGCTCTCGAGACCCCTTGGAAAACCTGATGGATCTCAACCATGGCCCGAAGTGCTGGAGTCACCTGTGGTTCGGTGAAAGCAGGGATCTCTGGGGAACCATTGAGCATGGAGTCAGGCTTGACCCTAGAGATAACCTAGCCCCTCGAGCAGCTGGCAAGAGGGGGATCCTGCACATGGCTGGCTAGCTGTGACCGAGGCTGGTGGGTAGTGTATAGAGACGCGGGAGTGGCGCTAGTGAGCGCAGGTTCCACCATCGAGATAGCGGGTGTGGACACCAGCGCTGAGTTAGCGAGCACTGACTTGGGCATTGTGGTAGCGAGCGTGGACTCAGGCGCTGAGGTAGCGGGTGTGGTCCTCCGCTTACGACGGTGCTTCCTGGCTGCCCGGTAGAATCCGCTGTCCGGGTTTTGGAGGGTAACTGCCGGACAGGAAATCTCCATGTCAGAGTCCAGGCTGAGCTGAGTCAAGGGAGGCTGGTACTCCCATTTAAGTTGATCCTCCGTGTACTCATCATCTGATGAGTCAGACTACATGCTCCGGAGGACTGGGG
This sequence comes from Ancistrus triradiatus, assembly GCA_025084515.1. Lineage (NCBI taxonomy): Eukaryota > Metazoa > Chordata > Actinopteri > Siluriformes > Loricariidae > Ancistrus > Ancistrus triradiatus. The sequence continues at coordinate 277,981 of JAJAGP010000101.1, forward strand.
ACACACTTGCTACGTCCTTTAACTGGTCTGGCTTTCTGTCACGCTTGGGACAAGTAGGGCAAGGGAGGACATGAGAGACGGACGTGGTGCAGGTTTATTAACAGTGAACATGGTGTAACATACAAACAAACCACACAGAACTACACTAAGAATGATTACTAATACAACAAACATCTAACACACGTAACAAGCTAACATGGCTAAAGCTAACACAAACAACACTACTAAACACATAACTAAGCTTAAACCTAAGACAACTGACTAAATGGTAAGGAACACAGAAAAACAGAGGCCAAGATAAAAAAGTAACAAGACAAAGTAGAAGAGACAAACCAGAATTGGGGAGATCGGGACAGTAGCCAAGGACAACCATGGAGTGATAAGGCCAGACCAGGAAGTGGAAAGGAAGGAGACAGACCAGCAGGTGGCTACAGCCCCACCTGCTGGGTTGACAGAAAAAGCAGGGGGAGCTAAACCAGATGGATGCAAGCTGAAGACTTACATCATCGTTACAGTACTGAGTTTTGTTATTGACCAAATACTTATTTTCCACCATAATTTACAATTAAATTATTTAAAAATCCTACAATGTGACTTCCTGGATTTTTTTCTCATTTTGTCTGTCATAGTTGAAGTGTACCTATCATGAAAATTACAGACTTCTCTCATCTTTCTAAGTAGGAGAACTTGTACAATCGGTGGCAGACTAAATACTTTTTTGCCCCACTGTAACTGCCCACTGAATGTACAGGTACTGGTCCCCTAGGGGTGTACTGTGTGTGTGAGAGTGTGAGAGACTTGCTTCCTGGTACTGAAACAGACTGAATGAAAGGGATGTTTTCATATTTATTCATTAAATTATTTATTAAATAAATCTAATGTATTAGATTATTTATCTGAATTTAGGCAAATCCTGAATGTGCTCAGTATACTACCAGCATATTACCATGCAGCATGTAATGCAGTTTAACATACTGCCAAATAGTATCACACGTCTCTCAGTTTTAGGTGAGAAAGCTTGACCACAGGGTACATTGCAGAGCTGGCAGCAAACATCCTAAAAGAGGAAATAACTACCAGCTGACGGTAGCAAAATGCAGACAATGGAAATGTAAGATTTAAAAAGAAATAGACAAAATAGATGTGTATCATTACTGTTATTCAAGTACTGTACTACCTCCTGTGAGTATATTTGTTGTTGTCTAATAGGCATATTGTGTACGTGCAAAATGTGTCCCTATGGTAGCTTATTCCTGTTCCCAGTATTTATTTCCTGGTTTTGTCTCTTGCCTGACTGTTTGGATTGTGATTGTGATTTGTTCTGTGTAACCACATGTCTCTTTGTTTAGACTTGTGTCGTGAACTATGTCATGATTTCTGGATAATACCAGACACTATAATAAACCTTTAGCTGATTTCAAACACATGCATCCTGCTACTGCCTGTCATTGTGCATTACAAACTGCTTTTTTAGGACTACTTTAATATAAGCAAACTTCACTCACTTGGCAATATGTGATATACAGTGGTATTAAAAAGTTTGGGCACCCCTGATAATTTTCATGATTTTAGTTTATAAATCATTGGTTGTTCAGATCAGCAACTTGAGTTAAATCAAGTCAAGTCAGATTTATTTATATAGCGCTTTTTACAATGGAGCATTGTCTCAAAGCAACTTTACAAGTTAGATTATCTCACTAATAACTCGTCCAAATCCAATTGGAGCAATCCTAGGGGCGACAGTGGCAAGGAAAAACTCCCTAGTCTAAGAAGAAACCTTGGGGAGGACCAAGACTCAAAAAGGGACCCAACCTCCCTTGGGCGTCGTGATTATAAATCTAAGACGAACTAACGTCATGGATTCAAATTTGAATAGAATGTGAAGTAAATGCAATCGACATTAAGTGGCCCAGGTATGTGATAAATCTAAGAGCGAAACTAAAGTCATGGAGTCCAAGTTTGAATAAAATGTCAAGTATGCACATCGACATTAAGTGGCCCGGGTACGATGGGGCTGGAGCCGATGACGGAAGCAGCTTGAGTGGAGCCACGGCAGATGAACATCACGTGTGGGGCCGGAACTGCCAGAACACAGCTCGGAGAGACAACAGAAAATGTGATTGGTTATCGATTAAGAGCACAGTGTTTATTAGCAATCACTGATGCCATGTCAATCACTGATGCCAAGTGTAGCATGAGACCCTGGTGGCATAGCTAGAAAGAGGAGAACTGGTAGGAAACACAGCCAAGAGGGATCACATGAGACATTTGCAATCACACGGGAGGCAGAAGACAGCAACCCAACGTCTCCGGTCACCATAAGACTCTTTGACTATGAACCCCCAGCTCTGCCCTTAGTCTAAGGGAGGGATGCATGAGTCAAGATCACGAGGACCGGAGCCCAGTTCAGCCAGACCGCCCACTCGACACTCCCGGCTAGCGGACGAGGCAGGCGGGCCAGACATGTCTCCAGACTCCGGCCCCGGTGACCCAAGCCATGCATCCCGGTCTAAATCTAGTCAAAAGCCTGTGTAAATAGGTATGTCTTTAGCCTAGACTTAAACCTTTGGAGAGTGTCTGAGTCTGGAACTAAAGTGGGAAGTTTATTCCATAGTTGGGGGGCCATGTATGAGAAAGCCTTTCCCCCGGCTGTGACTTTTTTTAATTCTAGGAACCAAAAGAAGTCCCGCGCCTTGCGAACGAAATAGACGAGTTGGATTGTAAGAGTCTAAGAGTTCCCTCTGATAATGTGAGGCCAGGCCATGTAGAGCTTTATGAGTTATAACAAGTATTTTGTAATCGATGTGGAATTTCACTGGTGACCAGTGCAGTGATGATAGAACAGGAGTGATATGATCAAATTTTCTAGTCCGAGTCAGCACTCGGGCAGCTGCGTTCTGAACTAACTGAAGTTTATTTCTAGATTTACTAGAGCATCCAGTAAGTAAGGCGTTACAGTAATCCAACCTCGAGGTTATAAACGCAAGAACAAGTTTCTCCGCACCATTAAAAGAGAGGATATTTCTACGTTTAGCGATATTACGTAATTGAAAGAAAGCAATTCGAGTGATGCCGCTAATGTGCGCATCAAAGGAGAGATCTGAATCAAATGTGACACCTAAGTTTTTTACAGACGGACTGGGCAATACTGGACAGCCATCTAGATTTAGGATAGATGTAGCCAACCTGTCTCTCACAGCCTTGGGTCCCACTAATAGAACCTCAGTTTTATCTGAGTTAATTAAGAGAAAAATAAATAACATCCAATCTTTTATTTCCTTTACAGAGGCCTCAATTTTGTTGATTGTAAGGCTGTCATTAGGTTTGGCTGATATGTACAGCTGTGTATCATCTGCATAGCAGTGGAAACTAATGCCATGTTTACGAATAACTGAGTCTAGTGGCAGCATGTACAGAGAGAATAAAAGCGGGCCAAGCACTGACCCCTGAGGCACGCCATACTTCACTTTTGAGAGCTTAAAGCGTAGATTATTTATATGAACAAACTGGTACCGGTCGGTTAAGTAGGTTAAACCAAGAAAGTGCTAATCCCTTAACACCAAAAGTATTTTCTAGTCTGTTTAGTAAAACATCATGATCTATAGTGTCAAATGCTGCACTTAAATCTAACAGAACAAGAAAAGAAACACATCCCTTATCTGAGGACATTAACAAGTCATTTAGTACCCTAATTAGTGCTGTTTCAGTACTATGATGGGGCCTGAAGCCAGACTGAAATGTTTCATAAATATCATTCCTTTGGAGGTGACTACAGAGCTGCTGATAGACGGCTTTTTCTAAGATTTTAGACAGAAACGGTAGATTTGAAATTGGTCTATAATTAGATATCACACAAGGGTCAAGACTGGCTTTTTTAATCAGTGGCTTGATAACAGCAGAGTTAAAGGATTTGGGGACATAACCAAAGGTAAGGGATGAATTTACAATAACTAACAGTGGCTCTATAATACTAGGTATTACTTGTTTGAGTAAACGTGTAGGAATTGGATCTAATAAACATGTTGATGACTTAGACGAGCTGATCAGTGCGGATAGTTCAGTATTAGTAATTGGGGTAAAAGATTCTAGTCTTGATTTACAGATCATTAAACAGATGTCTTCACTAGTGCTGCATCTGGAAGGTTTCTGAATAGTTTGGTGATGTGATGAGCATTGAGTTTGATGCCTAATGTTTTCTATCTTATCATTAAAGAAAGTCTTGAAATCATTACTGTTAAAATTACACAGAATGGGAGAATCACTTTCTGTAGGGTTTTTTGTTAATTTGGAGACTGTTTTAAAGAGAAATCTTGGATTATTCTTATTTTTCTCTATGATTGAAGAGAAGTATGCAGCTTTAGCTTTAGTGAGGGCATGCTTATACTCTGTCATGCTGTCCCTCCAACCAAGCTTAAACACCTCCAATTTACTATGTCTCCACTTGTGCTCTAAATGCCATGTTCTTTGCTTTAAGGTAGGGGTGTGGTCATTATACCATGGTGCTAGCCTTTTTTCCCTAATACGTTTGACCCTAGCAGGGGCAGTCATGTCCAGGGTTGAGCGAAGCACACATTCTAATTGCTCATTTACACAAGATGATTTATCTCCATAGGTGTATTAAATTTTAAGTCTGGTAGGTTTTTAATAAACGCAGCTGGAGTAGCAGATGTGATAGTGTGCTTAGTGTGATAACGAGGCAGAAGGATTTTATTTATTAGAGATAGCTCAAATACTAAAAGATAGTGATCTGAAATCGAATCACTTTGGGGGAAAACATCAAGGTTATCTATTTTGATATCAAATGTTAATATTAGATCTAAAGTATGATTACAGCGGTGGGTTGGTCCCATCACATTCTGAGTGATACCCATGGATTCTAAGATGGACTCGAAAGCAATTATAAGTGGATCCTGCTCATTGTCAAAGTGAATATTGAAATCACCTACAATTAAAGCCTTATCTGTTGACAGTAGTAAGCAGGAAAGAAAGTTAGCAAATTCCTGAAGAAATTCTGAATAGGGACCAGGAGGGAGGTAAATAGTGATAAGCTGAAAAGAGTGTGGTTTTGACTTCCATAATGATGGATCAGTCACATTAAGAATCAGTATTTCATTAGCCCTGTAATGGGATTTAGTTGTAACACCTAGCTCTTTGTCAAAAATTGTGGCTATGCCTCCCCCGACCATTAGGACGAGGGCGATTAGCATGACTGCATCCAGGAGGTGAGGCTTCATTTAAGGCTAAATATTCATCAGGTCTAATCCAAGTCTCAGTGAGACAGAGAGCATGTAAACGTTTATCAGTGATTATTTCATTTAAAATCACTGCTTTGTTTGTAAGTGATCTAACGTTAAGTAATCCTAGCTTTAGTCTAATGTTGTTATTTCTTTGGGAGCTATTTGTGCTATCTGGGAAGCTATCTCTTTATACTAATGAGGTTATTAAAACAGACCTTTTGAGAGCGTTTACGTTTAGGGCAGATGCGGGTAACAGACACAGTTTCAATAATGTGGGTTCTGGGTGACGGTATATGGCTACCAGCAGACAGTTGGTTAAGCCGGTTTGTCTGCTGCCTGACCCCTGCTCTGGATAGTCAGCCCCTAACCAATCGGGCCATAAGACTATGGGCAATGTTGCAGGAGATGAGAGCGGCACCCTTCCGAGTGGGATGGACACCGTCCCATCCTAAAAGGCCAGGCTTACCCTCAAAGGCTGTCCAGTTGTCTATAAAGCCCACGTTGTTTTCAGAGCACCACTTGGACAGCCAGCAGTTCAGCGACCATAACCTGCTGTAGGCTTGGTCACCTCGCCGCATTGGGATGGGGCCAGAGCACACTACTGCATCGGACATCGCCTTCACCACTCTAACCACCTCTACAAAATTAGCCTTAGTAACCTCTGACTGACGAAGGCGTATATCATTAGCCCCTACACGAATAACTATCGTAGAGAATCTACGGCTCTCGAGTTCACTAAGAATCGTTACAATGTCCGGCACTCTAGCTCCGTGGATACATGTAACTCTAGCTGCTGGTGTCCCTAAAGGGGTAGCTACTTTCACGTGTCGTAAAATAGAGTCACCTATGACCAGAGCTCTTTCAACAGGCTGCTCAGTGGGTGCATCACTGAGGAGGGCAAACCTGTTGGACTCGTGAACAGGTAAAGAGTGGTGCTCTTGTGGACTAGCCTTATGACTACATCGCTGAACCGTCACCCACTTGTCCTGCTGCGAGGGCTCTGCCGAGATGGGGGCTCTAACTTCACCTTTGGCATCCAGATCTGCTTAGCTAGGAGCTGAGCTAGCCTTCTCTAATGTCTGGATGCGCGCCTCTAAAACTACAATCTTCTCCGTCAGACTGCCTACAAGCCTACACCTATCACAAGTAAAATTTACACTAATGACGGAGGAAGAATAGCTAAACATGCCACACTCAGCACAGGGAACAAGCACAACAGAAGCCATGTTAGTACAATAATGAATTAAAGGTACTTAGCTTCGGGTGGTGTTGTGGGGTGGGAGTGAAGATATGGTTCAGCTGCAGCCGATGGTCCAATGCAATGCTCGATTAAAGCGTTAATACAAGTTAAGTCAACACAAAACGTCACTAAAAAACTAAGTCTCAGAAAGAAAGTGGGAAAAGACTGTAAAAAAGTTATAAAAACAGACACTACTGCGAAGAAGACGCAACTCTGGTTGTTAGCTAATGGCTAACTACTGCAAACACAAGCCGGTATACCTGAAAAGTTACTAAATAACGATTAGCGGCCAAAAAATATAATCCGCCGGTACGAGAATAAAATGATTAAGATGTTGTAAAAACCTACTATATATACGATTATATAAGATACAGATGCGATCGGGAATTAAAATATATCAAAGGTAAAAGCTGCTAGCAGCTACGAAACGGCGTCCTGTGTGCAACCACAGATCAGTCTGGGTTGCCAGATCCTCGCAATTCTCCGCGTCAGTTCTCTCAGCGTTCTCTCAGCGTTCTCTCACGTTCTCTCAGCGTTCTCTCTGCCTATCTGCTATATATATTATCATGCAGATAAAACACGTGGATATTTGAGAGTGAAAAATGAAGTTTATAGTGTTTACAGAAAGTTTGCAGTAATTATTCAAACAAAATTAAAGGCAGGTGCAGAAAAAATTACATCAATATTAGTAGATCCTCCTTTTTGTTAGAAATACAGCCGCTAAACGCTTCCTACCTCCAGTCTGGATTGGTTGAAGGTGCTTTGGCCATTCTTCTTCAGAAACATCTCCAGTTCAGTCAGGTTTGATGTGGTTTTCTGAGCCATGACGCCCAACATTTCAGTAATACATGTCTGGGGAACTGAGATCCATTCCAGAACATTGAACTGGTTCCTTCCTCCCTCTGCAGAATGCCTAGTAGATTTTTAGCAGGGTTTGGGGTCGTTGGCCTCGGGTGCAACTTGGTCACTGATTCTTGAACATTGTTCTCAAGAATTCTGGGGAGATATTAACTGGAATCCAAGCGACCCCAACTTTAACAGATTTCCTAGTTACCTGCACTGTCCACAACAGTCCCCACACATGATGGAACCGCCACACAAATTTCTACTTGGGTAGCCAGTGTTTGTCTGGGATGCTGTGTTTTTCTTTTTTCCGCTCCTTGGTTATGTCCAAAATAACTCAATTTTATTTTCAATCAGTTACAACAACCTTTATTCCAAAATGAAGCTTGGATTGGTCCAAATGTGCTGTAGCAACCTCAAGTGACTCTGTTTGTGGCTTGTCTGGCAGAAAAGGCTTCTGCTGCATTACTCCTCTCTCCCATATCGCCTCTCCTCGTTCAAAGTGCGCTGTCTAGTTTGAACGATGACAGTGACACCATCCTGCCCGCAGATGAGTTTGGAAGGTCTTTGGAGGTGGGTTCCTGTGCTTGACTATGACTGTTCCTCACCATCCCTTCGCTCGCCTCTGCCTATCTGAGATTTTTCTGGTCCTGCCACTTCGGGAGTTCCCATCCTAACTAGAACTGTGCCCAGTGGTCCTTTTCCATTGCCTCACTAGTTCCTCACAGTGGAAAAACTGACTGCTGAAATCTCTGAGAAGCTTTTCCCTTTCCCTGAACCATGAATGTTTGACAACCTTTGTTTGCAGAGGCCATTTGAGAGTTATTTTGAGGCTCCCCATGTTGCGCCACTTCTTCAAGAGAAGAATGCAAAGAGGAGAACATTTCCAATTGCCACCTTAACCCTTCTCATAGTTTGGATTCATCACTTGTGGTATGTAGATCAAGGGTCATAGCTTACAAAACAAAATTTTGTGTTTTTCCAATATTTATGCCCAAAGGTATTCAATGATAAAAGCAAGGTGCCCAATTTATGCACCCTGCCTAAGTTTTGTTTGAATAATTAACTACAAACTTTCTGTAAAAACCATAAACTTAATTTCACTTCTCAAATATCACGGTGTTCATCTGCTATATGATATATTTACCTGAAATTGCTGAGCTGGACAACCAATGATTTATAAAGAAAAATCATGAAAATTATCAGGGGTGCCCAAACTTTTTCATACCACTGTAAGTCATATACTATACTAATTGACAAAAAAAAAAAAACTCACCAAGGAGTTGTTGGAATTGAATGAACCTTTATATGTATGAATGAAATGGTGATATATGTAAGTATGCAAGCTTATTTTGGGGAGATCTAGTACCCTGTTGGGCTTTGATACAAGATGAGATAGGGTTGGGCATGGGGGCATACAGGTTTCTGTACGTTAGGCTATGGCACATTTACCCACAGATGTTGCAGCTGGGTCTGTAGATCCTACACACTCACCGGTGGCTAAACCTAATTTCCCAGCTGGTCCCATAAATGCTCGATTCGCAAAATATCTTTTGACTAGGTAGGCCACAGAAGTGTTGCAATCTGGCGGAGATATTCCTGGGAAATCCATGCTGTGTGTGACCCTTATATCACTACTAGGGGTGACTGATTGTTGTATGTTATAGCAGATTTGTTGTTCACGACACAACTGCAAATGATAGCAAATGGTGGCTGGCTTTCAATGGACACCTTGACACCAATTTTCTTTGCTAAGTACCTGGAAATGGTCGGGGCAGAGACAGGGGTGTGTAGTGAAGGTCCCACCTGTGTCAAGATGGTGGACAACAAAACTGTGGGAGCTGCCCATGTTTGTCGGCAGATCACACAATCCTCTCTACTGGTGGTCTGTCTGGGCCGTCCGGAGCCTGTTTGCCATGTGAACCTCATGGAACCCTCATGGAACCACTGCTCCCAACATCTCCTTACAGCTAGGTCAGAATGACCTAGATAGCAGGCAATCAGTCGAAATGATGCGCCCCCTCTCAAAGTCTGTCAACTGGGCAAAATGTCTAGCAGTCAACGGTCTCTCACCAAGAGGTACACAACCCAAAAGTACACTCCAAGAGCCTTTTAATAGGGCAACCATTTACCTATTTGCCTGAGACATAACTGCGTGCCGGGTTTTGCAGCAGTTCGACATTTCTATCTGGGTGCATTATTTTTTTGTTACTGAGTATACAAAATATACATTGTGCTGGCTTACATTTCAAGGGATCCCCTACATGTGTTTGTATGTTTGTTAATAAATAAGTTCTGATATTTTATAGTACACAAACCAGCGCAATTTTTATGCATATTCCCATAAAATCAAGGCCTCCCCACATTTCTGCTTGTAGAAAAAAATCACAACAAAAATGAATCCATACAGAGATGTGTGTTACTTTGAACCATACCTGTTTAATTGCTCTCTCAACAACATACAAAGTTTCATAGTGTTTAAGACTTCCAATGGAATTGTAAGAGAAGGGAAAATATAAAGTCAGACATGCCTGTATATCACTTTGACAGAAAACAACAATGAATAACCAGTGCAGTTATGAATTATGAAAATGTACAGTTGATCACTTGAAGGGCTGAGGCTATGAATGTTTAAAATAAAATAAAATAAAATAGTTATAAAAATATTATGAGTAAAATGAATCTCTTAAAATCAAATAACATCTATAAAGGTTCTGAATAAATAATTCAGTTATATCTAATAAATACGTAGTTAAAATGTATACAAAAAAAATTATGTAAAATATAAACAAAAATGTATACTGATGAGACAGTTACATTTTAAATTAAATCTAGAGTAAAACTTATTTGACATCTTTATGTAACAAACAGTGCTAAATGTTGCAATTCTATAACACGTCTACTGCAAAATAATGTTAAGGAAATAATATCTTAACAATATAATAATGATTTAAGAATGAATTAACACATGATAAAATGTTCACAAGGATTATTAGGGAAATCCTTTTTCTCAGATTCTTGTATTTCTTCATTTTGAATTTGTATCATATTTATTGTATTTATGAATGGAGTTTTTAACACTTGCTTAAGACAGCAGGGGTTATGGTTAAAGAGTAAGTGAAACTGTAAAATACTGAAACAGGTCAGATGTACTGTGTAGGTTTTCATGTTAATTCATTCTGTATTTCAAGAAATTAATTTCCATACAAATATCGCAGATATAAAGACGAATTTAAGTCTGTGTTAACAGGGATAAGAAAATGCAGGTAAAGAAGTGACTCATGTGTTGTAAACATTAAGTAATGTGTCTAATATCTCAGTTATTTTCATTTATTTAACAGAGCAAATTTGTTAATATTCAACCTTTGTATCATTTACATATTGTACTATCATCTGTTGTTATAATACAATCTGAAAAACCAGCCAATTAAACTAATTAACCAATTAAACAAAAAAATAATCAAACAAACATTACTAAGTTTTGTAGGGTGAATGTTTTAAGCGCTTTATGACCTCATACGCTATACTCCTTTAATACGTTATTACAGCAACTGATTTCTGGATACATTAATCACACACATACACACAGTTTCCTCAGAGCCCAGGAAAAATATTCATTTATCCAGCAATACATTGCTGCATTTCTTTGGTGCTGCCATGTGCACAATGAGAAGGCGATTAGGAGCTGAGCAGATATTAGGTTCAGTCGCTTGTAATAAGTGACTCCTAGTGGCCAAACTAGGAACTTTCAGGAACCTTTTTGAAACTTGCTCGCAGATCATCGTAAGCTTGGCGGTGGTGGTTTGTAAATGGTCTGAGATGCTAACTCAGTTTTAGTCATAAACCTTAAGCACATCATACTCAGTAGAGAATAACTTACACTGGGCAATACCTGTTAAACTCAGTTGTAAGCAGTTGGGTTTAAAGCCTCATCCTAGAGATTCTTGCTTCCATTGTACATTGGTCTCTGATGTCTGACCACCACAGCACACTGTATTTATTCCAGAAACTAAATGATCTACTGTGTGTTTGTATGAAAAATACTTAGTTACATCAGGTGCAGTTTAGAGCTTCTCAAAGAAGATGGAGCAGAGAAGGAAGACGGTGTACAGGACTAAAAGACCCACACCTAACCTTTTATCCAGTCTCCAGTGATTCAGATGTACGCTGAGGACCTACGACATATGAAGGACAAATCAAGAATTACATAATACCAAAGCTTCAGTTCTGTACCTTTCTCGTGAATATAAACATCATCTGACCTTTATAAAAAGGGGTACAAGCGAGCTTAATATCAGTACTCACTGTAAGAAAGACTGAAGCCAGCAATAAAATGACTGAATACACCAGTCCCCGGCTATTAATATAGACCTGAGTGAAAACAGACATGAGCAAAAATCAACCTCTGTATGTCTTCCATAACAACAGTTTAATACCAACTATGATGCACTGGAAAAAACTGTCTTGGCTGAAATACACCAGCTGAAAAGCAACACGTTTGTTTATTTTATTTGATGTTTTTCATTTGTGCTTTTTTGCGACTGATACATAAAATAATATAAACAAAATAACTGTGTTACTGATTAGGGTTGGGTCGGTACGAGGTATGCCGGATACCACGGTATTCAATAATGGTGACGGTATTAAGAATTATGACGTATTTAAAATTTCTGCTTCACGCACTTGACTTTACCCACTTAAAGCACCGCTAAAGCATTCAAAAGACCGAGTCCTCAGCCATGGACGCTGTTATTGACACCTAATAGTCGCTAGATGGCGCCAAATACAATGGTTACAAGATCAAGATCAACCCAGTGCTCTTTTCCATGTTTATATATTCGGTGTAGTTAGGTTCTTATGCTACCTTCAAGTCCTCCTCGGAAGTTCCTACTTACGAGTTCGGAGGTCGTAGTTACGGCATGATGTACGTTCAACTGTTTTTTTGTGACGCCAAAAGAAAACTTTTGTTTCTACTACTTCTGTTTTTGTATAGGCAAAACCAGCAAGTTTATTTAGCCTTACTTGAAGAGAATGAAGCGAACAGGACACGCATTAGATGAGTAATATTTTATATTATATCATATTATTTTGTTGTAATTCCTCATTAACATCAGTGAAAGTTGGACAAAATGTACACAAACTTAAACTGTACAGTTAACATGCAAAACTACTGGTAGTAAACGAAAAACTTTGCCGTTTACTGTAGTAGCAGCATCCAGGCTGGCAGCCACCATGCCGTTTCGTTACTGACACGCCCCCAACTCGCAAAGTCAGGGCTTATCGAAAAATCCGAGTTTCCCACTGGTAAATAAGACATTGCGGTGACATACTGTATATGTGCGCTCATCTGGTAAATACGATATTTCCGACACCACTTGAAGGCAGCATTAGATCAACACATTTTTTTTCTCTTCCGTCTTTCAGCATAATGTTCTGATTATTTATTTATTTATTTGTGGCAACATGTTTCAAAGGCATACATTATGAGCACACTATAAATCAGCACACTATAAATCTACTTGAGAGTGGTACTGGAGAAGTAGGTTTTTAGTCCCGAATTCGTCTGTCTCCTTGAAATGATTGCATGAAGTATTTAAAACGAGGATGTTTTATTTTACAAATGGGGACGGTGGGTTGAATGTAATTGAAATTGAAATATTAATTGAAATTTAAATATAAATAGTCTGACCGTCATATTTTCACGTAAGATTAATAAATTCTATTTAATATATAGCTTTCAGTGTCTCAGAAATGCTACTGTGATTGTATGCTGATCATAACAGCCCCATCTATACCTAAACATCTACTTTAATCACTGCAATTTGAACTGAAATAATATTATATTGAGTATCATTCCACAATGGACACAACAAACCGCGCCCAATAGACCTCTCTTTAGTTTCGCACATTTGAATTGTTTGGCTAAAACCATAAATCAATAATCATACCACGAGTCACATTTTGTGATATTCCTTGTTAACGCCTGCCATTCTTTGAATGTTTTGTGTGGAAAGTGGTCAGTGAGAGATGTTTGATGTTCTGATTGTTTTATTTTTTGCAATAAAACATAAAAACACTATTGTTTGTATACTGTAACGCTTGTGGTATGACGGTATGAAAAATACCATACCATATCCATACCACACAACCCTATTACTGATAGCTAAAACGAACAGTGTTTATGCACTTATGGACCTTTTAATGTCCATCCAATCAACATCTGTTCGTTTTAATAGCTGAGGTCTTAACAATTATAACAGGACATAAAAGCGGTCTAATATACATCTAATTCACGCCTGAATGCCAGAAATATAGTAAATATTGCAAATCCTTGTGACACCTTCTGACAGAAAATAGAAAATGTTATTTTATATTTTATATATATATTATATATATAAACTTTATAATTTTATAATTTTATTATAATTTTTATTTTACGTTTTATTTATAAAAGTATTGCGGGTGGCCAAAGTTTCAGTGCACCAGTTACAATTCAAGAAAGCCGTATGAGAGAGAAATACAAATACAAATGTTAACTAACCGCTGATCCATAATCCACCACGAGCGTGCGCAGAGCCCATGGAAAGCCAAGGCCCAGCAGAATGTCAAATATGTTACTGCCTATAGAGTTCGACACAGCCATGTCTCCCATACCTGAGAAGCCCCACACAAAATTCCTCAGTACATGAACGCTCATCCTCGTACATATAACAATTCAATTGGAATACATTTTTTACTGTTATGAATATTTACGCACCTTGACGTGCCACTATGAGACTAGCCATGCAGTCTGGGACACTGGTGCCCGCTGCTAAAAATGTGATGCCCATAATAACATCTGGAATGTCCAGTGTAAAGCTGATAATGGTTACCTGAAACACAGGACAGGAATGAACATATCTTCATCTTAGAATGAGGAAACTGCAAACTGCATCTGCCAATTCAATTACAGCTTGTTACAGTGCATTAATAAGAGAAGATTCATACCATCCACACCATGAGGTAGGAGAAAACTGCAATCCAGAGTGTGGACATCACAAATGTCACCATGAACCAGCGCTCCCAGCGTGGGACCACACAGTTGGGCACAGTGTAATAGAGCAGGCAGCTTAAAGGCCATGAGAGCAACCACTTTGCCCGCCCACAGTACCCCCCTGTGGAAAAGTAAAACGGGTTAACACTTACACAACAGCCAACAACCTCCTGTAACGGACAAATACAGTTTATCAGCTACAAATGAGAATGATTTCAGTTTCACCATTCTTAGAAACAAATTACAAATAAAACATGTGGACATGCATAATATACTAAAAAATCTAGTAAAAAAAGCACCCAGATAGAAATGTTGGATTGCAGCAAAACTCAGTATGCAGTTATGTCGCAGGCAGATATGTAAATGATTGCAGGTGTGGTCTGATTGCCACAAGAGGGTGGAAAAGTGCTTCCCACACTGCCCTATAAAAATTCTGCTTTTGGGTAATGTACCTCTTGGTGACAGATCGATGACTGCTAAACATGCCTCTATGATGCACTCAAAGACATTTTGCCCAGTTGACAGTTGACTCTGAAAGGGGGCGTTTCACTGGACTGAAAGACACAGGATGGACGGTTCGACAAAGTGCCCACCATCTAGCTGTAGGCCTTGTGGTCAGTACTTCAATCCTGCTGCCTTTCATGGCAGGGTTTCCAACTGGCATTTTTCAGCAAGATAATAATTGCCCACACACAGCAAGGGTTTCCAGGAATATCTCGGCAAGATTGCAACAATTGCTTGGTCTGCATTTATGGGACCAGCTGGGTTGACATCTTTAGAAACCTATGAATGCAGCATCTGCAGACCCATCTGCAACATCTGTGGGCAAATGCGCCACAGGATACCCAACCATATCTCATCTTGTATCCAGGCTAGAGGTGGCCCAACGTTCTAGAGCCTCATTTCAGTTGTACATTTGAGTTGTAATATTGTGATCACTTACATATATCATCATTACATTCCCACATACAGTGGGGCAAAAAAGTACTGATTGTGCAAGTTCTCCGACTTAGAAAGATGAGAGAGGTCGGTAATTTTCATCATAGGTACACTTCAACTATGACAGACAAAATGAGAAAAAAATCCAGGAAATCACATTGTAGGATTTTTTAAGTATTTAATTGTAAATCATGGTGGAAAATAAGTATTTGCTCACTCACAAACAAGCAAGATTTCTGGCTCCAACAGACCTGTAATTTCTTATTTTAGTAGTTCCACTCATTACCTGTATTAATGGCACCTGTTTGACATCGTTATCTGTATAAAAGACACCTGTCCACAGCCTCAAACAGTCAGACTCCAAACTCAACCATGGCCAAGACCAAATAGCTGTCGAAGGACACCAGGAAGAAAATTGTAGACCTGCACCAGGCTGGGAAAAGTGAATCTACAATAGGCAAGCAGGTTGGTGTGAATAAATCAACTGTGGGAGCAATTGTAAGAAAATGGAAGACATACAAGACCATTGATAATCTCCCTCGATCTGGGGCTCCATGCAAGATCTCATCCTGTAAGGTCAAAATGATCATGAGAACAATGAGCAAAAATCCCAGAACTACACAGGGACCTGATGAATGACCTGCAGAGAGCTGGGACCAAAGTAACAAAGGCTACCATCAGTAACACACTACACCAAGAGGAACTCAGATCCTGCAGTGCCAGGTGTGTCCCCCTGCTTAAGCCAGTACATGTCCAGCCCCGTCTGAAGTTTGCCAAAGAGCATATGGATGATCCAGAAGAGGATTGGGAGAATATCATGTGGTCAGATGAAACCAAAAATAGAACTTTTTGGTAAAAAACTCAAAATTGCTTGGACGAAGAAGAATGCTGAGTTGCATCCCAAAAACACCATACGTACTGTGAAGCATCACTGTGAAACATCATGCTTTGGGGTTGTTTTTCTGCAAAGGGGACAGGACGACTGATCCGTGTTGAGGGAAGAATGAACGGGGCCATGTATCGTGAGATTTTAAGCCAAAACTCCTTCCATCAGTAACAGCATTAAAGGTGGAACGTGGCTGGGTCTTCCAGCATGACAATGATCCCAACACACAACCGCTCGAGCAACAAAAGATTGGCTCCGTAAAAAGCATTTCAAGGTCCTGGAGTGGCCTAGCCAGTCTCCAGACCTCAACCCCATAGAAAATTGGTGGAGGGAGTTGAAAGTCTGTGTTGCCCAGCAACAGCCCCAAAACATCACTGCTCTAGAGGAGATCTGCATGGAGGAATGGGCCAAAATACCAGCTACAGTGTGTGCCAACCTGGTGAAGACTTACAGGAAACGTTTGACCTCTGTCATTGCCAACAAAGGTTATGTTACAAAGTATTGAGTTGAACTTTTGTTATTCACCAAATACTTATTTTCCACCATAATTTACAATTAAATTCTTTAAAAAATCCTACAATGTGATTTCCTGGATTTTGTTTCTCATTTTGTCTCTCATAGTTGAAGTGTACCTATGATGAAAATTACAGACCTCTCTCATCTTTCTAAGTTGGAGAACTTGCACAATCAGTGGCTGATTAAATACTTTTTTGCCCCACTGTATAAAATTTCATTCGATACCAATAACTTTTTATTGGTGAGTTGTTTTTTTATTGTCAATTACTGTACATGTAACTATTCAAATTTAAATCTTTCAGTGTGTATACACAGCATGACTTTCATGTCATGGATAACTATTACACTCAAGAAGACAAATACATGTAACATTATAAACCTTATAAATCTTATTAATCATCTAAAGTGCAGTGCAAATTAACATGGGGACCACTTTTCTAATCAGGTCATGAAAAACTCCTAATTAGGTCGAGTCTCAAAATACCAGACAAATAGGCTTAAGTGCACTCAGATAAGAGGACCAATTATATATAGTCTGTCAGTCTATTTTTGACATTGTACAGTAACTTGCCTGGAACAACCAGAGGATTGAAATGGGCATCCTCTGTCTCTTCCTCCTCCTCTGCCTCTTTGGGTTGAGTGTCCTCTGTGTTTGCTCGCCTTTCCACCTGACCCCCCTCACCACTGAGCTTTGGCTCCTCCAGCGGTTGTGTTTCACTGTCCACTGCGTCTCCATTTTCCAGTACCCAGGGAGATCCCTCCAGACCTGTGTTTTCCTGAGCAGAATTGTCCCCAGTACCACTGGCGCTGTCCGCTGAGCTACGGTTCCTGATCAGCCTCTGCCTCTACAGGATCAGAGAGATATAATATCAGTGACACCGATTTAAAGAAGATGCAGCATATTGATATCAGGAAATTAGAAATCTGATACGAGTATATACAGTCTAAACTTGTTATCTAATACAGTCTAAATTTGTTATCTCGCCCACATCTGTTTCAAGGACAGAGGACAGTTTGGCGACTTAAAAAGGTTACAAATAAATAGTGACATTCATACCTGATCCTGACATACTGTGTTTTACTAAGCAGCCCACGTGACCGTACAACCACATTTACAATGTACATAAACATGTACAGTGCTGCTTGAAAATTTGTGAACCCTTTCTGCATGAATACGACGCAAAACATCATCTGATTTTCACACAAGTCCTAAAAGTAGATAAAAGAGAACCCAGTTGAACAACTGAGACAAAAATATTATACTTGGTCATTGTATAATATGATCCAATATTACATATTAGTGAGTGGCAAAAGTATGTGAACCTTTGCTTTCAGTATCTGGTGTGACCCCCCCTGTGCAGCAATAACTGCAATTAAACATTTCCTGTAACTGTTTATCAGTCCTGCACACCGGCTTGGAGGAATTTTAGCCTATTCCTCCATACAGAACAACTTCAATTCTGGGATGTTGGTGGGTTTCCTCACATTAACTGCTCGCTTCAGGTCTTTCCACAGCAATTCGATTGGATTAAGGTCAGGACTTAGATTTGGCCATTCCGAAACATTGATTTTATTCTTCTTTAACTATTCTTTGGTAGAACGACTTGTGTGCTTAGGGCCATTGTCTTGCTGCATGACCCACCTTCTCTTGAGATTCAGTTCATGGACAGATGTCCTGACATTTTCCTTTAGAATTCTCTGATATTATTCAGAATTCATTGTTCCATCAATGATGGCAAGCCGTCCCGGCCCAGATGCAGCAAAACAGGCCCAAACCATGATACTACCACCACCATGTTTCACAGATGGGATAAGGTTCTTATGCTGGAATGCAGTGTTTTCCTTTCTCCAAACATAACGCTTTTCATTTAAAACAAAAAGTTCTATTTTGGTCTCATCTAGCCACAAAACATTCTTCGAATAGCCTTCTGGCTTGTCCACATGATCTTAACAAACTGCAGATGAGCAGCAATGTTCCTTATGGAAAGCACCGGCTTTCCCCTTGCAACCCTGCCATGCACACCATTGTTGTTCAGTGTTCTTCTGATGGTGGACTCATGAACATTAACATTAGCCAATGTGAGAGAGGCTTTCAGTTACCCTGGGGTCCTTTGTGACTTCGCCAACTATTATACGCCTTGCTCTTGGAGTGATCTTTGTTGGTTGACCACTTCTGGGGAGGGTAACAATGGTCTTGAATTTCCTCTATTTGTACACAATCTGTCTGACTGTGGAATGGTGGTCCAAACTCTTTAGAGATGGTTTTGTAACCTTTTCCAGCCAAATGAGCATCAACAACTCTTTTTCTGACGTTCTCAGAAATCTCCTTTGTTCGTGCCATGATACACTTCTACAAACATGTGTTGTGAAGAGCAGACTTTGATAGATCCCTGTTCTATAAATTAAACTGGGTGCCCAGTCACACCTGATTGTCCCACTGATTGAAAACACCTGACTCTAATTTGACCTTCAAATTAACTGCTAATCCTAGAGGTTCACATACTCCCACTCACTAATATGTAATATTGGATCATTTTCCTCAATACATAAATGACCAAGTATAATATTTGTGTCTCATTTGTTTAACTGGGTTCTCTTTATCTACTTTTAAAACTGATGTTTTAGGTCATATTTATGCAGAAATATAGAAAATTCTAAAGTGTTCACAAACGGTCAAGCACCACTGTAAGTGTTACCATGATACGAAAGCTTGCCTCTGAAGAGGAGAACTGGTGAGGGTGCAGACTCATCAGCTCATCTACCATCACCACGCCCGACTCCTGTTCAACTGCACAATGATCTGAGACACACAGAGCTGTATTTTTAGTTCACATTTTACACTGGATTCGTGCTGAAAAGAACTTATCAAAAACTGGACAATTTCTGTATTGACAGTCTGTATTAAATTGTTTAAAATCATATTTATATACAGTGATTATGAGGATGTCATATTGAGTTGACTTGTCATATTGAATGTAGTACATGGTTACCATAATGCATTTGCGTTACTGTACGAGCCATTACATATATACACATTCAGCACACACACCTTTCTTCAGCAGGATCATTGAAGTGTCTGAGTGTGTGGTAGCTTCTTCCACTGCTAAATCTCTTTGTAAGCTGCTCACTAAACATGGCTGCCCAGGTATACCACACTTGAGCTCCATCCAACCCCAGATTTGACTGTTAAATCTGAAACGTGCACACAAATCACATACACATGACAGCATCAGCCATCATTACAAATATTACAATATGTATCAATAAACAATGAATTTCGAAATAGTTAGTTTATTACATACTTCATGATAAGGATGTAAACTCCATACATTGATATGAGGATTATAGTCTCCCACCTGTGCCAAAGAAGCACAAGATTATGCAAACTAAAATGACCTAAAGAGATATTTTTTAAACCTAAAAAAATATATAATTCCCTACCAGAGAACTTTCTCATCATAAATGATCTGCAAGTTAAGAATAAGGTTATCTGTTAACAACAGCTTAGAATAAGTAGGTATATACAAATAGCTTTAAATAATAAATATCTCACAAGAATCAAGGCCAAGACAGATAAGATGTAGAAAATACAGTCCCTGAAGAGAGGCCACCAGGTGAGAAAAATCATCTGTGAGAAAAAATAAAAACAGGAACATGAATGTAAATTTACCAGCACCACTGCTGTTAGGAAAACTCCTATAAAATACAAATAGTACCTGTCCAGAAAAGATGCCACACACACCAATGATAACTAAGATATTAAAGACTGCTGAGCCCACTATGGTCCCAACTCCCACATCTCCCTTAGTGATGAATACACCTGTAAAAACATCACATAGAATTACAATGAAGAAAATGGTTTACTTATGTTTTGTCTGGTCAACTTCATTTAATTTGTTAACAAACATTCATTCATGCATTTCAGCCCTGCAATACATTACAAAAAAGTTGGGACTGTCACAGGTGCCTCCAGCTCGACGCTAGTTGTCAGCGTTGAGCTATTTTTGCCGGCGGCATCTGTGGCAGCTTCTGTAATCAGTCGCCCCATCAGTAAGGCGGCTGATTACAGCTAATGATCCTCACCTGCTTCCTCTGGCTATTTAAGAGCTTCGCCAGTGGAAGCAAGTGTGGGATCATTCGTCTCCACTCCCGGTACTCCCTGGGCAGTCAGACCCCGTGCTGGAGTGTGTAGCACCCCCTGAGCCTGTACTTGGGCCCTCCGCGCCCGTAAGCCCCGCGTCTGAGCAGGGAAGCTCCACGCCTGGGCATTTTGCGCTGCCTGGTCCTGTATAGGAGCTCACTGCGCACATTGACTCTGCACCTGGGCAGTCAGACCCCGTGCTAGAGTGTTTAGCGCCTCCTGGCCCTGTGCCTGGGCACGCTGTGCCCGTAGGCCCCACGTCTGAGCAGGGTAGCTCCCCGCCTGAGCATTTTGCGCCACCTGGCCCCGTACAGGATCTTATTGCGCACGAAAACGCCGCACCTGTGCAGTCAGACCCCGTGCTTGAGAGTCTGGCGCCCCCTGGGCCCGCCGCGCCTGGCCCAGTACAGGAGCTTATAGCGCCATCAAGTCAAGAACCTGGGCAGTCCAACTCTTTTTCAGTGCTCGCCCAGCCTGCTGACCCAGTACCTGGGCTCGCCCCGCCTTTTAGCGCCGTGTTGGAGCATGCTCGCTCCACGGTCGAGCCTCTGCCGCCACTCGGCTTTGTACAGGAATCGAGAGGGCATCCTCCTACGGCCTGCCCCACCCTCCCGCTCAGCCCTTGTTCCGAGGCTCGCCCCGCTTCCCTGGCCCTCCCTTTGCACCAGACGCTCAACCCTGAGCGCGTCCGGCAAGCCAGAGGCTCCTGGATGGACTCTTACTGGCGTCGGGACAACGCCCTTTGGGGGGGTACTGTCACAGGTGCCTCCGGCTTGACACTAGTGGTCAGCGTTGAGCTACTTTTGCCGGCGGCATCTGTGGCAGCTTCTGTAATCGATCGCCCCGTCAGTAAAGCGGCTGAATACAGCTAATGATCTTCACCTGCTTCCTCTGGCTATTTAAGAGCTTCGCCAGTGGAAGCAAGTGTGGGATCATTCATCTCCACTCTCGGTACATGTGTTGTAAGCCCTGATCCCCGCTCAGGCGTTTTAATAGGGAATCGCTGGCAAACCGTGCCTCTGAGACCTCACATGTCTCATCCTCCGCTCTTTTTAGAGCCCCTGCGCTTCCCCTTTATTTCCTATTTTGGTTCTTCGCCTTTTATTTATTTTTAGGGTTTAGTGGACAGCCTCCGCCCGTACAGGGGAGGAGACTCCGTAACGTCGCGAGACGTGAGGTAAAATTCGGCAGGGAAACTTAGGTAGCGTAGGCTAAGTGTTTTGCGCTATTCCCTTTCCTCCACACAGCCTCTCACCGTCTGCTTGTCAGCCGAGCCGCTGACGCCGCTCTGAGTGAGTGAGCGTGTGTGTGTTCAGCGGTGATGCAAGCTGAGTGAGTGAGCGTATGTGTGCGCAGCGATGACAGCGGTGACACAAGCTGGGGGGAATCCCCCCTCCCGCTCTCTCTCTCTTGTTCCCGCTTTTCCTTTTGAAGCGCGCCGGTGACGTCTCTGTGTGTGTGTGTGTGCTGCTCGCTCATTCGCTGCTTTTGTACACACACAGAGTCTCACTTTATTTCTGTTATTCATTCATTTATATTTATTTAATTCAGTTTAATTTATTTCTTGTCATTTCAGTTCATTCAGAAGATCCGGAGCCCTTCGCCTTTCTCCGGCTCTCTTGTGTGTATATGTGTGAGCTTTCCCTCACACACAGGAGATCGGCTTTTGTTTGGTTATTTCTTTGGTTTAACCTCAGTGGTCTGGTGGTGCGATCGGTTAAACTACTAATCACCGACGCAGTCGACCTGGGTTCGTTCCCCAGACACTGAGGTGACTTTCTTTAATTAGTTTCTTGTTTATTTGTATTTTATTAGTTATTGTTTTATTTCTTTGTTTTATTTCAGTTCACTACTACCATCTGGAGCTAACTGCACTTGGGTCCCAAACCCTTTATATTTTTACGGTTCGTCATTTCTGATTTTTCGTTTCAAAGTATGGCGAACCGTGACAGGGACAGGGTGCAGTTTCAGGTTGGTCATGGGGTTAAAAAAAACTAAATAACGATGTGATTTCAAACAGGTACTGTCAAAATGTGATTGTAATCATGATGTGGAACAAAAGCAGTATCCATGAAAGGCTTAGTCTTTGAGGCACAAAGATGGGCTGAGGATCTCCAGTTTATCAACAAATGTGTAAGAAAATTATTGAAATGGTGGTAGTGTCATGGTTTGGGCCTGTTTTGCTGCATCTGGGCCAGAACGGCTTGCCATCTTTGATGAAACAATGAATTCTGAATGATATCACAGAATTCTAAAGGAAAATGTCAGAACATCTGTCCATGAACTGAATCTCAAAAGAAGATGGGTCATGCAGCAAGACAACGACCCTAAGCACACAAGTCGCTCTACCAAAAAATAATTAAAGAAAAATAAAGTTAATGTTTTGGAATGGCCAAGTCAAAGTCCTGACCTTAATACAATCGGAATGTAGTGGAAGGACCTGAAGCGAGCAGTAAATCCACAATGGACTGGGAGACAGGGGAGGCTCACTCGGTAAGCTTGGATGGGACCGAGACAATACTTCGCCCCAAACGTCACAAACAGCTAAGCTTGTCCCGCAAACAAGTTCAATAAACAATACAGGGTACTGAGTGGGAAAAAGGCTCCCGGATTGGTCGGCGGTAGTCACGTGGTTGTTCTTAGTATTATGGGCGATGTAGTCCAGATCGCCCTCAGAGGGGATGAGAGGCAGGAAGACCAAGGGTTTGTTGCGGGACGTGACAGACACTGCTTCTGGACATGATTAACACAAGGCTTCTTTTTTGCACAGTAAAGTTTTAAGTGGCATTTGTGAGGGATCGTCTGAGAGATCAGAGATCAAAAGTTTTTAGTTTGGCTTGTGCCCTTGCTCTTTATGCACTGAAATTCTTGAATCATTTAATTATATTATGCACTATAGAGGAATAAATATGCAAATACTTTCCATCTTTTTCTTTGAGAAACATTTCAAAAATTTCAAAAATTTTTCTCATGCATTTGTTGACAAACTGGAGATCCTCTGACCATCTTTGCTCCTCAAAGACTCAGCCTTTCGTGGATACTGCTTTTGCACCATATCATGATTACAATTACCTGTTGACATCACCTATTTGAAATCAATTTAGAGTTTTTACCTCATTACTAGGATTAAATTGCCCCAACCCAACTTTCCTTTGAAATGTGTTGTAGGTCTGAAATAGAGGAATGGAGCTTTATTAACAAATTAAATAAAGCTGACCAGAAAACACATTAAAAATGTTGGGTTCATTCTGTCTACTATTAAATAAAAGTAAACGGAAATGTTAGGAGCACTGGGTTTTTGTTTTTTTCTGATTGGGGGCTGTATTTTATTTTAAAAAAGAAGAAAGAAACAGTGCCAAAATTCACAAATCTTGTTACAAACATTCTTACATTATACTTTATACATTATACTTACCAATCAGAGAAGTAAAGAGCTCCGGAGCAGAACTTCCTGCTGCCATGAAAGTTGCCCCTGCGACATCTTCGCTCAGATGCAGGTTCTACAATCCACAAAATTACATAGGATGTTGGAAGCACATAAAAGTGTGTGTGTGTGTGTGTGTGTGTGTGTGTGTGTGTGTGTGTGTTCATACATTAATAGCACAGACCAGTTAGAGAACAGCTCTTACCTCACAGATCTTTTCCAGAGATGGCACAAAGTACACATCACAGACGATCGCAAGGGCATAGAACATGTAAACTGCCTGTTGATGTGAAACAAAAGTTAAAGAATCTGTCCACTGCGTGACTAAACAACATTTTACAACCACAACCAGGCTATAACAATTAAAACAGTAAAGAATGGAACCATACTAAAATACAGTTTATAGCAATGACCTACTATGCTGTATGAGTATAGTACAGCATGAATTAACACCAATAATTCAATTGAGATGATTCAATTCATATTTGTCTCTTGATGCATGTTTGAGCCTACATTATAATGAGTATCTGTTACTTTTAAAATAAGCTCACAGGGCAAAAAAAATTGTCACCTTTAACTATAACGTCTACCTAATATTCACATATTCCAACTATAACATCTACCTAATGTTCTGGTAGTCTAGCCGCTCAGTGTAGGCTTTGTGGTCCAGAATAACATCTCCATGAGCACGAATACCAGCTGTGATTCGATTTGGTATTGACTGGACATCAATGTTCAGCCGCTGTTGCATCAAAGAACTGCATAGTTCTGCATAGTCAGATTTTGTGAATGCCTTCCCTGGCATCTTACTCATTGTTCCAGGTAGTAGAGGATTCACATCCTGTGTGACCACTCCTGAATTTTCATCATGCCAATCAGTCTCATAGCAGCCCTGTGAAAATGAGATAACGAGCAAAAGGCAAAACCTGATTGTCCATCAGCTCAATGTAGGCACTGAACCCATTTTCACATAATTAAAACTCTGCTAGAACATCACAGAACCTCCTCCAATTTGAACCATACATTGCAAGCAGTCGTCATTGAAGGCATCCTGAGGTCTTCGATAGCATCACTCACATACAGGTAGAACCGAGATTCTGAATTCAACCAGATAACACCTTTCCAGTCACAAACAGTCAAATATTTGTCTCTTTTCACCCACTGTAACCGAGCAACTTCGTGAGCACAAGTACGCAAAGGCCTCTTGTGTGCCACTCTGCTCCATATGATCATGGTATGCAGTTTCCTGCAGAGTGTTCTATCAGAAGTTGGTTGTGAAGGACCTGCGTTGACTTCGAGAAGCAATATTTATTCACTTTTCGTGAAACACACCGGTAGTCGGTGGCTGTCAGTTTTGTCTTTCGGCCACAATTCTGATGAGAATTTCCAGTAGACTGGGATTCTTGCCACTGCTGGTACACTTCGATACACCTACAATTTCAGCTACGTTCCTTCCTACAGCCAATCATTAACATCTGCTTTGTGACACATTTTACAGACAACAAATAACACATTCACTGTACTGTACCACCTCTTCTCAATCTATGAACCCCATCGCACACCCCACAGGTATTTATAGCTCCATCATCTTCGTGCAATGCAATCGGCAGGAGCGTTACTACCACCACACAAACAAGCAAGGTGACTCATTTTTTGTGCAGGGAACTTATCATTCCCACCCATTATGGAAAAAATTCCTTAGACAGTATAATTCCTGTAAATAAATATTTGGTATTTTCCCTAATTTGGCTTCAAATCCTTGATCTAAGGTCAGTTGTCTACAATCTTTGTGAGTTTGTTAATATTTAAATATTACATGATGCATATATAAAGCAATTCAAACACGAAAAGTACAGGAATAATATAGACTATCCAACTGTCAAACCCCACAATACAAATGTATCTCATCCTTCAAAGTGGTTTGGGTAGTGAATATGGGACTGTGGTAGCCTAGCGGTTAAGCGGTTAAGGTACTGGACTATGGACCAAAACGGTCCAGGGTTCAAATCCCACCTCTGCCAAGCTGCCACTGTTGGGTCCTTGAGCAAGGCCCTTAACCCAGAGTTGCTTGGATTGTAAGACTGTATCAACTGTAAGTCGCTCTGGATAAGGGCGTCTGCTAAATGCTGTAAATGTAAATGTAAATGAATATTCTGCTTGCAGGTGTATATTGTCTATTATTTATTTCTATTGTTCCTTATAGTAGTATTCCTACCTCATTCCAGTACATTCAAAATCCCACCTACTTCCAATAATGTTAGTAAATACACATAGTAAAGTATAGCAACATATAGTGGCGCAAAGGATTAGCCCTCTTGCCTGTTATCTGGGGACAGGGCAGGGCGCATCTCTAATGTGAGCCAGGGCCCATTCATCATGTACTGAAGACTGCTTCTTCCAACACTAAATGCTACAAAATAAACAACCCTCACCTCATAAACAGGCAATGAATTACTTACAGGTAGGAATAAAAGCAAATGCATTGGGATAGGTAAGAAGCTATTCAGAACAACATCTACTATGACTATTGTCCCAATGGTCATTTGTTATGGCAAGTTAGATGTTTAAATAAAAAGTACTCCAAACATTCTAGTTTGTGCTTGCTACTCACTACCACCATTTAGGCTGCATTGGCTGTGCCTGAAAGAGGGGTATTATCTCCCGTTGCTTCAACAGCAACCCTGGACTTCGTATATTGGAAGGGACATCATAAATGCAATATTATTTTCTCCATAATGTACTATACTATATGAGAGACCCAATGGCATGTCACCATGCTCACACAAAGGTTTACTTTTTTTTTATACTCACACACAGAATGTGTAGAATCAAAGCCCCATGTCTTCTCTGTTCCTTAGTGAAGACATCCTGAGGAAATTCATCAATCGCTGGTTTGTGTGTGAATGTGTGCAGAAAAAGAAACAGAGTCCATTAGTGTAGGGTTGAAGATGCAAACAGCCATGAATATTGCCATGAGGACAGCTGAAAACCTTCTTAGCTAATCTACTAGAAGCCTGCAATAGTTCCTACACTCACACATCCTATGCAGGTTTATTAACAGTACCACACACCTCTTTTTTAAGGCTACACAAATACTGAACAACTAAAAAATACTTTCAATTGGTGTTCTCCATTTCACATGAAATTATGAATTTGTTGGTTTGGTAATGACCCGACTAACATATCAAACTCTAACAGGTTTAAAACATTTCTCTTAAACAAAATACACAGGCATACAGATAATATACACATACTGATCACATTATTACAGTGGTGCTTGAAAGTTTGTGAACTTTCTATATCTCTGAATAAAAATGACCTAAAACATCATAAGATTTTCACACAATTCCTAAAAGTAGCTAAAGAGAACCCAGTTAAACAAATGACTTTCCTCACATTAATTGCTCGCTTCAGGTCCTTCCACAACATTTCCATTGGATTAAGGTCAGGACTTTGACTTGGCCATTACAAAACATTAACTTTATTCTTCTTTAACCATTCTTTGGTAGAGCGACTTGTGTCCTTACAGTCGTTGTCTTGCTGCATGACCCACCATCTCTTGAAATTCAGTTCATGGACAGATGTCCTGACATTTTCTTTTAGAATTCTGTGATAAAATTCAGAATTCATTGTTTTTTGTTTTTCTTTCTCCAAACATAATGCTTTTATTTTAAACCAAAAAATTCTATTTTGGTCTCATCTGTCCACAAAACATTCTTCCAATAGCCGTCTGGCTTGTCCACGTGATCTTTAGCAAACTGCAGATGAGCAGCAATGTTCTGTTTGGAAAGCAGTGGCTTTCTCCTTGCAACCCTGCCATGCGCATTATTGTTGTTCAGTGTTCTTCTGATGGTGGACTCATGAACATTAACATTAGCCAATGTGAGAGAGCCCTTCAGTTGCTTAGAAGTTGCCCTGGAGTACTTTGTGACCTCACCAACTATTACACGCCTTGCTCTTGGAGTGATCTTTGTTGGTCAACCACTGCTGGGGAGGGTAACAATGGCCTTGAATTTCCTCCTTTTGTACACAATCTGTCTGACTGTGGATTATTGGAGTCCAAAATCTTTAGAGATGGTTTTATAAACTTTTCCAGCCTGATGAGCATCAACAACTTTTTTTCTGACGTCCTCAGAAATCTCCTTTGTGCCATCATACACTTCCACAAGCATGTGTTTTGAAGAGCAGACTTTGATAGATCCTTGTTCTTTAAATAAAACAGGGTGCCCACTCACACCTGATTGTCATTCAATTAATCGAAAACACCTGACTAATTTTTGACTTCTAATTTCACCTTAAAAATTAACTGCTAATCATAGAGGTTCACATACTTTTGCCACTCACTAATATGTAATATTGGATAATTTTCCTCAATAAATGAATGACCAATTATAATTTTTTTACCTCATTTGATTAACTGGATTCTCAGTGGTGCTTGAAAGTTTGTGAACCTTTTAGAATTTTCTATATTTCTGCATAAATATGAGCTAAAACAACATTAGATTTTCACACAAGTCCTAAAAGTAGATAAAGAGAACCCAGTTAAACAAATGAGACAAAAATATTACACTTGGTAATTTATTTATTGAGGAAAATTATCCAATATTACATATTAGAAAGTGGCAAAATATGTGAACCTCTAGGATTAGCAGTTAATTTGAAGGTGATATTAAAGTCAGATGTTTTCAATCAATGGGATGACAATCAGATGTGAGTGGACACCCTGTCTTATTGAAAGAACAGGGATCTATCAAAGTCTGCCCTTCACAATGCATATTAGTGAAAGTGTATCATGGCACGAACAAAGGAGATGTCTGAGGACCTCAGAAAAAGAGTTGTTGATGCTCATCAGGCTGGAAAAGGTTACAAAACCATCTCTAAAGAGTTTGGACTCCACCAATCCACAGTCAGACAGATTGTTTACAAATTGAGGAAATTCAAGACCACTGTTACCCTCCCCAGGAGTGGTCCACCAACAGAGATCACTCCAACAGCAAGGTGTGTAACAGTTGGTGAGGTCACAAAGGACTCCAGGGTAACTTCTAAGCAACTTAAAGCCTCTCTCACATTGGCTAATGTTAATGTTCATGAGTCCACCATCAGAAGAACACTGAACAACAATGGTGTGCATGGCAGGGTTGCAAGGAGTACCTCCACTGATGAGGTACTATTTGGGTGGTGGATCATTCTCAGCACTGCAGTGACACTGATTTGGTGGCAGTGTGTTAGTGTGTGTTGTTCTGGTGTGGGTGGATTAGTCACAGCAGTGCTGCTGGAGTTTTTTAAACTCCTCAGTGTCATTGCTGGACTGCAAATAGTCCACCAACCAAAAATGTCAAGCCACCAGCCTCCTGTAGGCATCATCCTGTGAGCACTGATGAAGGATTAGAGAATGACTAACACAAACTGTACAACAACAGATGAGCTACTGTCTCTGACTTCACATCTACAAGGTGAAGCAATATGGTAGATGTGTCTAATAGAGTACACAGTGAGTGAACACACTGTTTAAAACTCCAACAGCACTGCTATCGTACCAGCTCAACACACACTAACATACCACCATCACATCAGTGTCACTGCAGTGCTGAGAATGATCCACCATCCAAATTAGATTTGGGTATTGAAACTAAGTGCCCATTAAAAAACATAGAATTCAATTCCACTTATTTTTTCCTATTAACAAATTTTATGCTTTAAAAACACAACCACGATTAGTGCAGAAATACATGTAATCAGGCACATATTTTCTAGGACCGGTGTGTCATGTAGAGCATAAGAAGAAAATTGATGCTTTAAAGCACAACAAAGGATCCACTTTGAGAGAAAGAAAAAGGCTAAATGCAGTATGTGTGGTAAGTTAATCTGTTGTAAAGGAGGTTGTACCTCCAACACGGCAAACATCGAAGGCACCAGCATGATACTGAGCTTCAGTAGTGTACCCTGTTCGACCGACTGTGGTCTCCTAGATCAAATGCTGCATTAGCCAGGAGAGTCTGAAATGTTTAATGTGAACAAAGCTCAACATGGTTTAACTTCCTAAAACAATGGCCTAGGAAAATCAAACTTCTCTCAGTTACTACTAGCCATAAGCACTCCCTACTGCTGAAATGATGAACATGTGGTCCAAAACAGAAAGCTTAACATAAAAATTATTTCCCTTTAGACCACCTGTTCATTATTTCAGCACTAGAGATTACTTATGACCAGTAGTAACTGAGAGAAGTTTGGTGTTCCTAGGTCACAGCTTTAGTACATTAAGCCACATTAAGCTTTTTACTTACAATAGGTTTAAATGGGAAAAAAACTTAACGTAAAAATGATTAGTTTTAAAGCTGAAATGTAAAAAAAAATATGTATAGGATTAAGCTGATAAGACAATGAATGAATGCATGACTTAATATAATTTATACCTAAACATTTGGCACACATTTTCACCAATTTAGAATCGAAACTTCGAATCGATAAGATCCATAATTGATAGGCAGAATTGGAATCAATAAAATCCAAACAATACCTAACCCTAACTCAAATGGTACCTCATCTGTGCTGATCCTGTGGGGGTCCTGACCATTAGAGAACAGAGGGAAGAGGACTAACAAAGTATGTAGAGAAACAGATGGACTACAGTCTGTAATTGCAGAACTATTAAGTGAATATATATAGTAAGGGCTGTGGTAGCCTAGCGGGTAAGGTACTGGACTATGAATCAGAAGGTCCAGGGTTCAAATCCCACTTCTGCCAAGCTGCCACTGTTGGGTCCTTGAGCAAGACCCTTAACCCACAATTGCTTGGATTGTAAGACTGTATCAGTTGTAAGTCGCTCTGGATAAGGGCGTCTGCTAAATGCTGTAAACGTAAATGTAAATGTAAGGGGAACAGTTCAAATGGAGAATAAATGTACAAACAAGGAGGCATACATAATAAAGTGATAGGTGAGTGTACAGTATATTTCACCATTCTGGTGCATCTAACTAGTTCAGTAACAATGCATTCAGCTGGTAATTAGAAATAACAAATAATCTCATATGATGATAATAACCTTTTTCCATATTTTATTAATTATTTAACCAATGAACTCTCATATCTGAAAAACGTCTGCCAAGTATATTGAGCTTACACAGTGAGTCTGATCAAAAGCAACAGAGTTCAGAGAAGGCCAAGGAACTGAGACAGAGACACATAGCTCCAGGTGAACGATTAGAGGCTAGATCGGTGGAATAAAGGGCCATATGACGTCTTTCTCAAAGTACCACACTTTGCATGCTTAAAACAGAGCTTTCTCTGTTCAGAAATTAAGGATTCTGCTGCTTAGCAACACCAAGCCTCAAAGGGGGTTCGGCTGGGGAGGGCAGCTGTCTGTAAATGATGAGAGAGGAAGCAATGGAGTAATGGACTCAAATTTAAAATAGAGTCTTTTTTAAATTAGATTTGTATCTAACACACCTAAGACTTGCACCAGTCTTTGTGTTTAGTTATGGCTATCTTGGTTTGACTGTGTGTCCAGGTGTTAGTTGTGATACTTCCTATGACTGTCCTGTGCTTGTTCCTGTTTACCTTATTTACACTTGCAGTGCTTGTATTACTTTCAGTTCCTCTATCTGATATTTGCTTTTACTGAATCAGCTTGTAAGTCTGTTTGGAATAAAATCATCAGGGAAATGAACAAAATCATTTGTCAATTCAATTCACATGAACTCACCAGCACGAGGCACACTGGATGTCTGGTTCTCCTCTCCACTTTGCTGAGCCAGCTTACGTTTTGACCACACAGGATCATAATCCGTCTGTTGATTGTCTGGAAAAAGGATAAAATTTGTTAACATACAAGTAAAACCACATATACACTTTATTAGGCCCACTTTGCTAGTACCAGGTTCAATCCCATTTTGCATTAATTCCCTAATTGAACTCCTCTAATTCTTCATGGCATAGCTTCAACAAGGTGTCAGAAACATTCTTCAGATGTGTTGGTCCATATTGACATAAGAGAATCACGCAGTTGCTGCAGATTTGTTGGCTGCACATCCATGACGCAAATCTCCTGTTCCACCACATCCCAATGGTGGATTGAGATCTGGCAACTGTGGAGGTCTTTGAGTACATTGAACTCATTAATATGTTCAAGAAAGCAGTTTGAGATGATCAGAAGTGGCACCCACTGTGGTATTCTGCTGCTGTAGCCCATCTGCTTCAAAGTTTGACATGTGCATTCAGAGATGCTATTCTTATACCTTTGCAGAAGGTGCATTGAGTTGCTGCCATGTGATTGGCTGATTAGATAATTGTGTTGCCGGTGAGTGTATATACTCATTTAACATTTTATTAGGAACACCTACACACTTACTCATTCATGCAAG
Source organism: Ancistrus triradiatus (assembly GCA_025084515.1). Lineage (NCBI taxonomy): Eukaryota > Metazoa > Chordata > Actinopteri > Siluriformes > Loricariidae > Ancistrus > Ancistrus triradiatus. The sequence goes on from JAJAGP010000101.1 coordinate 310,600, forward strand.
TATCTAATCAACTAAATGTTTGGCTGAAATGAAAAGTGTAAAAAATCATTCAGACATGGGGATAATGTAATCTCAGTGATTTTATCAATGGCATGATTTTGTTGCCAGACAGGCACGCCTGTTAATAAATAATGTTAAAAATAAAGGTTAATAAAGCACCATGTCATAAAGCAATGATTATGCAATCAATAGTAAGTACAGTGTTCTTCAGCGACCTTCCCAAGCACAGAATCCATTTCAATAGAACACCTTGGGGATATAGTAGAACAAGAGAAAGCATGACACTACACCTAAAAACTCTGCAGCAACTGTGTGATGCAATCATGTCAAAATGAAGCAGAATCTCAAATGAATGTTTCAAACATCTTGTGGAATCCATGCCATGACAAACCGAAGCTATTTTGAGGGCAGTGGGAGATCATACAAAGTACAACCTCAAATCAGCAATACATTGGTACAGTATAAAAAAGGCAAAAATAAACGTGGTGTTTCTTACAGATTTTCCAAAATTAGACAACAGAAGACTGGAAAAATGTTATGTGGTCTGATGAGATTCGATTTCTGCTGTGACATTTGGATGTTAGGGTCAGAATTTGGCATAAACAATATGTAAGCAGCGCTCAGTCTACTTGAGTATTGTTGCTGACCATGTCCATCAATTTATGACCACAGTGTACCCCTCTTCTCCACGCCTGTCACAAAGCTCAAATCATCTCAATCTGGTTTCCTGGACATGTCAGTGAGTTCACTGTACTCAAATGGCCTCCACAGTTACCAGATCTCAATCCAACAGAGCAGCTTTAGGATGTGGTGGAATGAGAGATTCACATCATGGGCATGCAGCTGATCTGGGCATGCAAATCTGCAGCCACTGAGTCACAGTGTCATGTCAATATGGAACAACATCTCTAAGGAATGTTTCCAGCACCTTCGTGAATCTATTCCACGAAGGATTAAGGCAGATCTAAAGGCAAAACGGGACAAGACCCAGTACTAGCAAGGTGTACCTAAGAAGTGGCCAGTGGGTGTATGTATATGACACTGGTGTAGGATCCACCACCCAAGTAATATCACACAATAGTGGTCATGTGGTAGTTGTTTTGATATATGGGGTGGAGAGCGGCTGAGAAATTGTGAGTGACTATACATGGCTACAGTAAGTACTTATTTAATAGGAATTATTTAAGTACACAGTATGTGTATTCAGTAGGCTAATTGGCAGGGAAATGCAAATTGAATTTACCAGTCAAATGCGCAACAATATGACTGGCAAATTCTCTGAACATTCAGCAATCCTGGTCTCTGAGAGGCTGATTTATCATTGCTGCTGTTTATCATTAAACACTAGCAATTAATATATCGTATTTTTAAAGAAGCCTAACAGAAATACAGTCTGAAAATGAAGCACCTGTTAGGTGAAGGAGGCAGCTGAGGGCGAGGAGTCCAGCGCAGACACAGAGCCTCCAGAGAAACCTTCTCATCCACAACGCCTTCATCACTCCGCTCTTACCCTACACGCCTCAAAACATGGCGATTACAGACAGAAAGCTGCTTTCTTCCAATCTCTTAATTTCAGGCTACATATACGACGGCGTCATTCTGTTTAACATTATTCGCCGGTTTCGTTTCAGTCACGATGCTCGCTTCAGCGTCCAGCAGCATGAATCAAATGATTCCGGAAGAATCGAATTCGGAATGCAACGAAATGCTGTAGGTTCAGGTATATAGGCTAAATACTCAGCGAAATGGCGGAACAAATCTAGACCATAAGAACTGTTACTGCATCAGTTCTTTTCTCAAAGCTCCTACACAGTCTGCTGGCTTCGACGCTGAGGGTGTTTCCCCAATCAGAGGTCCACTAGTGCGCCCTCATGGAGGAGCACCGGGGAAAATTACAACACTATTGTGCATTTGTATTCAGTCCAGTAAATCAAAGCCCGTCTTCACGTCGTCAAGAAGCACCAAATCTAAAAGGTCTTGTTATCGATTCACCTGTTGCACTGTAATCACTATTTAAAATGAACACTTCACAGAATGATAGTCTTTAACTTCACCATTGAATAACTACAGACCGTAAGACCAGGGGAGATCAAGGGACAGTTGGAACGGAACGGTTGTAACACCTTGAATTTCTCCAATCAGAAACAACATCGAGCGAGTACACTCACACTGCACATGCACACAAATGGCGTAAACGATAAATAATGTATTTCGAACAGTATATTTGATGGATTAATTATGTATATTTTAGACATGTTACAACCATCCCTGGCATATGTTAAATGGATGGCTGAAACAGCGGAGTGACTGTATTTAAATAAATGTTGCAACCTTTACATATTTCATAAAATCATTTAAATAAAATGATTCAGTAGTTGGCAAAACGACATTTATAATATAACAAATTCGCTATTCCAGTGTCAATGGTTTTTATTATTTTTTATTGGAAAAACTGCAAAAAGTGTTACACCATCCCTGGTCTCCTTACGAACTAATCCCATGAGTAAAACTTTTAAGTTCTGTTGGTGCACACATGCATTCTGAAATACAGGGAACATTGTTACATCCGAACAATAGAGGGCTTCAAAATTACTGAATCTTGGTAAAGGAAGTTAGCAAAGGTCATGGCAATGAGTAGCCTGAGTCACAAATACTGGCAACCTTGCATTTCCCACTTCATGCAAATTACCTTAGCTAAGATCCCTGGGAAAAAGAAAAAAAAACATAGACCAGCATATGTTGAGTTTTGGGAAAAGTTATGCTAGTCAACCAACTTTAATTACATGACCAGCAAGATGTGCAAGTCATCAGCTAAAACAGCACAAGGCCGACACTATAGCCCTCATGAACTAACTTGGACCAACATAGAGCTTAGACAGTGGTGCTTGAAAGTTTGTGAACTCTTTAGAATTTTCTATATTCCTGCATAAATATGACTTAAAACATCATCAGACTTTCACACAAGTCCTAAAAGTAGATAAAGAGAACTCAGTTAAACAAATGAGACATTCCTCACATTAACTGCTCACTTCAGGTCCTTCCACAGCATTTTGATTGGATTAAGGTCAGGACTTTGACTTGGTCTTTCCAAAACATTAACTTAACCATCTTCTTAACCATACTTTGGTAGAACGACTTGTATGCTTAGGGTTGTTGACTTGCTACATTACCCACCTTCTTGAGATTCAGTTCATGGACAGATGTCCTGACATTTTCCTTTAGAATTCTCTGATATAATTCAGAATTCATTGTTCCATCAATGATGGCAAGCCATCCTGGCCCAGATGCAGCAAAACAGGCCCAAACCATGATACTACCACCACCATGTTTCACAGATGGGATAAGGTTCTTATGCTGGAATGCAGTGTTTTCCTTTTTCCAATTATAACGCTTTTCTTTAAACGAAAAAGGTCTATTTTGGTCCCATCTGTCCACAAAACCTTTTTCCAATAGCCTTCTGGCTTGTCCAAGTGATCTTTAGCCAACCGCAGACGAGCAGCAATGTTCTTTTGGAGAGCAGTGGCTTTTGTCCTTGCAACCCTGCCATGCACATCATTGTTGTTCAGTGTTCTTCTGATGCTGGACTCATGAACATTAACAATAGCCAATGTGAGAGAGGCCTTCAGTTGCTTAGAAGTTACCCTGGAGTCCTTTGTGGCCAACTATTACACACCTTGCCCTTGAAGTGATCTTTGTTGTTCGACCACTGATGGTGAGGGTAACAATGGTCCTGAATTTCCTCCATTTGTACACAATCTGTCTGACTGCGAATTGGTGGAGTCTAAACTCTTTAGAGATGGTTTTGAAACCTTTTCCAGCCTGATGAGCATCAACAACTTTTTTTCTGAGGTCCTCAGAAATCTCCTTTGTTCGTGCCATGATACACTTCCACAAATGTGTTGTGAAGAGCAGACTTTGATAGATCCCTGTTCTTTAAATAAAACAGGGTACCCACTCACACCTGATTGTCATCCAATTGATTGAAAACACCTGATTCTGATTTCACCTTCAAATTAACTGCTAATCCTAGAGGTTCACATACTTTTGCCACTCACTAATATCTAATATTGGATAATTTTCCTCAATAAATAAATGACCAAGTATAATATTTTTGTCTCATTTGTTTAACTGGGTTGTCTTTATCTACTTTTAGGACTTGTGTGAAAATCCGATGATGTGGTCATTTTTATGCAGAAATATAGAAAATTCTAAAAGGTTCACAAATTTTCAAGCACCACTGTATGATCTTACTGGTTGACCAGCATACTAGCATCCGATACATTTGCTGGTCTTTTCTATATGTGTCTTAGCAGGGATTACAGCACTGAGGTTTATAATACTTGATGAGATATACAGTGGTGCTTGAAAGTTTGTGAAAGTCTGTGAAAGACTGGTATCACATTCAGGGAGGCCTGTGCCACATGAATTTGGGGATAGGCTCTGGGCTGTCTTGCGAGTCTCACCAGATTAAGTTAGGCCAAAAAAGCAAACTTTCAGTTGAATTTAAAACCTAAATAAGACTTGGAATAACACAAAACTCTGTAGATTTACTTTAATTTCCATCAGATTAAAGTGTTATAATATGGAGTTACTGACAAACGCAATTAATCAGTGTCTTAGGAAATCAAGTAAATAGGTGTGTCAGTCAATTACAATACTGAGTCACATTAACCACATAATTTGTATTGTGTTATTGTTTGTTTGTTTATTAGTTTTATTTAATGAAGCATCAACATCAGTGGCTACATTCACAACAGACACAAGGTTATGTTAACACACTAATTATGCATGTCTTAGGAATGTGGGAGGAAACTGGAGCACCAAGAGTAAACCCATGTGAACATGAGGAGGACATGCATACTCCACACAGGCGGAGTCCAGGGTGGAGATCAAACTGGGGATCTTGGAGCTGTGAGACGACTGCACTAGCCACGTGTCACCATGCCACCCTCATTAACTGTGATTAATTACATTTCTTTCCTTGCTCTGGTTTGACCCTAAAAGAATATTTTTTTTCATTAAAACAGCATTTCATAGACACAGCAGTAACAATATAAGCTTTGACAGACATTTGGTATTTTTAAATAATTACTAGCATCCAAAATATTTGCTGGTCTTTTTTGTATGTGTCTTAGCAGGGATTACTACATAGATAGAGATTTATAATGCTTGATCAGATATAACAGATATCAGCATATGTTGGTTTATGTTGGTTATTGCTGGTTTACCTGGTGAATTTACATGATCTTGCTGGTAAAGCTGGTTTGCTAATGTTTTTTTTCAGCAGCTGCAGCAAGAATCTAAGAGACCTAATCTATGAGACAATCCAGATATTATTTTCATCATGTCTTGTTTGTTGCTTCATATTAAATTAAAATTATTTTTAATGCGAGGTCGTTAAAATTACATTAAAAATAAATTTTTAATGTAAAATATTCATTTAATTTGGAACTTTTATAAGTTTGTTTGTTTTTTTGACATTGCTATCAGCATCATTGGCCATTTCAGTGACACACACAAGGTTACATCTATACACAAGTTTATGTCAAGAGTGTTTGCATAGTCATATGCAAACACTCAAGTCAATGCCAATTTAGAGTAATCAATTAACCTAACAAACATGTCTTTGGACTATGGAAGGAAACTGGAGTACCCAAAGCAAACCCACATGGACATGGGGAGGACATGCAGACTCCATCCTGGGATTGAACCCTTCTTGCTGTGAGGTGGCGGTGCTGTCCACTGAGCCACCATGCCACCCCGAGCTTTTATAAGAAATAGCATGAACAAGTTGTTATCTGCTGTCACACATCAATTAACAAAACATATTAGGAAGTGTACAGAATCATTTATTGTCCCTACCAATTATGTTTCCTATAGTTTAATAGTGAAAAAAAAAATCCAGGAAATCACATTGTAGGATTTTTAAAGAATTTAATTGTAAATTATGGTGGAAAATAAGTATTTGGTCAATAAATTTGGTTCAATTCAATACTTTGTAACATAACCTTTATTGGCAATGACAGAGGTCAAATGTTTCCTGTAAGTCTTCACCAGGTTTGCACACACTGTAGCTGGTATTTTGGCCCATTCCTCCATGCAGATCTCCTCTAGAGCAGTAATGTTTTGGGGAAACACAGACGTTCAACTCCCTCCACACATTTTCTATGGGGTTGAGGTCTAGAGACTGGCTAGGCCACTCCAGGACCTTGAAATACTTTTTACAAAGCCACTCCTTCGTTGCCCGAGCAGTGTGTTTGGGATCACTGTCATGCTGGAAGACCCAGCCACGTTCCATCTTCAATGCTCTCACTGATGGAAGGAGGTTTTGGCTTAAAATCTCACGATACATGGCCCTGTTCATTCTTCCCTTAACACAGATCAGTTGTCCTGTCCCCTTTGCAGAAAAACAGCACCAAAGCATGATGTTTCCACCCCCATGCTTTACAGTAGGTATGGTGTTTTGGAAATGCGACTCAGCATCCTTTTTCCTCCAGTTGGGTTTTTTACCAAAAAGTTCTATTTTGGTTTCATCTGACCACATGATATTCTCGCAATCCTCTTCTGGATCATCCATATGCTCTCTGGAACTTCAGAAGGCCTGGACATGTACTGGCTTAAGCAGGGGGACACACCTGGCACTGCAGGATCTAAGTCCTCTTGGCGTAGTGTGTTACTGATGGTAGCCTTGTTACGTTGGTCCCCAGCTCTCTGCAGGTCATTCATCAGGTCCCTCAGTGTAGGTTCTGGGATTTTTTTGCTCACCGTTATCATGATCATTTTGACCCCACGAGATGAGATCTTGCGTGGAGCCCCAGGTCAAGGGAGATTATCAATGGTTTTGTATGTCTTACAATTGCTCCTACAGTTGATTTATTCACACCAACCTGCTTGTCTATTGTATATTCACTCTTCCCAGCCTGGTTGCAGGTCTACAATTTTTCTTCCTGGTGTCCTTCAACAACAGTTCTTTGGTCTTGGCCATGGTTGAGTTTTGGAGTTCTGACTGTTTTTGAGGCTGTGGACAGGTGTCTATTATACAGATAACGAGGTCAAACAGGTTGCCATTAATACAGGTAACGGGGTGGAGGAGAAGAAGTTTTTACAGGTCTGTGAGAGCCAGAAATCTTGCTTGTTTGTGGGTGACCAAATACTTATTTTTTCCACCATGATTTACAATTAAATTCTTTAAAAATCCTACAATGTGATTTCCTGGATTTTTTTTTGTCATTTTGTCTGTCATAGTTGAAGTGTACCTATGATGAAAATTATAGACCTCTCTCATCTTTGTAAGTAGGAGAACTTGCAGTGTCCTACTGTCAGTGGCTGACTAAATACTTTTTTGCCCCATTGTTGACCATAACTATGGATTCATCAAGGGATTTTGCATATTCTGTTCAACTACATTAAATGTAATTATTGGCACTAAAATATTTTATTATTAAAGCATTCATTTTATGTTGACAGCCCTGTTAAATGACAATGTAGAGGTTAATTTAAACCATATGCATTAAACCACATTGAGACGACTTTTGCTTCATGACATGTAGACATGACAAGTAGCGACTAGAAGAGTAATTGTAGTCATGAAGGGAAGCACACAGTCAGCAACAATACTCACACACCCTGTGTCATTTATGATTGATTGGTATTAATGGGCCCAAAGTGTGCCAATAAACCGTTCCTAACAAAACTGCATTACCTCCAACAGCAAGAGTCATTGATTTATGCTGTTGGTGCCAAATTCTGACCTACCATCTATGTGTGTCAGCAGAAATTAAGATTCACCAGGCCAGGCTACATTTTTCCAATCTTCAACTATTCAATTTTGGTGAGCCTGTGCCCACTGCAGCCTCAGCTGTCTGTTCTTGGTTGACTAAGTGGAACCTGATGTGGTCTTCTGCTGTGTAGCCCATCTGCCTAAAGGTACTGTGCATGGTTATCTGAGTTACCATAGCCTTTCTGTCAGTTCAAACCTGTGTGGCCATTCTCCAGTGACCTATCTCAGGAGCAAAGTGTTTTCATCCACAGAACTGCTGCTCACTGGATGTTTTTTCTGTACTGCACCATTTCGAATAAATTACAGAGACTGCTGTGCATGAAAATCCCAGGGGATCAGCAGTTATAGAAATACTGTCATCTGGTACAAACAATCATGCCTTGGTCAAAATCACTAAGATCACATTTTCCCCCATTTTGATTGGTTGATTAGAAGAACATTATCTGAAGCTGCTGGCCCATATCTGCATGAATTTATGTGTTGCACTGTTGCCACACAGTTGATGAGTAAACTGCATGACGAAGAGGTGTACAGGAGTTCCTAATAATGTACTCTATTAGAGCATACATGGTGTTCCACAAAATGTGTGCACACTTCAACAGCTTATAACTTTTTCTTTGTCATTTAAAACTAATTGTAGATGTGCATATAATTTGTCATTTCTTTGATGAAATCATATTTCTAACATTCACTCTGTAATGAGAAATGATTTACCTAACCCTTACATAATCAAATAGCATTATAACAAAGTGTGAATACATTTTTGGAACACCCTGCATGTATGGAACATTTATATCAATGTCCACATCATACGTAAATCTATCTGCCTGTTAGTGAAATATTACAAATAACTAAAATAGTATAGTAACATAACTTAAATCACACTTACAGTCTGAATGCTGTATAAAGTTTTTATTAACCCAGAAAAGTCAGTAATACCTTGGCATACAGATTTCACCATGATATTTGGCACATCAATGACAGTTAAATATATAAAACCTAACACACAAAATAAAAAAAGAGTGCATCCAAAGGAAAGTCATGTTACAATAGCATCCATTTGGTTTAGACTATAATAAGTTGTGCTGGAACAATAATATAAATGCATACATGTAACATCCACATTACTTTAAATAACCATACACAATAATCCCATTAATGCCCAAAATAAATCCTTTCCCCTTCTGCATACAGTCATTAGGCAACTTAATAAAAAATAAAATTTTGAATTCCATGCTGGTACACAAGATGCAAAAATAGCTGGTAATTTTTCACAGATAGCTGGTAAAGTTTCTGTTGTTTCAGTGCTCTCTTAGCTCACATGTTTGAATGTAATAATCATGCACACATCTGCTATATTCTGGCTTCACATTAATAGTATTGTGCAGAGCTGTGCACAATCAGTTTGACTTTAGACAGACTGGAGTGCATAGACTGCAGGTAGCCTACACCCCTAAAGATAATGCTGGAGATAAAATCAACTGCTTTCACCCCATTTAATGTACACTGATCAGTCATAGCCTTAAAACCACTGACAGGTGAAGTGAATAACATTGACAGTGTGATGATCTGGACAATGTTCGGCTAGGAAATTTTGGGTCATGGTATTCCTGTGGATGTAACTTTGACAAGTACCATGTACCTAAATATTGTTGCAGAACAACACCTGTTAACGATAATGTCATTCCCTAATTGCAGTGGCCTGCCACACTGTGAAAACTGTTCAGGAATTCTTTCATGGCAAAGGTTCCAAGTTGTTGACTTGGCCTCCAAATTCCCCAGATCTCAGTCCAATTGATCAATCGGTGGGACGTACTGGACAAACAAGTCCACAAATCCACGGAGGCCCCGTCTCACAACATACAGGACTTGAAGGATTTGCTACTAATGTCTTGTTGCCAGGTATCACAGGATGCCATCAGAGGTCTTGTAGAGTCCATGCCTCGATGGGTCAGAGCCTTGGTGGCATATGGGGGGCCTACACAATATTATGGAGGTGGTCTTAATGCTGTGGCTCATCAGTATACATTCAAAGAATACCCAACTTCACCAAATGTACAATATGCTGTTTTCTTTCTGCAGAGGCTTTACTTCGATGGCTCGAAGGAGCTGGTGACCTTAAAGTTAATGCCATCCCCAGGCAAAGGAGAGGGGATGAGAGGACAGAGCCAGCACAGGTACCAGAGCTCACCCATGCACTCACGGATGTTGCCGAGTGCTCCGAGACTGTAGGGCCGGCGAGACGAGTACCATTCTCTGGTTGTCTGTCCTCTCAGCATCAGCACCACATGGAAAAAAAGAAAGGCTGAGACCAGAAGGAAGCCCACCACGCAGGTATCAGCGATAAACGCAAAGGCAAAGGCCTGTGCTGTCACCTGACCTGTAACCAACAGAAGAAATACAAAAAAAGTCCATTTAAATAGAAATAAATAATAAACAGCAGCGTAACAATAAATATGGGATCAACTATTTCAGCACAGTTTCTCCATGTAAGTAATTTGTACACACTGCCAACGTTATGCACAATTTCTGTAAATAGGATATTCTTTTGAAATCCTGTGGGTAAATCAGTTATCCTATAAAGGTTATTTTTTAGACAAATACTGCAAGCATATAAACTACGTTCACCAAAGTTGGCAAAACTTAATGGGTCCAGCTATTTTAGCCACTCCACTCGCTAACAAGTGCATAAAATAAAAACATAAAGCCGTACAATCTCCATTGCAAACAATAGAAGTAGATGGGTCATAGTATAGAGCTCAATGACTTTTAACAAGCCACTGTTTGTAGGAGGCCACATATACCGCCAGTCAGTCAATCATACACATGTTCTGCAGAGCTGCCTTGGAGTGGTTAGCGCAGTCACCTTATAGCTCCAGCATCCACAAGATTAAGAGATTAAGAAAATGAATGAATGAGTGACTGATTGAATGAATAGAGCTGCCGTGGTCAATTTTATAATGTAATAATCATTTAATCATATATGAGCAAAAACAATGATCCCTAAAATGGGCCACCAAGCTGAAGCAGGTAGTCATGCCATGAAATCAAACACTCACTATTGAGTTCTAAACTACCTAAACTGTTTATCAGGAGCATCATAGACTGGATTTTCCCGGCCAAGCAGCTGCATGCAAGCATACGATAATGAGGGATGTGAAGCACACTACCACCAACTCTGGAGCAGTGGAAACTAGAGATGCACTACAATTTTGGCGACCACTTTTTTTTGACCACTTTCAGTTTTCGGTGGACAGAAGAAAAGGTCAATACCAGGCTGGACCAGACAGATTAACTGCTTTTGTAATGAAGGGTACCTGTTATTATTGGGAGTTACCTACCAGCTCATTTACCTTTACTGGGTGAGCAGGAGTTCAAAGCCCTATATACAAGTAAGCACTGTATAACGACCATCCAATCAACGTCTGTTCGCTTTATCGACTGAAGTCTTAACAATTCTAAGAAATAATAATAAGAATAAAAATCTGTCTTTATTGACTTTGCGGCAGTAAGCAGCTGATCAAATTAAACAAGTTTAAGCATGTGTTTTACATGCCATTATTTATGCAGTACTTTGTTTTGCTCATGATATTGATTTACTTTGCATTAACTACTTGCAGAAGGTTGTGTTGCACAAGGACACTTTTAGTTTTCACAATTTCCTCTGCCAAGAAGACTTGTGAAAGGGAAAAGTTTGCACTCTGCTTAAATGTTTAAAGTTTAAAAGGTGACACTGCATTCCCTGTTCTGGAAATTAGTGTTCCTTCAAGTAGACTCATTCCCTCTTGGTTGTGTGCAGTCAGCAAGGCATGTTTATTTATGTTTATACTTCATCATGTGTGTTTATATTCTGGTTCTACAGCGTGTGTGATTGTAAATTAATAAGAGTGTTGTGTATTTCCTGGAGGGAGTGATTTGTATAACAATTTATGATTTCGGATGCTGGTGGTGTTCCACTCACGTTTTCAGCAATATCTCTGATGCTTTTATGTATCGATTGAACATCATTTTCTTATGAAGCTATCGTTTATATTTACATTACTGAAACATAAAAGACTATGTGACTATGATAATGTCTGGTGAACAACCTGTTTCCCAAACCTAGTACAAACTACTTCAGGTCTCCCTGGCCCACCACAACATTTGCATATATTACACTTACCTGTGACTAGCATAATCCAAGGGACCAAAAGCAGCATGACACTGTGAAAGGTGACACCTTCCTTCAAGATGACAATGAAGACCTCAGCGTTCATCACCACAGCATAGAGCAGGCCGGCCCACATGAACAGCAAACAGCTCAGGAAGTATCTATAATTACGAAAGCCCACGCACTGGCCAAAGAACACACAGTGGTGGTCACGGCGCAGCACACACACGTTGCAGTCGTAGCAATGAGAGCACCGTGGCGGAGTGTGTGTCTCACAGGTGTAACAGTACCTGACAATTGAACAGATTTTTACAATACCACTTAAAATATCCAGTTGCACATGTGGGTTAGACTAAGTGCTTGATTGAAATTAGATTGAGGCTAAGAAGACTAGAGAGAAATACTCTACAAATGAAATTACCTCCAGCCCTGGCCCACACTGTCACTGGCAAAAAACACTCCACGGACACTCGGGCTGGTTTTCAGGAAGAGTGAGGCATTCCAGATTATGCTTCCCAGCATGAAGTACTGAGCCAACAGGTGCATGGCCTTCCAGTGGAAGGACCACTCAGACTCTTTCTGTGCTGCTTCAAGAGGGGCTTCCATCAGCACCAGGTAGCTCACTTCAGCAGTGATAGAAACCACCAGAGCTGTGTTGAGGAAGATGGGCAGGTGCCGGCATCCCTTCTCCACACCACACCACACTTTACTCCCAAGCCTTACCATCGTTACAATTTAGGAGCTCTCAATTGTAAACTGCTGAGTTTTGTAAACAGACACCTACTTTGCTGGCCTTTACATAAAATCAGAGCTGCTTAACTGTGACTCTGAAGTTATCATATTACACTCCAGTTTAAGGCAATACAAAATATACCGTATAACTTATGGCAGTGTCAATACTACACAACACAAGACTGCTAGCCTAGCCACCTGCTACTTATCACAGCACATTACAAGTGGCTGCCTTGTTGCACATCGGCAGCCGGTGGGTGGCTACAGAAAGGTAAACATTTAAACCGCTTCGTCGATTAATTTAATATTTTCTGCTGTTTTTGTAATCGGCGTTTGCAAAATAAACATTGCTACAAAGCTAGGTGGCTACCTAACAACCCTTTGCGACACATTATTTTAGTGTTACGATGTAAACTGTCCCTTAAGAGCAAGGATCGAAACACCCTGGTTCCTAGTCACAAGCCGTTTTTCAGTTTCTTTTCGTTGAATTGGCGGTTGATTTAAATAGGAGTGGTAAAGTTAATTCAATATATGATAAATGAAGTGACATTAAAACGCATAAAGCGCGCTGTACGGGACAAAGGCACATAGTTTGATCGCTGAAACGTACAGCTCTACAATATTCTGGTATTTGTGACAAGATTTCTTTTTGTTTTGTGGAGCACAGAAAAGCACGCAAATGCCTATTGATTTACTACAAAATTTATATTACAACAGTGCCATCTTGTTTCAATTTAGAGTAATTATTCGTCTGTTTTATAGTGTTCTCCAGTTCGTTAGGCACGAGTACACTCAGATTAACATTCCATGTAATGAGGCATTATTTGATTTCCCTCCTTCAGTCTTGTATGAGTTATTTTCCCCAGGAAAAAAATGTACTATGAACTTTGACAGTAGAACCATGAAGTGGCCAAATTACCACCAAAATTCATAGTACAACTGTGAAATAATTCATGATCAGTTCACAGTCAACCAAGTTTACAGTTGTACTATGAAGTTTCACAGTAGAACCATGAAGTGGCCAAATAACCATCAAAAATTCATAGTAGAACTGTGAACGTCATGGTAAAACTGTGAAAGTTCACATTAAAACTGTCAAGCAATTCACAGTTTTTCTATAAAAATTCACAGTACATTTTTTTCCTGGGCCTCCAAATGAGAAATTCGAAATCAAGTACCAGTTGCGTGTTAGTATTATAAAATGTAAATTGTGTAAGAGATGTAAATATTATTTGCCATGAACTGACTTCTATTCAAGTCTTAAAATAGCAAGACCATTCGAGTTCACTAGCTGAACTGGCACTGACCAACGTTACCAACATGGTACAACCTGGAACAGCATGGAAGACGCATGGTCTTTCTCATAAAACACTGGAACCAGCATACCAGCATCCAAAACACAACATGCGGGTCTTTGGTAGGTATGAAGAAAAAAATGTACCCAATCATTTTATTACCCTGACTACCTAAAATTTATATGGGAGCCTAGTGCGGATAAGGTACTGGACTATGGACCAAAAGGTCCAGGGTTCAAATCCCACCTCTGCCAAGCTGCCACTGTTTGGTCCTTGAGCAAGGCCCTTAACCAACAATTGCTTGGATTGTAAGACTGTATCAATTGTAAGTTGCTCTGGATAAGGGCATCTGCTAAATGCTGTAAATGTAAATATGCAGAAACAGCAAGAGGATCGACTGCTCTTTATGATTATTTTCTGTGGGCCTTTTAGCAAGATATAATGTGTTGAATGTGGAAAAAAGACTATGTGAAAATCCAAACACAGGTCTTAAGCAAGAAATCATAAAAAGCAATTAGTTCTTGATGTATACACAACTGATCAAAAATGAATGTATATCATGAGTGAAATGATTGTGAGAATCAGTGTCAATCCATTCAACAGTATCCAGTTAATGAGTAGTTGAAAAATGTCTTAAGTTAGTTTGTGTTTAATATGAGGCCAAATACTCTCTATAGGGTTCAAATCTGGACTTTGCTCGGACCAAACTTTGTAGTGCTAGCAGAAACATTTGTCTTGTCGAAAAATAAAATTTGATTATTCTCTATAGAAAATAACTTTTCTGTTGTTCCAAGCAAGCCTCAGTGCAATATTTTACTGTACTCCAAATCATTAATTGACTTTTCATAGTGATGCACACCAGTACTGGCTAATACAGTGTCTCAATTCTGGTCCTGGCGCCCCACCGCTCTACATGTTTCAGTGTTTTCCTGCTCCCAACACACCTGATTCAACTACTCAGCTCATTAACAAAGCCCGTTATTGAGTGAAAGTGGGTATGTTTAAACAGGAGAAGCACTAAATTGGGGAGAGCGGTGGGGCGCCAGGGCCAGGATTGACAAACACTGGGCTAATACAGCGTGTAATATTAGAATGATTTTTCCTGGACTGGTTGGACTGGTCTCTGGCGCCACATAATGGCACCTGTAACATCAACAGCCACGGCCCTGCACACAGAGCAAATGAGCAAAATTGAACTCTCTTCCCTATATGTTTTCATACACCATGTTTTGAACGTCAGATTCAAGACATGCTACAGTAATTGTTCTTAGAACTGAACATTTTTATTAAGTATCGAGATCTGACTATATAATTCCTAGTAAAATGCATTAGACAATCTGATAATTAAATTTGCATACAGCAAATAAATAGAAAAAGCAAGTAGCCCTCTGCTTGTATTCTCTGGCACAATGTTTAGAGGATCTGTAATGAAATATTACAGTCCATGTCAATGCTATTATTATCTACTCTCTAAATTATTATTTTTTAGAATTGGCAGAAAATATTAACCAAATAAATAGAGTCAAAACAGCACTCTAATAACTAAAAATAATAAGTAAGTAAACAAACAAACAAATAAATAAATAAAAACAATGTAATGTAAAATGACTAGTATGATGCAGTCTGTGTAATTCTTTTTTCAGTTTGTCCTCCTCCAATCCATCGAGGATAATCCCTTTAATCCTTTAACCCTTGCAGACTGTGGTTGAATTTGCCAGACATGATACCTTTTATGAACAGCATGCATAAGAATAGTGCTAAAAATCAAAACTGGTCGTGTGAGACTCACTTGCCAAGGTAAGATCTCATTTATTGTAACTTGTCACACTGACCTGCTTTTATTTCATTGACTCATACCCTTTTCCATGAGAGATCCACAAAAATCAGTCTTTCGTATACTGCTTAGAAATCTAGTTAAAATGATATAGTTGTCAATTAACCTTTTTACTTTGGTTTCATGATTTGGAGGTTGTAATATAGTTGCAGGATAATAAAGTAGTGCAAATGTGTGTGGTTTAAGTTCATGTTAATGCATAGACTGTAGGGAGCATTACTGTGCATATATCCATTGAAGTGTTATAGTAGCCTACTTAATTTAAGATAGGGTTCAGAACTAAAACGTTTTTGTTTGTTTGTTTGTTTGTTTTGTTTGTTTATACTTTTTATTCAATCCAGACACCATTACATCAATCATATGTAATTGATAATACAGTGAGAACCTCTCAAATTTGTCTCTGGTATGCAGTCGTACTTATTATTTGTACCAGCTGATAGAAACAACATTGTCAGAGGGTCTCAGTCCAAGATGAGGTTTGCAACATGACGTTTGAGTGGTGCATTAATGGAAACACCAAAGACACCGGAGGTGGACTACTAGTACCAGTCTCGAGCACAGGAATGGTATCCAGTATAAAAATCTGTACCAAATTTAATATGCGGATGCTCTGCTGTGGTGACCCCTAATGGGAACAGCTAAAAGAGGGTTTTTTTAATGCAGTTGTGTATATGGGCCTTCTATTTTTTCATTCTGGTTAGACTGAATTTAACTTCTTCTCTTAAGACAATATCATACATGAAATAGCCTTTACTTCACAAACCAGAGAAAACTGTTATGCCATTTTTAAATATTTGATCTGAACATAACCTGAAATTCAAAGTTTAACTGCTTTACTGAAAAGAAAAAAGGGTTAAACAGTGTTCAAACATTTACAAAGCTTCTATAAGAACCATTTAGCATTTCTTGCCATTAAAACTCTGGAATAATACCTTCTGAAATGGAAGTCATGTGAAAAATAAATTACAAATGTGACAGGGTATTTGCAATATTATCTTTATTATTACTTAACAATATCTTTAAATCAGTACCCTAAACGTAAATACTAGTTTATATACAGACAGGTACTTGCATATCAAGTATACGACATATTATCCAAAACCATAATATAAGGCAAGTTCTGAGCTCTGAACCAAATTACCCGCAATACAATAAAGAATTTATATTAATTGAATTAACATGTAGCTATCTTATTATGTAAACATGTAACTTTCTTGTTACTTGAGTATGTCCATTACTTCATGAGAGAAACAGAAAGAAACTGGCTCTAACTGAAACTTTTAGCCTCTCAAGCTTTGAAAAGATGCTGCTGCATTATGGGAAACGTAATGAATGTAGTGAATTTGTATAGCATGTCTTGTAGTTCTGTTCAACATTCCAGGATAAAATTGACTTTTTATTGCTGTAATTTTAGTGGGGCACAGCAAAATTGTACTGGGTCACGTGCCCCTGTAAAGTGGCTCTAATTAATGATGGTTTTTGAAAATATTTAAAATGAGACTGGTGCTTTAGGATTATTCACTGACTGTTATATGATTGAAGGACACTGATACTCCTGTGTGTACATGTATGTTTTTTCAGAATCGGATATGGCTTACATATAAGTCAACATAAAACACCAGGAAAGACAAGGATGGAAACGAATTTTCAGTCCCTAAGGCGAGATCATCAGTTATACAGTGTATTGTTCTATGTCCAAAATACAGTATATTGTTATGTGTACGTCATGAAAATTATGACTACTGTACTATGCAGAATTTGCTTATTGAAGACAGTACAGTGACACTTTTGTTTATGAACCCATTAGAAGTTTTCACCTAAAAAGAACCAAATTAAACAAATGAGACAAAAACATTATACAAGGTGATTTATTTACTGAGGAAAATGATCTAATATTACACATCTGTATGTGGCTAAAGTATGTGAACCTGTATTCAGTATCTGGTATATATACAGTAATAATTGCAGCTAAACATTCAGTCCTGCATGTTGGTTTGGTGGAATTTTAACCCATGCCTGTTCAGAACAACATCAACACTTGTTTGTGGATTTCCTCACGTGAACTATGTGGAACTTCAGGTCCTTCCACAAAGGACTTTGACTTAGAAATTCCAATACATTAACTTTATTCATCATTATCATCATCATCATCTTTTTAGCTTATTCATCAGGATTGCGGTGGCAGCAGGGCAAGCAAAGAGGCCTAGGCATCTCTGTCCCCCGTAAATTCTGCCAGCTTCTCCTGAGGGATCCCCAGCTGCTCCCGGGGAAATGTAATCCCTCCAGTGAGTCCTTGGTCTACCCTGGGGCCTCCTCCCAGGTGGCCGTGCCTGATACACCTCTACTGGCGTCCAGGATGCATCCTTGTCAGATGCCCGAACCACTTCAACTGGCTCCTCTCAACACGAAGGAGCCACAGTTCTATTCCGAGCCCCTCCCAGATTGCTGAGCTCCTCACCTGATCACAGAGAGTATGCCCAGCAACCCTCTGGAGAAAGCTCATTTCGGCCACTTGTATCCACAGTCTCATCCTTTTGGTCTTTACCCACAGTTCATGACCATAGATGAGAGTGGGGACATAGATTGACCGGTAAATTGAGAGGTTTGCTTTATTGCTTAGCTCCCTCTTCACCACTACGGTTCAGTACAGCGACTGCATCACTGCTGATGCTGCACCCAACCTACGGCTGTTCTCACGATTTTTCCCATAAGTCGTGAACAAGACCCCGAGATACTTGAACTCCTCCCCTTAGGGTAGGTTCACACCCTCTACCTGAAGGGAGCATGCCATTGTTTTTCGGGAAATAACCATGGCAGAAGGCCTCCATGCGAAGAAGCCAGAAGAACAACATAATCAGCAAATAGCAGAGATGACACCCCCCCAACAAACTCCCATGTGAGGGAGTGAAGAGTTGGTCTGCTATTCCATGGCCTGTTATGGTTCACCATTTAAAAACTGTGACGAACCGTATAAATAAACAATAACTTGGTTGGGACCCAAGTGCAATTAGCTCCAGTTGGTAATAATAACTGAAATAAAAATAAATAAATAAACGGTAATGAAACCGAAGATATAAATAAAGAAATAAACGAAATAAATGAAAATGCATGCCGTAAGCATACCGCAGTGCTATTCAAAGCATGTTTACGGCGTGCCTCCGATTGCGCAATCAGCGCCCCGGGTCTGCGCATGCGCAGTGCGCAAAAGCCCGAACGGAGCTTCCACGAGCTCCGTCCCGCTCAACCGTGGTTAAACGTGGCCTTGGAAGAGTGGCACGGTAGCGGTAAATGAAGAGGACGTCGTTATTAAACGCAGCGTCCTCTTCAAGCGTGATCGGGAACTAAATACGCCAGATCACGGCAAGGGGGGGCGATGGCGTAAGGAAAAGACGGAGGGAGTGAGGCTTAGAACTGCCGGAGCAGCTCGGTAAAAGCAAAATAAAGAAAATAAACAAAACGACTGACCCTACTCTACCTAGGGCCCTAGCTTTAACGAGCTGCCTCCTGGCAGCCCCCGTCTGAGAGTCTTGATACCCCCAGAACGTACCTTTGTCCCTGTTAAAATAAATAACAAAAAGAATTGCAAAAGCCGTCTGAAAACATGCAGGCAGCAGTGAGCGCTTGTGTGCGTCTCAGCCGGGTGTATTCAAGAAGCCCGTGGGTGCGCGTCGAAAACGCAGGGTGCATAGAGCGATGCAGCGACGGCGAGTGAGCCCCAAAGGTGTGCTTATAAGGGCTCACCCGCAGGTGTCGCCACTTAACAATGAAATGTCCATGACAGGCATGCGCTTACGCGATCACGCTGCCACAGCTCACGCCGTCAAGCCGGGATAACTCCTGGATAATAATGGCCAAAGAGTGATCCCTAACAGTACCCCCCCCCCAAGCACAACCAACCCCTCCCCTAGCCTGTCTCACCCGCTCAGGGTTGAGCAGATGGCACACAGAGAGGCGCCAGTAGGCCGGAAAGGCCTTGAAAAAGGGGCTGAAGAGGAGAGGAGGGAAGGTCATGGCCGGTCCAACATCCATGGTGGGCTCAGTGACCAACCTGATCAGCTTCAGGGCAACACTGAGCGCTGGCGGCTGAGGAGCGGAACTCAGCGACTCAGAGACGGAGCTCAGCAGCTCAGGGACTAAGCTAGACGCCGGCGGCCCATGGACGGGACTCGACGGCTGAGGGGCGGAGCTCGACGCTGGTGGCTCAGAGGCGGAGCTCGAAAGCTCAGGGGCGGAGCTCGGCGCTGGCGGCTCAGGGGCAAAACTCGGCCCAGCGAGACCCGTACAAAAGGTGGGTTCGAGGCGTCGGGCCGGGCAGACAGAAAAACACAGCTGCGGTCACAACGGTGTCACAGGGATGACCGCGGTGTGATCTACAGCGGCGCTAGGTGCCGCTAAATGCCCAAGCGTGGAGCTTACCTGCTCACATGCGGGGCTTAGAGGTGCGATGAGCTCCTATACGGGGCTAGGTGGTGCTAAATGCCCTGACATGCAGCTTAGTTGCTCGGACACAGGGCTAACGGGAGCGATGAGCCCAGGTACAGGGCTAGGGGGTGCCAAATGTTTAGGCACAGGGTCTAACTGCCCAGGTGCAGAGCTTACATGTGCGGCGAGCCCAGGTTCAGAGCTAGGTGTCACTGAACGCTCACTTTTTGAGCTTACGAGCATGGCATGCTCGTGAACGGGGCTTGGCCACGCTAAATGCCCAGGCATGGAGTTTTCATGCTCGAATGCGGGGCTTACAGGCACAATGAGCTCCTGTATGGGGCTAGGCAGCACTAAATGCCCTGACGCGGAGCTTAGTTGCTCGGACACTGGGCTAACAGGCGTGGTGAGCCCAGGTACAGGGCTAGGGGGTGCCAAATTCTCAGGCACGGGGTCTAACTGACCAGGTGCGGAGCTTACATGCCCGGCGAACCCAGGTTCAGAGCTAGGGGGTGCTGAAAGCTCAATTTTGGAGCCTACTAGCACGGCGTGCTCCTGAACGGGGCTTGACGGTGCTAAATGCCCACGCATGCAGCATTCATGCTCGGATGTGGGGCTAATAGACGCGGTGAGCCCTTGTACAGGTCTGGAGGGGATAGTGTGCTTTAAAATGACACTCCCCGGGACCACCCACTCCGGCATGGGGATTTGCTCGACAGGTTTGTACATATCGAGCGGCTCCTCCGGCCAGGCCTGTGGAAAAATTTTAATCTCACCCGTGGGCAAGAAAATTTCGCCTGTCACCCGCTCCCTGCGGGGATGGTCCTTCCTGATGGGAGGGTTGGGTTTCATGGGGGGTTTGAGTGTTGGTCCCTCAAAATTAGGCGGGACCAACAACCCCAGCATAAACCTGGCTGGCAATCGGCGTCTATGGCGACAAGGGCAGGGCAGCTCTTGAGGGCTGCGATGGGCCACTGGAATCATGACTCGGCCATAGTCACGAGATAACCCCTCAGAAGCCAGCATTCTGTTACGGTTCGCCATTTAAAAACTGTGATGAACCGTATAAATAAAAAATAACTTGGTTGGGACCCAAGTGCAGTGAGCTCCAGTTGGTAATAATAACTGAAATAAATCTAAATAAATAAAAGGAAATGAAACTGAAGATGTAATAAAGAAATAAACTAAATAAAAGAAAATGCACGCTTCCGATTGCGCAATCAGCACTCCGGGTCTGCAAAACGACTGACCCTACCCTACCTAGGGCCCTAGCTTTACCGAGCTGCCTCCTGGCAGCCCCCATCTGAGGGCCTTGATACCCCCAGAACGTACCTTTGTCGCTGTTAAAATTAATAACAAAAAGAATTGCAAAAGCCGTCTGAAAAAATGCAGGCAGCAGTGAGCGCTTGTGTGCGTCTCAGCCGGGTGCATTCAAGAAGCCTGTGGGTACGCGTCGGAAACGCAGGGCGCATAGAGCGATGCAGCGACGGCGAGTGAGCCCCAAGGTGTGCCTATAAGGTGTCGTCACTTAACAATGAAATGCCCGTGAAAGGCTTACGCACGCGGGATCGCGCTTCCGAAGCTCACGCCGTCGAGCCAGGATAATTCTTGGATAAAAGCGGCCAAAGAGTGATCCCTAACACGACCAAGACGAAATCTGCATTGTTTCTCCTGTATCCGAGGTTCAAGTATCGGACAAATTCTCCTTTCCAGTACCCTGGCATAGACTTTTCCAGGGAGACTGTGAAGTGTAATGCCCCGATAATTAGCACACAATCTCTGATCCCCCTTTTTAAAAATGGGAACCACCACCCCGGTTTTCCAAACCAAAGGTACTGTCCCCGATGTCTGTGCAATATTGTAGAGGCATGTCAGCAAAGACAGCTGTAGCAAAACAGGCCCAAATCATGATACTACCACTACAATGTTTCACAGATGGAATAAGGTTCTTAATCTGAAATGCAGTGTTTTCATACATAATGGTTCTCATGTAAACCAACTGTTCTGTTTGGGTTTCATCTGTCTACAAGTTGTTTTTACAATAGCTTTCTGGCTTGTCCATATAATGCACACCATTGTTATTCAGCATTCTCCTGACAGTGGACTTTAACATTAGATAATGTGAGAGAGGCCTTCCTTTGCTCAGATGTTACATTTCTGACTTCACAGACTATTGCACACTCTTGGAGTGACCTTTGTTGTTTGACCACTCCTGGGGAGAGTAACAGTGGTCTTGAATTTCCTTCTTTGGATTAGTGGAAGCCAAACTCTTTAGAGATGGGATTGTACTCTTTTCCAGCCTGATGAGCATCAACAACTCCTTTTCTGAGTTTCTTAGAAATCTCCTTTGTTCAAACCATGATACACTTGCACAAATGTGTTGTGCAGGTCAGACTTTGATAGATCCCTGTTCTTTAAATACAACAGTTCACACACCCACAGCTGATTGTCTTCCCATTGATTGAAAACACTTGACTATAATTTCACCCTGAAATAAATTGCTAATTCTAGAGGTTCACATACTTTTGTCACTAACGGGTATGCAATATTTGATCATTTTGATCAGTAAATAAGTCTAAAAGTGTAATTTTTTTCACTTTGTTTAATTTGGTTCTCTTTATCTACTTTGTGTGTAAATCTGACAATGTATTAGGTCATATTTATTCAGAAATATAGAACAATCTACAAGGGTCACAAACCTTTAAGTACCTCTGTAATTGTTTCCTTAATGTTTTCCTTGCACATACTGTAAAGAAAAGCACATTTTATATGTATTTTTGAAATGCCGTTAGCATACATTGCCCTTGTTGACCAAATAACTGATGCAAATGTTTGTGGGTGTATGTGTGTTCTTAGTCAAAAGACCATCATGCTTCAGTGTCAGTTGCAAGAGGTGAAGGAGAGGCAGCGTAGGGCGCAACTCCATAACCAGAAACTGTTGCAAGATTTCCATCGGGCACAGGAGACACTTAGTGATGTAGTAGCACTCATGGAGGCCATGAACTCCATACGGGTCAGTAACAATGAGATTACTACTGCCATTCTTCTTCTTTATAGGCTGTAATCTGAACATGTATCATAGATAGATCACATAGATCATGTCTATAGAAGTATTTAAATCCCTCCAGCTCAGACTCAGCATTTTAATAAAGCCTGGACTGACTGAGTAGCAGCAATATAGAAGAAATGGAAATATTGTCATGTTAATTGATACATTAATATGATGAATATTATTGTTATACTCTAATAAGGGTGGACTCCATGGACACAGGTTTGAGTCCCTGCCCCACTTCTGCTTGAATGAATTTTGTTTGCTCTCCTTGTGATTGTGTGGGTTTCCACATGGTACTTCAGTTTCCTACCATGTTCCAAAGACATGTTAGGTCAAACGGTGTCTCTAAAGAGTCCCACTATGAGTTATTGTTTGTGCATGTCTCTTGCGATGGACCGGCGCCTCGTCCAAGAGTGGTTTCTGCCTTGTGTCCTCTGCTGCTGTTTAGCCCCCCCATGATAGTAGATTGCAATAAGCATGTATGGAAAGTGAGTGAGTGAACAGAACTCCACAAATTATCATTTGTCATGTCTCATAAGATGTGTCATTCACTTTGGATCAGGTAGAGTATGAGCAGTCCCTGCAGGAGAAATTTTCAAAATGGCAGCAGACGGTCCATGACAAGAGAATGACAGATCAGCACAAGGTACATGCAAGAGTCTAGAATGGATCAGTTTGTCTTTCAATTTTGATATACAGGTATGCTCCATTTAACAGCCGCATTTTGCTCTGTGAAACAGGTCGTTGAGTGAAATGGACGTTGACATTACCATAGTCACATAGTCTTCTTATGCTACTGTAATGTCAATGTAAAGGACATTTTCAGAAAAAAACTGCATGCAAAAATACATAAATGTGCTTTATAAATGTGCAAAAGTTAGAAGTGGAAGCCTAAACTGTTATACACAGGCTAAACCTTTTGTAATTTATGTAAATTCGCAATAATTAGAAAAATACATTCATATACTGTTTAATATCTCTGTGTGGGGGAAAGCTGTAACACTTAAAAGAATGGTATGATGGACCCCATACTTTTGTTTGACAGAAGCCAAAAATGTGTTGGGTTTGGTAGATGCTTCGGATGTGGGGGTTGGGGCCGTTCTCTCCCAATGGTCCGCCCCGGCCCACAAACTTCGCCCCTGCGCTTATTTCTCCTGGCGTCTGACCCCCGGAATTACCCGGTCGGGGACAGGGAACTCCTGGCCATCAAGCTGGCTTTGGAGGAGTGGCGTCACTGGCTGGAAGTTGAGAAACATTTGTTGTTAGTGTGGACGGATCACAAGAACCTGGCATATATTCAGCAGGCCAAACGTCTCAATGCCCGTCAGGCCCGCTGGTCGCTGTTTTTTGCCATGTTCGATTTCCGGCCGGGCTTCAAGAACGCCAAGCCAGACGCCCTCTCCAGACAGTGGGATCCGCCTGAGACCTCCTCTATGCTCGATCCCATACTTCCCCCCCGTCCGGGTGATCGGGGCCCTGACCTGGGACGTGGACCAGGCCATCGCTAAAGCTCTGCGCCGGGAACCCGATCCGGGGAACGGTCCCCCGGGCCGGAGGTTTGTTCCCACCGCCGCCAGGAGGGCGGTCATGCGTTGGGGCCATGAGGCTCCCTTCACGGCGCACCCGGGGGGCACTCGGACCTACGAGTTCCTCAAGCGAACCTTCTGGTGGCCAGGCATGGAAGCGGACGTCAAAGATTTCGTTGCCGCTTGCGAGACCTGCGCCCGGAACAAGGTTTCCCCCGGCAGCGACCTTGCAGTCTTCTTCAGCCGCTTCCTGTCCCTTCCCGGCCGTGGTCCCACATCTCCCTTGATTTTGTTTCGGGTCTGCCCCCGTCCCGGGGCAACACCGTCATTCTGGTGGTCGTCGACCGATTCTCCAAAGCCTGTAAGTTTGTGGCATTGTCCAAACTGCCCACGGCACAAGAGACGGCTGACCTCATCCTCCTCCATGTCGCCCGGGTTCACGGCCTGCCTTGCGACTTGGTGTCGGACCGGGGTCTGCAGTTCACTAGCCGGTTCTGGACGGCCTTTTGCCGCCTACTGGGGGCCACGGCCAGCTTATCCTCAGGGTTCCACCCGGAGTCCAATGGCCAGACGGAGCGCGTTAACCAGGATCTGGCCACCATGCTCCGATGCCTCACTGCTAGGAATCCCTCCACCTGGTCCGAATTTGCCCACAATACCCTATGGCACTCGGCGGTAGATATGTCGCCCTTCGAGTGCCAATTCGGGTTCCCTCCTCCCCTCTTTCCTGATCAGGAAAGGGAGGCCGGTGTTCCTTCAGCCGCTCGCTTCGTCAGTCGCTGCAAGAGAGTCTGGGCGAACGCGCGGACTCTTCTGCGTCGGACGGCGGAGGGCATGCGACGCACGGCGGATCGCAAATGCCGGCCGGCTCCGTCGTTTCGCCCGGGTCAGCGGGTGTGGCTGTCCACCCGGCACCTGCGCCTCAAGGGGGCTGCGGGCAAGTTGGGGCCCCAAGTTTGTGGGCCCCTTCAAGGTGGTTCGGAGAATCAACCTGATTACCTAACTATCCACGCCTCGGGCGCGTGTTTCTTTACATCCGCTCCTTTTGGAAACCTTCCTTGTAAGCCTAGTTCAGCATTTATCTCTTTAGTTTGAGTCCATTCTAATCAGCTCTTCTGTCTGCCCTTACGCCCATAGTAAGTTTCTCCCCCTGCTCCTCTTATGGCAAGATGGTGAAGTGGTAACTCACTCGCCATCCATACCCGTGACGCTTGGTTCGAATCCCGACCACGGCCCTTCCCACAAGCGTGGCATCTCACTTGCTGCCTTGGCCGCATCCTCTTTACTATATACCTGAGTATATGCATATATATATATTGTTTTTGGGACTACATATTTATATATAGTAAATGTGTACTAGTTTATATTTTATAGAGAATGTACAGGTAGTGGGAAAACAAACAAAGGAGTACTGCTTACAATAGGACAGACACACCTAAAGTGGTGCTTGAAAGTTTGCGAACCCTTTATAATTTTTTTTTTCTGCATAAATATGACCTAAAACGTCATCAGATTTCCACACAAGACCAAAAAGTAGATAAAGAGAACCTAGTTAAACAAATGAGACAAAAATATTATACTTGGTCATTTATTTATTGAGGAAAATGATCCAATATTAGATATTAGTGAGTGGCAAAATATGTGAACCTCTAGGATTAGCAGTTAATTTGAGTCTGGTGTTTTCAATCAAAGGAATGACAATCAGGTCTGAGTGGGCACACTGTTATATTTAAAGAACAGGGATCTATCAAAGTCTGCTCTTCACAACACATGTTTGTGGAAGTGTATCATGGTACGAACAAAGAGATTTCTGAGATTTTCTCCTCACAAAAAAAGTTGTTGATGCTCATCAGGCTGGAAAAGGTTACGAAACCATCTCTAAAGAGTTTGGCTTCCACCAATCCACAGTCAGACAGATTGTGTAGAAATGGAGAAAATTCAAGACCATTGTTACCCTCCCCAGGAGTGGTCGACCAACAAAGATCACTCCAAGAGCCAGGTGTGTAATAGTTAGCAAGGTCACAAGGACCCCAGGGTAACTTCAAAGCAACTGAAGGCCTCTCTCACGTTGGCTAATGTTAATGTTCATGAGTCCACCATCAGAAGAACACTGAACAACAATGGTGTGCATGGCAGGGTTGCAAGGAGAAAGCCACTGCTCTCCATAAAGAACATTGCTGCTCGTCTGCAGTTTGCTAAGGATCACGTGCACAAGCCAGAAGGCTATTGGAAGAATGTTTTGTGGACAGATGAGACCAAAATAGAACTTTTTGGTTTAAAAGAAAAGCATTATGTTTGGGGAAAGGAAAACACTGCATTCCAGCATAAGAACCTTATCCCATCTGTGAAACATGGTGGTGGTAATATCATGGTTTGGGCCTGTTTTGCTGCATCTGGGCCAGGACGGCTTGCCACCATTGATGGAACAATGAATTCTGAATAATATCAGAGAATTCTAAAGGAAAATGTCAGGACATCTGTCCATGAACTGAATCTCAGGAGAAGGTGGGTCATGCAGCAAGACACCGACCCTAAGCACACAAGTCGTTCTACCAAAGAATGGTTAAAGAATAAATAAAGTAATGTTTAGGAATGGCCAAGTCAATGTCTTGACCTTAATCTAATCGAAATGTTGTGGAAGAACCTGAAGCAAGCAGTTAATGTGAGGAAACCCACCAACATCCCAGAGTTGAAGCTGTTCTGTATGGAGGAATGGGCTAAAATTCCTCCAAGCCGGTGTGCAGGACTGATCAACAGTTACAGGAAACGTTTAGTTGCAGTTATTGTTGCACAGGAGGGGTCATACCAGATACTGAAAGCAAAATTTCACATACTTTTGCCACTCTCTAATATGTAATATTGGATCATGATCCTCAATAAATAAATGGCCAAGTATAATATTTTTGTGTTATTTGTTTAACTAGGTTCTCTTTATCTACTTTTGGTCTTGTGTGAAAATCTGATGATGTTTTAGGTCATATTTATGCAGAAATATAGAAACTTTTAAAGGGTTCACAAACTTTCAAGCACCACTGTACAAACACAATTTACAACTTGTTACAAATAAGTAGTGGAAAGTCATACACACAATCATGAGTAACTTGTACAAAAAAATCTATATAATACATCAGTCAAGTTAGAACAGTCTCTAGTTCAAACGTCAGCTTGGACTTGGGATGGCATCAAGGAGAAAGTCAATATCGGATCAGATACCTATGTTCATTATAGGATTAGTCATCATTAATTCTGTTAATTTTGCTGTGTTATGACTACAAATATTTACACTCATACTATACTAGTCTGTAGTTTTATATTATTATTTTCTTCTTTGTATTTGTCAAGAGGATGGAACAGACCCTAAACTCCCGAACACACACAAAGCAGGATGACCAAAATATGGATGGGACCAAAGAACCTCCTGCTGGAATAAACTCACCTTTTAATTTGCTGTCATCTCAGTCATATCCTCCAGTGCCTGAACTGCAAAACAGCAGTACATCAAATAAAAACAAAAACTTAGAGAATATTTGCCAAGTATGGACTTCATCTGTGCATCCTCCCTACCAGTTATCTGGTCATCTGCTCCACAGTGCATACTCAGTAATTCGGCAGGAGTCTGCACCTTGCAATTGTATGTGGAAGTATCCAAATTCTAGTAGATTTAACCCTGGACGTCAGTACACCTCTGACGATGCTCCTTGGTTTGGCCTGTCTGTAGATGAAGATATGTGGTATTGTGAGGAAGCACAGGAGGGGACTGACAGGCAGGAAGAGGGAAAGTATCAAAGAGAAGAAGAATCCTCAAGCCCTCAGGTTAAAAATCTTCACATGCACGAGCAAAGGAGTAAAGTGTTGACAGGTAAGACAACATAACATATCCAATGACAACTCATTGCTCATTAATAAATGAGATGGCAGAACCAATGGCAGGAAATCTATAGTACTGTGAAAAAGTGCACCTGTGCACCATTAGATTAGATATCCCATTGTTTTAGCAATGGTATAATGAGCATATATAATTGTTTCTCAGTATCTTAATTACAATAAATGTAGGAAATTTGAATGCAGTAAAAACTGATAAAAGAGCTACTACAGGCTAAAGTGGCAGTAAGACCTCCATGTAAACTTGAGTAATAGCAGCATCTGGCAACTTAATCAGGCTGTCAAGCTGGCCCTTTTACAGTCAGAAGAATCTTGATCAGGAATTGTCTTTTTGGAAGGGTAGCAGCTAAGAAATCACTTTTTCGGAAAGGGAGCAGCATGAAAATGCTAACATATGCTAAAGCTGACAAAGATTGGAATGAATACGAGTGGAAAAGAGTATTGTGGAGTGACAAATCAAAGTCTGAAATCATTGGGTCCAATCGTCAACAATAAGTTATATGGTCACTATACCATTGTTAAAACAAATCTAATGTTGGCCTAAGACTTTTTGCACAGTACTGTATATGTTGTTTTTTTTTGCCCTCAGACTATTTTAGAGACTTATACATACCTTAATAATAATTAAATGAAGATATGCAGGGAGTTGGGGTGACAGTAGAGGACGTGGAGGACAGGGTGAGGTGGAAACGTTTAACTCGCTGTGGCGACCCCTGATAAAGGGAGAAGCCGAAAGAAGAAAAAGATACATACCTTAATAAACAGGTTGAAAAGGCTCAAGCAGGCAAATTTTGGACCAACTAGAATATAAAGTGACCAATTTAAGTGACCAACTGAATTCTGTCAAGTGACAAGGTCAAAGTACAGTAAAAGCAATGCGATTACGTTTTAATCAATCATTTAAAGCTTCCTGATAACTCATGTGTATTGTTCCTTTCCATTATCTGTATATCATTTGACTATGTAGACAGCAGTGGACGGATTCCCGGGACATCTGGAGTGAATGTGCAGAGAAGAAATGAGAGGCGAGAAACAAATAACATACATAATCCATCCGGAGGGAAAGAACCAATGTCAGATATGTCCTCCTCAATCTCAGACAAGTCTGTCAGTATCAGCATGAAGGAAAACAGCAATCAGAACTCATACAGGAGACAAACTTTCACAGAGCCGGAAGCAAAAGTGAGGACAGTAACTGCAGTAGATTCTCCAGAAGGACATGGTGAACAGAAGAACAAGCAGATTGAGGAAACACTTACAAGCAATGTGTGGAGAGCTGAGACAGAAGGTGGAAATGCATATAAGAAGACCGAAGAGGCAGAAGAGACTTACATAGAAGATCAGACAATTGGGGAGAATGAAGAGGTTATAGAAAAGGAAGAGGAGGAAAGCCTAGATGATAAAAAACATGACGGAGAAAAGACTAGGGAGTTGTACAGGGCGGAGAATAGAGGGGAAACTAAAGATGTGGAAGAAGAGGAAAAGGAACCTTTGAGCATTAACTCATCTACTGAAAAATCCCAGTGTGAGGAGCTGAACTCTTTGAGAGAGAGTGAACAAGAGGAAGGTAGTGAAGCAGAGGATGATGATGAAGAAAGAGGTGATAAGATCGAAGCACAAGAAAGGAGTTGCAAAGAAGTTGACAAAGGGTCTGACGAAGAACTGAACAAAAGTGAATGTTCTGCATCATGTTCAGAGAGAAACATCCATGACAGGTAGAGTTCCTTTACTAACACAGGCAAAACAGGAGTTCCTAATTAATTTAAATTAATTGATTTTTAAATATGAAATAAACCTTTGGCAGTAATATTTGTTTGACCAAACCCACATGTGACAATTATTCCATCCCTGCTTTTTGTGTGTCCCTTTGTTTCTTCCAGTTTTCCGAGGGTCTTTATTACAAACTTTCCTTTATAGCTCACCCACAGGTTTTCAATGGGGTTGCATTGGTCATGTCCAAAGCCTGATTCTGCGGTCATTTAACCATTTTGTATGGTGGTGGAAGATTCAACCATGACCTAGTCATAGCTTAATTTTTCATTCAGTTTTAATTTAACCACAAAACTCAATTCTAGTCAAACTTCCATCTAGAGAACGCTAGAAAATCACGTTTGCAGTAAGATGAACGAAAAGGCTTGGGGCCTGGGGCCTCATTTATAAACGGTGCGTACGCCAAAAAATGGGTCTGAACACGTAGGCAACATCGCAGGCAGAAACCGGGATTTATAAAGAAATACTTGGGGGGAGGGGGGGGGGAACGGAGTAAATCTGCGCAAGCTTTGACCCATGCTTACAGAAATAAGCACATTTCGGAGAGAGCAGGAATTGGCGACACTCAGTGGTAAAATTAAGAATTGCAGCTAAATTCCCAAAGCAAGAGAATCAGTTCCTACCAAATTTAAGCTCTATTATACCTAAGCATTCTTTTGTTTGATGTGTTTATTGATTTACTAGAGTATACACTTTCATTAGCCTGTTTTTAATTACTCCATACAACTGCATAAGGGCGTGTTTTTGTTTGTTTGTTTGATTTTTTTGTTTGGTTTCAATTGCTGTAATTGCATATTCATTTAATGTTTTTAACCCAGAATCTGAGAACGCAGCCTTCAATGAAGTCACCTGCGAATATAAAACAGTGGCATTTAAATCTATCATTAATACAGTTTTGCATTTTTATTTCAAGTGTCTATTATTAAAATAAATAATTTTAGACATTTGTAATAAAGACGCAAAATTCAGACTGTAGTCTGAGATTATTTACTAATTTCTCCATTGCCATAGACAAACTCTATTTAAGTATTCATGAGGTAATTTGCATGGGCCATAGATGGATAATTGTGGGCGGTAAGGAGGTGGAACAAAAGACTCGTTCATCTACCCACATTTTGAAGAAGATTGTGATTTATAAAGAGGAAAAGGTGTACAGGTGTGTGTACGCAAGGTTTTATTGATCTCAATTTTTTTGTGCGTACGCCATTTCCTGGTTTTGTGCGTATGCACACTTGCACAAGAATTTCTGTTTATAGGCCAGCTATTGTCGCACATGTGGATTTGTTCAGGCAATTATTTCGTTTTGTTTTGTTTTGTTATGGTTTTTAAAGATTTTGTTTAATATATTCTAAATTACCAAATGTAAATCTCTGTTTCTATTCATTTCTTTTAACTGCAGTGGACTAAAGTTTTTTGTTGAAATCAAGTTTTGAAGTCTTTATAGTGAATCAAATCGAATCATGAGCAGAGTGTATTGTTATGCCCCTATTTTTTCCTATCTTTACCGTAAGATCAAATACTTCTTGATCTGACCGGGTGTATGTATGCGTGATGGGGTTTAATAAGCACCACTCTACTCTAATGTGTGATGTATTACTTGATTGCTATGAAAGATGTTGTGTAACTAATTGAATATTGATATGTAATTTCATAGCCTTATTGAATTATATAAAAATGACACTGAAACTGAAGAACTCAGTGGTCAGGAGGCAGAAGACGACAATGATGATGACGATGATGATGTCATGGTTGGAAAAGCATCCCCAAGGATGCGTAATCCTGTCGATAATGATGATATATATCAGGAAGATGAGGATGATGAAGTTGAAATACTGCTTGCAGCACAAAACAACTTACTGGAACACCAGTGGGTATTTTCCAAAGTAATTGTATTGATTTAAGTAAGAACACTTTTTTTCAACTATACTGTATTTTTGTCAATCCTCACAGGGTTGATGAAGCAGATGAAGCAGTCAGTTCAAAAGGTAAGAAGGACAGATTTTCATGATTTGGTTTAAATTAAATGCATACACTACATAACTAAAAGTTTGTGGACACACAGAAATTACATCCAGAAACCTGGGCATTAGAACAGAGATTGTCTTCCTTTGCTGATCCAGCAACCGTCAGACTTTTCAACTAGATTTTGAAACATGCCTGTGAGACCTTTGTGCAGAAAGTCAATGAAATGACTTACTGGGGAAGTGAAAACATATATGAAAGTGTCATATTGATTCTAATTGTTCATTATAACTTTTCCACTTCCACTGTATGTCTGTGGAGATTCCATGGCTGTATGCTTCATATTATGAACCTGCTAGCAGTAAATGTGGCTGAAATAACAAAAAGAATAATAATAACTAAAATAATTATTGAGATCAATAAGGGGTGTCTACAAAGCCTTGTAGTGTAGGGTGATCAGGTTTTATTAGTTCTGATATACAATGCCTTGGAAAGAGGATTAACAGAAAGTTCAGAGAATCTGTGAAGGTGCAGAAAACTGATGGGCAGAGTTGTATGACTTTTTATTCAGAATGGTATTGGCTAAAATTATAAATAAAACACATTGTATTTTATATGATGTTTCTGATTATTAATACTTTTGTGCTGCTGCTACTACTACTACTACTACTACTACTACTAATAATAATAATAATAATAATAATAATAATAATAATGATAACATTGATATTTTTTCACATTTTAAACCCCGCTTGTCATGGTCAGAGTTTTGGGAGCTCTGACAGCTATCCCAGAAAACAAAGGGTGCAGAAGTAAGTGTGTCCTGGATGGGGCACCAGACCTTTGCAGGCCTTGTGGGAGACACTGTTACAGCACTTGTGGATGATTCCCCCAAACTAGCCCTTCTCCCTCTGACACAGCCTGTGTGTGCCTGTATGTGATTCCTGACCTCGTTGGTAGGCACAACTATGACTTGATCCTTGGTCACCCTCGGGGCGTTCTAGACTACTTGTTGTACCAGGGCGTACACAGAATTTAGAGATGCTCTGCTGTACCTCTCTGCTTTCCCATCAGTCATAGTGGCACAACTGAGCATAAAAACTAAGCTTGTTAAACACTAAATGGATTAAGTCATTTAACACTAAAATGGGCATTACTCTGCTATGGATGAGAAATGAAGGGCAAATTAACACTTAAGATTTTTTATTCATTTCATTATTTTTGTTTGTGCTAGCATAACGGATGCCTTTAGTTAATGAATGCCTTTGCTTTATTGGTGTAATATATACTTTTGGTAGATTGAAATTAGGTAGATAATAGTAATAATAATAATTATTATTATAATTATTATTATAAATATTATTATTATGTTTATTGTTATAGCTATATATTATTATAGCTAATTATTATTATTATTATTATTATTATTATTATTTACTTGTAAGCTACATTTGCTACACTGGACACCATTCATGTCATGGAAAGTTGTTTTAATGTTGCTTCAAAACATTTGACTTGTAGTACAGTATCTGTTCAGTGACAGTTCTCACCCCAACCAGCCCAGCATCAATTATATTAGAGCACAGAATGTGATCAAATAACTAGCTAGTGCTTGTTTCAGTGGTTTGTTTTTAAAGGGACTGGACATACATTTAAATCTTTATAAAATAAAATTCATAAAATAAAATAGCCACTCAGAACATATCCATCTACAGAATAAGCAATGTGTTATGTATATTTACATGCTTGGTTTATCGCTTCATTTTCTGTTTTATCCCAGATTTGAACACTGATACAGAAGAAGAGCTGTCACAAAAGAAGGGAATTTTGGCTGCGGTTAAGAATAAGGCAGAGGATTCTGATGATGAATTTGACCATTTTTATGATTAGCTTCTATTTGGCTGTTAAAAGGGAAGCATTCATTACATAAGGATGCCCTGGTAGCTAGGAAATGTTCATACTGGATGCCTATCTGTAATAGTGCTGAAACTCCAATAATTCACCGGTGCATAGGAACAAGGTTTATAACCTATACAGCAAACACAGACAGACGGACTGAAAGATTAATAGACAAAGAGAATGGAAAAGAGATGAAAGAGGACAAGTGGGTGCAGGGAATCCCTCAGGCTTTTATGTTATTTGTTAGGAGCTTATCGGCTGGACTGAAAGAGCCACAGCACTGTCACTGTGCAAACACAGGTGGGTCAGCTAGGCTGACAAAATCAGAAACACATATGAGAGAGAATAATAGAAAAAAGGGAATGGAGTACAATAGATGACATTAAAAGCATGAGCAACTCGGAGATAGGTGGGATCCTGTGGGTAGAGCTGAAAGTATACTGATACAAAATGCAGAAACGTTATTATCTTGATGTCGACTAAGCCTCAAAGTATTTGTGAAGTTGCTTACGTATTTTGAAATTTATTAGGGATAAAATGCTTTCATATTTAGATAGAGAGCATGGCCTTAGAGAGGAGGGTGATTTGGGGTTCAGGCAGGGCGAGGAGGCTGAGTGAGGGAGAAAGGGTCTGACGTTGGCTTTGAGCAATGGCTGTTTGAACAGGCATGTTTATATGAGTCAAAAGGGAAAGAGGGACACTAGCAGAGATGCACGGGAATAGACAGACGTTGAAAAAAGCTGCCACTGTGTAAACCACACCGGCCCAGTCTTTCCATTGTGTGGCCATGGCAACTCCACAGAAGCCACTCTTTGCCCAGTCACATGCCCTCCTTTTGACATGAGGAACAAAAAGTCTCTGGTGTGGCAGGTCAGGGCAGACATTTTGAATCAGTTACTGCTGTGAACCAACAGCAGAATTACTCTCACTGTCTATTTTTCCTAATAGCCCAGTACACCCAATGAAGTAGTAAAGGTATTTTTTTTTATCTAAAATGATATGTACAAGTTCATGCTATTTTATTAAATCACATTAAGCCATTGTTGCAAGTGTAGGAACAATATATCATTCAGGAAATACTAGAAACGTAAAGTAATCTTACTTGGGCATAAGCAGAAATTCAATTGATTTATACATTATGTGATCTGTATACTTGCTGTCTTTATAATTCCCATGCACTGCATAGAATGAAGATCACAAGGAAAATAAATGCTAATGAACATACATTCATTCATTTTCATAACTGCTTAATCAATTTCAGGGTCATGTCCAAAGCGGTAAAACAGATTGCAAGGTAGGAACCAACCCTAGACAGGGCACCAAGTCATTGAAGGGCACATGCATGTATACACTCACTTCAGAGAGGCCATTTGACCAAAACCCACTGAGAAAGCAGGAGAACATGCAAACTCCAATTTGTCTATATAACACTTTTCATTTTAAAGCCAAAATCGGCATTGCATATAAAATATTGTAGCTTTAGAGAAATCTATGGAAAAACAATACCAAAGAACTTTGGTCACTTACCTAGCAGTAATTCTGCACTATCATTTAACATGACTGAAATCTATCATGCTTGTTATTTTTACTGTACTTGAAACAACAGCACAGCTATTCAGCATATTAGACAGAAATATGAGGATAATAATATCGCACTGTGTATATGCAGGTGTTGTCTATACATTTTTTATATTAAAATGACACATACAAATCACAGATTAAAACATATACAGTGGGGCAAAAAAGTATTTAGTCAGCCACTGATTGTGCAAGTTCTCCTACTTAGAAAGATGAGAGAGGTATGTAATTTTCATCATAGGTACACTTCAACTATGAGAGACAAAATGAGGAAAAAAAAATCCATGAAATCACATTGTAGGATTTTTAAAGAATTTAATTGTAAATTATGGAGGAAAATAAGTATTTGGTCAATAAATTTGGTTCAACTCAGTACTTTGGAACACAACCTTTGTTGGCAATGACAGAGGTCAAACGTTTTCTGTAAGTCTTCACCAGGTTGGCACACACTGTAGCTGGTATTTTGGCCCATTCCTCCATGCAGATCTCCTCTAGAGCAGTGATGTTTTGGGGCTGTTGCTGGGCAACACGGACTTTCAACTTCCACCATAAATTTTCTATGGGGTTGAGGTCTGGAGACTGGCTAGGCCACTCCAGGACCTTGAAATGCTTTTTACAGAGCCACTCCTTCGGTGCCGAGCGGTGTGTTTGGGATCAGTGTTCATGCCTGGAAGACTCAGCCATGGTCCATCTTCAATGCTCTCCACATGATGGAAGGAGGGTTTTGGCTTAAAAATCTAACGATAACATTGGCCCCCCGTTCATTCTTTCCCTCAACAGGATCTGTCGTCCTGTACCTTTGCAGAAAAACAGACACCAAAGCCATTGAGGTTTTCAACCACCATGCTTCACAGTAGTAGGTATGGCGCAACTCAGAATCTTTTAATGTGTTATAAAGTGGGTAATTCCAATATGCCATTATGGTTAACCACTCACAAACCACAGCCAGTTGACGTTTTTACCAAAAAAGTTCTATTTGTTTCGCTTATCTGACCACATTGTGATATTCTCCCAATCCTCTCTGAGATCTCCATATGCTCTATGGCAAACTTCAGACGTGGCTGGACATGTACTGGCTTAAGCAGGGGGACACGCTGGCACTGCAGGGATCTGAGTCCTCTCGGCGTAGCGTGTTACTGATGGTTAGCCTTTGTTACTTTGGTCCCAGATCTCTTGACCAGGTCATTCATCAGGTCCCTATGATTGTTTTTGGTTGTTTTTTTTTTTAGTTTCTGCTGATTCTGCTCACCGTTCTCATGACATTTGGACCCCAGGGATGAGATTCTTTGAGGGGAGCCCCCAGTTTGAGGAAGATTATCAATGGTCTTGAAGTTTACAGTTGCTCCCACCAGTGGATTTATTCACACAACTGCTTGCCTATTGTAGTTTCACTTTTTCCCAGCCTGCTGAAGGTCTACAATTTTTTCCAGGTGTCCTTCGGACAGCTCTTTTTGAATCTTGCCATGGTTGAGTTGGAGTCTGACTGTTGAGGCTGGGACCAGGTTTGTATTTTATACAGATAACGAGTCAAACTGGTGCCATTAATACCCCCAGGTAACGAGTGGAGGACAGAAGAGCTTCTTAAAGAAGTTGTTACAGGTCTGTGAGAGCCAGAAAAATCTGCCTTGTTTGTGGGGTGACCAATACTAGTTTTCCACCATGATTTACAATTAAATTCTTTAAAAATCCTACAATGTGATGTCCTGGATTTTTTTTGTCATTATGTCTCTCATAGTTGAAGTGTACCTATGATGAAAATTACAGACCTCTCTCATCTTTCTAAGTCAGAGAACTTGCACAATCAGTGGCTGACTAAATACTTTTTTGCCTCACTGTATCTATTTAAATTTCCCACAAATCCACTTTTTTCTGTATATAAATCAGCCATATTAGAAGTCTCTTTTACTCATGAAACGTGTTTAGGATTCTGTCTAACTAAAAGACACAATTATAGCTTCAAAAATTTTGGTCTGTTCTGAAAACTCAAAAATGACAACATGAAACTGAAAGTATACCTTTGAAGAAGTATCATTCGATGTCCATTCTTCCCTAATCCAGACAGCAACAACAGACAAAAACAAACATTGACCAGTAAAGCTCAACAGACATATTTAACAATAAAAAGTTAACTGTTTTTGTAAGACGACCGTATAGGTGGACCTTATAGTACATTTTATGCTGAATTCAAATTTGTATTAGGATTGTTTTAATCACATGTGATTTGAATTGACAGAGCACTCACATTTATTTATTCATAACTAAGACTGTTGTTTTACACTTGAGATATGTACAAACCCCTAAAATGTACACTACACCAGAGATGTTTACATGTTCTAGCATACAAGTGACAGGAAACTGCTACTCAAGAGGGAGCACTGTTTGAATGTCCCACCATGTCTACTTGTGACTCTGCAAGATCCCGGTGCCTCATTTATCTAGGTACATAGAAAAAAGCTTTGCTAAACGTTTTGTTTTGATGTTTTGTTGTTGTAGTGTACTGGTAAATATAACCCCACATCAATGTAAAATGCAAAAAAACAAACAAAAAAAACATAAGCACAATAACAGCAACCTAAAAAAGAAGTGTTCCTTACATTTCCTTTGACTTTTGTTTCATTGCAGACGCTATGAAACCACACTATTTCATGTTTTTTCCTGTTCAACTTCATTTCATTTGTCAATAATCATCCATTCCTGCATCTCAGACCTCTAACACATTCCAAAAAATGTGTGTGTGATGTGATGATAAACAGGTGATGTCAACAGGTGATTATAACTTAAGCAGTATCCACGAAAGGCTGAGTCTTTGAGGAGCAGAGGTGGACAGAGGATTTCCGATTTGTCAAAAAAATGTGTGGAAAAATTATTGAAACCTTTAAAACCAATCTTCCACAAAGATAGATTGGAATGAATTTGCATTTCTCAGTCTACAGTGCATAATATCATTAAATGATTCAAGGAATATGGAGGAATATCATTTTTTTTGGCACAAACTCCAAAAGCATGAAATATCTTGGGTTCATACTGTCTGCAATGAAATAAAAGTCAAAGTACATAAGACGAAATTATATGCGAGTACACTGGAACAAAAAAGTTTCAGCATGCAAAATTACATAGGAATCAGGTATTTCTGTATGAGACAAAATATATGTTATCCAGTGTAAGTCATGCATCAGTCATCTCTCTGTCCACCAGAGATGCGGATTGACCTGCATTCTCTCATGAGGATATAAATCACAATGTGGCAGTCGTGGCCCTCAAAGCTCATGAACTCCTCATTCCTCATTCTTTCTCTGTGGATGGGACACACACACAGAGAAGGCTGTGGGTTTTGCTCAGATCGCTGTGGGTGTCCCAGTGTCCCTACTGAGGAAGACGCTGCTTTGGGGAGGTCTGTCATTAAAGCTGGTGTCATCCCTTTGTCTACATACACTCGTACACAATGCTTCTTACCCAAGATACAAAGCATAGTGCAGGAGGGCTGGAAAGAGGTCAGGACCTTTTACATAACCTTCCTGGCATTAGTGTGTACTGCAACTAAATGCTATACACCAGCCACAGCTTACCTATGCTGGGTGCCACCTACACACCACATTTTAGACACAAAGGGTTGGTTGTTTTCTTCTATTTTAAAGCTGATGTGAGTCATAAAGTATTATGAATGTCCTCCACTCATGGTACATTTTTTGGGCTTGGTTTCCTTGCATTTCAGTTGCTGTGCATCTGTTATTTGAATTTGACTCTTCATAAATGATATCAGTATGGTTTACATTGCAGGTTTCTGGAATTAAAATCTGGAAGAAATAAATGGTTTGTGTCTGGTTGGAAAAGGGCCTACAGACAGTGTAGCTATCTTGTTAGGGGAAGTGTGTGGAATGTCATTGTGTGCTCTGGGGATTATGCATTACAATGCACTCAAGACACTAACAGAGGTTATGTCAGTGGGAAGCCAACGAAGACTCAGCTGAAGAATATGAAGAATAAAAAGGAATCATTTAAATTTTACAACCCCAAATCAGAAATAAATATGGGACGGTATGGTAAATGCAAATTTATAAATAAACACAGTGTTTCTTAAATTTACTTTAACTTTAATTGCAGACAGTATGAAACCAAGATATGTCAAGTTTTGTCTGGTCATCTGTGGTCAGTCCTGCTGCCATCACAGAAGTGGAAATTACCTGACACAACCCCATATCATGACAGAGCCTGGCTTTTGGACTTGTTGCTGAAATGGTCTAGATGGTTTGTTTTGTCTTTGGACCGGAGGGCATGGCACACATTTCTTGAAAAAAAAATCTGGAATACTGATTCATCTGACCACAGAATGTTTCCACTGTGTCCATCCCAGATGAGCCCAGAGAAGTTGATGCTGCTTCTAGGCATGGTTAACAAAAGGCTTCTTTTTTGTACAGGAACATTTTAGGTGGCATTAGTGAATCTAACTTTGTGTTGTAGTGCTTGACAAAGGTTCGCTAAAGTAATCCAGTGCCCATGTGGTTCTATCAACTGTTGATGATGGTTTTTGATACTGCTTATGTATGAAATCATGATTATGATCGCCTGCTGATATCACCTGTTTGAAATCACATGATTATTTTTTTTTAATTTTGTTTTTTTTTTACCTTATTACTAGCCTTACTATAAATTGCCTCTGTTTCAATTTTTTTTGGAATGTGTTGCATTCCTGAAATGCAGGAATGGATGTTTATTAACAAATGAAATGAAGTTTACCAAACAAAACATGAAATATATTGGGTTCATACTGTCTGCAATGAAATAAAAGTCAAAATAAATGTAAGAAATGCTGTTTTTGGTTTTGTTTGTTTGTTTGTTTGTTTTTTCATAATGAGAAGTGGTAAAAATGGGATTACATTTCTGCTGCCACTTCGAATGGTGTTATTTCATTTGCAACATGTCTACATACAAGGGTTTAAAAACTGAAGTTTTCTATATTCCACTTAGTTTTAACTAAACGATGAAAAATATCAGACTCATTACCATTACTTTTACACGTTTTATTTTCCTGCTTATTAATCCATCCCATGGTGTTAAAATCCATATAATTTTCTTATTTGAACCCAGTCCATCAAGAACTGTTTTAAGAAGCTGCCTGTAATCACCAAGCCACCAGAACTGCTAACTGCATTAAAGCAGAGCATAAATATAGGCTTAGCATAAACTATTTTATTCTAATTTTCATGACTACAGCATGACTTTAGTCCAGACTGAACTGTGATAGACTTTTTAACTGGATTTACTTTAGAGTTGTCCCAGTATAATTATTTAATGCACACAACACAATTTGATTTGAGCGTATGTTCTGTATAAAAAAATCTTTACTAATGTTACTTAATTCTTCAGCTCTATAAGAACTAAATAGAAACCAAACCAAGCTATTAATTAAGTAATGATTTTAGCAGTGTCAAATGCTGCAATCAGGCCCAATGACACAAAAGAGAAACACAACCACCGTCTGAGGTAAGCATTAAGCAGTGATTCTGCTCTGTGATGCTATGTTGGAGATGCCCCAAGGAAAGAACATAAAGCAGATAAACACCCGTTTATTGAATGAATGTTTATTATCTAAAATTCTGATGTATATACAGTATTTTCAAGCAGTCAAAAACACACAGTAGTAGTCAGACATACAGGTGAAGCAGTGCTTCAGGAAGAGCTCAGAAGTGGTACAGGGCACATGCTGAGGCCAGAGTAGGCCACTGAATCTCCTGTAAATGAAGATTCCTCCCTGCCTGTGAAATATGGATTATAGTGATGAAGGTTGGA
Organism: Ancistrus triradiatus; assembly: GCA_025084515.1. NCBI lineage: Eukaryota > Metazoa > Chordata > Actinopteri > Siluriformes > Loricariidae > Ancistrus > Ancistrus triradiatus. The sequence continues at coordinate 352,269 of JAJAGP010000101.1, forward strand.
GCTGGATGATGGATAGTACATAGGGTAGTTCACCGGAGCCTCATAACACTGGAAGTCCACAAGAGGAGACATGGTAAGGGGCTGATGGAAGAAGTGCTCCCCATGAGTACATGGCTCCATGTGGCTGGAGGTGGCTGGCTGAAGAGTGGCCATGTTGGGAAAGGCTGTGTTTGGCAGATGTGCAGAGGGTTCTGATGGTGGAGGAAATGGAGTTAGAGAATGGGAGGCATGCTGTAAAGGTGTGACGTGTGAAGGTGATTTTGGCATGGTGAGGCAATCCGTGGCAGGCTGCAACACCTGGACAAGACAAGACTCCACAGGGCGTTGAGAAGGCGACGAAGTTATAGATTTAATTTCGGACTTTCTTTTCTTGCTCTCCTGTTTCGCTGTTTGCCTCTCCGCCTTTTTCAGTGGATTTTTAGTCGTGGTTGGTGACGTCTCCCTTTGGCATCGGAAGCGTTTCTGACGCCGCATGTAGCACCCGTTCTCAAACATGTTGCCAGAGTCAGGATGTAGGGTCCAGAACGAGCCTTTTCCTGGAGAGTCTGGTGACCTTGGGACCTTTATAAAACAGTCATTAAACGAAAGTGAGTGGCGGATGGAGTTTTGCCAGCGTTGCTGGTTTTGCCTGTAGAAAGGGAAGAGCTGGCGAATCCAGTCGTAGATTTCATTCAGGGTGAGCTTCTTGCTCGGTGACTGCTGGATAGCCATGTAAATGAGAGAAATGTAGGAATAAGGAGGCTTGGTGTGGTTAAAAGTTCGCCGGTACACCGATTTCAAATCAGGAAGCCCTTGTCCATTGTGATCTGTCTCATGACATCTCTGCTGAGTCAGGGCACTGTGTGACGAGTCCGTCCTCCATGTGTCCTCTCCACTCACTGAATCTCTAGGAAAACTGAAGCCATTGGGATGCTCAGGAGAGGAATATGGCCCACTGCTTAATCTCACACTGTCCGCTCCACAGTACACCTGAAAAGAGCAGTCAGTCATCAGTAACAGTTTGTGAGTCTCGTCATTAGTAGTGCATATTAGACACATCATGTCTAAATGGGGACACCACCAGAAGATTAGTAGGTCATTACAGGTCTTAGGTGTCATGGTTCTTTTTTTATTATTCTTCGCTTAATCTAGGTTTAAGAGATGGGATTAATTCAGACAGTGATTTCTTATTTGGGAGTTCAGTCACTTCGTCGGTGTGTGCACCTCCTTTAAGATCCGTAATTTATTTAGCTCACCCTATGTAACTCTATGTAAATTATTTGGGCCACCCACCCTGCCGATAACCCCGCCATTATCCTCTCCCTTTAACCCGCGGCTTCTCCCTTTTTCAGTTGCTCGCTGCCCCTCACTTTTCTGTTTCATGTCAAAGGCGGTGACGGACGGCTCTTTTGATTCTGACCTGCTGTCTTGTACAATGTGGGTCATAATTCCGCCCTTTTAACTCCCCCACTGCTTACGGTTTTGTTACACCGAGGTTAACAGACAGAGCGCCGTGTGCAGGTCGTGTAGTGCGAGAAACGCGGAACCCCATCACAGAGTCAATCAATGAAGTGCAGACAGACCACACACAGTGTGTGTGTGTGTGTGTGTGTGTGTGTGTGTGTGTGTGTGTGTGTGTGTGTGTGTGTGTGTCTCTCTCTCTCTCTCACTCTCACTCACTATCGTGGTGGGGACTTTCCATTGACAAAACGATTACTAGCAAATGAATATTTAATGCTACACCTACAGTTACCCCTAACTTTAATCACAGTGACTGAAAGCAAATCTTTTGCGAAATGTCCCCACAAGGTAACTAGCTTTTTGAGGACATTTGGTAAACACAATGTAATATAAACATGACCACACACACACACGCACACACACACACACACGCACACACACACACACACACACACACACACACACGTCGTTCTAGATTGTGAGACCTCACATTGAAATTAAGTCATTAATTATACACCTACACCTACCTCAAACCTTAACCTCATTAACCTAATGCTAATTCATTGGCTCTTTGGGATGTTCACATAAAAGTTGCTTTTGTTTGTAAATAAGAAATGTAACTTGTGGGGCCATACAAAATGTTTTTAGAACATAAAAAAATGTATTATGCATGTTGGGTTATTTGATTGCATTGACAGCACACATTCAGGTGACCATTCCTCACGCTAAATAAATAAATGAATAAATAAAAGTGATTCTCATGTCTATTCATAGCTATTCTATTTAATTTAGTGGTCTATATTTATTCAGGTGTATTGTTCATATTCCACAAACAAATTTGTTCCCTTTTCATACATTAAAATTTCTGTTTGTTGATCAAACATCACACTTTCCTTTCCCTTTCTTTTATTATTATATATCATGTTAATATGTTGTTGTGCATGCCTGTTTGTTGGTAACTGACACAATACCCCCAGGTTCAGTAAAACTACAGGCACTAGTTAAAATTATGTGGACAGTGAAAGCCAGTTACAAGTCAATAAAACCATTTTGTGGAGCAATCGTCATTATCATATTATTTATTATAGTTTATTTGGAAAAAAAATAGCAAACAATAATCATTGAAGGAGTATTACAATTCTGAAAATCATTCTGAATACATTCTGGAAAACTGAGCTATTGCAATGAAAAACCATATATGTGACATTTTTATAAAAACATTATTTGATGTCCTCTCTTTAAAATCAAGCAGTCACTAAAGCCACAGTAACGGTTTACTGTTGCTTTAATGACTCATTTATTTGAAATGGAAGGCATCGAATAATGATATGCCATAACTAAGTCATATTTTTAAAAATGTCATCTATGTTTTTCATTGCAAGGGCGTAATTGATGTCGTTAGATGTGGGAAATAGACTGGTATTAAAAAGTAAAATGGTTTGTTCTAAATAACAAACTGAATTAAAGTACATAACCTACCTGATTCGCGTTAAAAGACGCCCACTCGTTGCACCTCTCCTGTTTAACTCCTCCAATCATATCTACTGTTCTTGGAAGTCGTAGAAATGTAGAAAAAGTTTCACAATTTTTTTTCTTTCAGTTTAAAATAATTTGTTTCAAAAACTTGTAGACATGAAGTTTAGCTGGCAGAGTTGCTGTCTCAGAGCAGCTGTGCGCACGGAGCGCTTTTTCTGTTAGAGCCTCTCCCGCCCAGTGCGCACTGTCCTGCCCTCTTTCCATTTCCATTCATTCCTCTCTCACACTCTTTCATCCATAGAGACCTTACAAGCCGACAGAATACAGTACAAGCTTACAAACTCTTAATATCATACAAGTGACCAGAAACAAGTTAAGAACAGATGCAGACACAGGTCTCAGATCCAGACAAAACATTCAAACCTCGAGACCTTATTATTTCTTAAGACAAAGATTATAAATAGGAGTCCCACTTCTGCCGTATTCGGTTTTCAAATAAAACCACTGGGGTTTAAAATGTATTCATTGTATAATGTAGGCTATGTACAACTCCGAATCAGAAAAGTTGAGACAGTATGGAAAATGGAAATGAAAATACATTGTTTCTCTGTATTTTTGACTTTTATATCATGGCAGACAGTATGAACCCAAGATATATGTTTTGTCTGGTCATCTTCATTTAATTTGTTAATATATTGCATGCCCTCTCCTGGATTTCAGGCCTGCAACACCTTCCAAAAAAAAAACTTGGGATGGTAAAGCATTTACCACTTTTGTACTGTTGCCAGTCCTTCTCACAACATTAAAAGATGGTTAGATGATAAAGTGTTTCAGGTGTTATTTTGTCCCATTCTTCCTGCAAACAAATCTTACTCCGTTTCAAAATTCTCCACACGGTCTCTATTGGGGACAGGTCAGGAAGGCAGGCAGGTCAATCAAGTACCTGTACACTCTTCTTCGGCAACCATACCTTTGTAATGTGTTGCAGCATGTGGTTTTGTATTGTCTTGCTTAAAAATGCATGGACGACCCTGGAAAAGATGTCATCTTGAAGGCAGCTCATGTTGCTCTAAAATCTTAATGTACTTCTCTGAATTAATGCTGCCATCACAGAAGTGTAAATTACCTTTACCAAGGGCACTGATACAACACCATATGCCAGATCCTGGCAATTGTACTTGTTGCTGATAACAGTTTGGATGGCCCTTTTTGTCTTTGGTCCAGAGCACACGGCATCCATTTCTTCAAAAAAAGATCTAGAATAATGAATCGTCTAACCAAAATGCACACTTCCACTGTGTGATGGTCCAATTCAGATTCCTCACTTCTAGACATGGTTAATGTAAGGGTTATTTTTTGCATAGTAAGCGTTTAAGTGACTTTTGTGAATGCAATTCAAAGGTTTGCCAAAGTAATGGCTTGCCCTTGTGGTTATATCAGCTGTCTGAAAGATCGGAAATTACAGGTCTTCAGTTTAGACTTATGCTCTTGCCCTTTACGCACTAAAGTTCCTCCAGATTCCTTGAATTCCTTATTCCTTATGCACTGTAGAGGGAGAAATATGCAAAGTCCTTGCAATCAGTCTTTGATGAACATTGTTTTTAAACTTCTCAATAATTTTATTATGCATTTGTCGACAAACTGGAGATCCTCTGCCCACCTTTGCTCCAGATACAGGCTTCTGTGGAGACAGCTTTTGCACCAAATCATGATAATAATCACTTGTTTTAAATCACATTATTTAGCCTGAAAAACATGAAACATGAACACAAGTACTGTAAGCCTTTTTTCCTACTTTTACACTATATATAATTAATGATGGCGATAATTCAGTGCAAAACTAAGTCTGTGATATAGACTTTAAGATTCATACTAATTTGTGTTTTAACTTACGTTCATAGATAATATAGTATAAACAGGTACAATTGACTTCCGATTAATTAATACCCCCTTACCTAGTCCTAGATAAAGAATCATTGAAAAGGCATTAACATAAAACTTTTGTTGAAAAACAATTGAAGGACCAATTTTACCCCTTACAATTCTTGATCTTCTCAAATTTATTAGATGCAAAAAATTATAGGGTAGCATATTATTTCATAAATGACATGTCATTAGTTACAAAAACACCTTGTAACCATGATTTTAATTATATATCATGAATTTGTACATAATTAAATGTACATTATTTAAGAAATTCAAATCAAACATATAGGCTTAAAACGTCTATTTAAAATTACTTTAGGGCAAAGAGACAAAAGTGGTTTTCTCATTTCGATTTCAATCTATGGTAATGTGTCTTACACTGGTTGTGTTCTAATTTATCTTCCCTTCATATTAGCAGCCTTGTGTTCATTGAAAGAAGCAGCTGGATGGTAGATTGGGTTGGGTGTCATTTTCATTGGAGCAAAAGCAAACATTTACTCTGCAGCTCACCACCTCCTTTCACCCCCTTCCTGAAACTCATTAATCCTGAAACAACAAAGAAAAAAAAAAGAAAAAAAGAAAAGAGGAACTAAAAGCACATAAGACATTGATGCTGAAAAGCAAACTTAATATAAATTTATTGCACATTGATAATTGCATCAGTTTTCAAGTTATACTCCTTCACATTTCTCTACAATGTGCTCATTATAAATTCAAATCAGAAAAAATGTATTAGCTAAATCACTAAAAAATACTTTTGTATGCTTAAAAGACGCACGATTGTTTCATATCTTGATATTACAAATGAGCATTTCTTTAATATTACACTCAGTCATTCACTCGTTCCCTTTGCATACCCCCTTAATCCAGTTGAGGGTCTCATGGCTAGGGAATCCACTGTACCACCATGCCTCCCTTTAGCATTACATTAAATCTCATTTACCAAGCAGAGACTTATGTGTTTATAGACAAAAGTATGCTATGTTACAGGTTTCTAGGCTTACACTTAACAGCTCGAGTTAAATTACACAGAGACTCAAGGCGCACTTCAGTTGCTCTAACAGTGACTTCATACTCGACTTGAGACTTGATTTTATTCCCAAATCTCGAGTAACTCTTTATTACAAATAATAATAATTATAATTCTTTTTATCTTAACGTATTTTATTTGTTTCCATTTGGTGAGCTGCATTCAGTTCCCTTCCCTGCCATGTATCGCATGCGTGCTGCCACAGATAACCACAGTTGCCAAGTCCACTTATTATAAGTGAATTTTTTGTGCTTGTTTCTAAAATGTAGTTGCTTTTGTTGATCCCTGATCCTGTCTTTTGATACTGTAGTGTAGGCTAATGGGTGACAGTACAGTACATGCTTTAAAGTCACAAGAAATAATATGCAGTAGCCTATTATGGGCAGACCAGATGGCATTCCTGCATTCCTGCAAGAGACTTGAGACTTCACTTGGACTTGTGAGCATCTCTGGAAGGGAAAGTGTGGTGACTCTCTTCTCTTTTATTTAAAATAAGTTATTTGCATTAATGAATGTTGCTTTGCATTAACGGACCACTTTAGAAACACCAGGTGTACTTTCTGACCACTGGGTGGCAGCTCAGAATCTTTATTGGGTCCTCATACAGTGGGGCAAAAAAGTATTTAGTCAGTCACTGATTGTGCAAGTTCTCCTACTATAGAGAGAGGTCTATAATTTTCATCATAGGTACACTTCAACTATGAGAGACAAAATGAGAAAAAAAATCCAGGAAATCACATTGTAGGATTTTTAAATAATTTAATTGTAAATCATGGTGGAAAATAAGTATTTGGTCACCCACAAACAAGCAAGATTTTGGCTCTCCACAGAAGAACTGTACCTTCTTCTTTAAGAAAGCTCTTATGTCCTCCAGACACTACCTTATGTAATGGCACCACACCCAACGTTTACCCCCTACCCCGCCTACCCTGTATTAAATGAAATTTAAATGGTCACCCATTAATCCTGTATTAATGGCCCCTTTTTGATCTCGTTATCTGTATAAAAAAGACACCTTCCACCAAGCCTCAAACAGTCAGACTCCAGACTCAACCCATTGGCCCCAAGACTAAAGAGCTGTCGAAGGACACCAGGAAGAAATTGTAGACCTGCAGCAGCTGGGAGAGTGATCTACAGTAGGCAGCGTGTGTTGGTGTGAATAATTCAACTGTGGGAGCAATTGTACGAAAATGGAAGACATACAAGACCACTGATAATCTCCATCAATCTGGGGCTCCACGCAAGATCTCATCCCGTGGGGTCAAAATGATCATGAGAACGGTGAGCAAAAATCCCAGAACTACATGGAGGGACCTGATGAATGACCTGCAGAGAGCTGGGACCAAAGTAACAAAGGCTACCATCAGTAACACACTACGCCGAGAGGGACTCAGATCCTGCAGTGCCAGGCATGCCCCCCTGCTTAAGCCAGTACATGTCCAGGCCCGTCTGAAGATGGATGATCCAGAAGAGGACTGGGAGAATATCATGTGGTCAGATGAAACCAACATAGAACTTTTTGTTAAAAACTCAACTCATCGTGTTTGCTGAGAATGCTGAGTTGCATCCCAAGAACACCATACCTACTGTGAAGCATGGGGGTGGAAACATCATGCTTTGGGGCTGATTTTCTGCAGAGGGGACAGGACGACTGATCCGTGTTAAGGGAAGAATGAATGGGGCCATGTATCGTGAGATTTTAAGCCAAAACCTCCTTCCATCAGTGAGAGCATTGAATATGGAACGTGACTGGCTCTTCCAGCATGTCAATGATCCCAAACACACCGCTCGGGCAACGAAGGAGTGGCTCCGTAAAAAGCATTTCAAGGTCCTGGAGTGGCCTAGTCAGTCTCTAGACCTCAGCTCCATAGAAAATTTGTGGAGGGAGTTGAAAGTCTGTGTTGCTCAGCAACAGCCCCAAACCATCACTGTTGTAGAGGAGATCTGCATGGAGGAATGGGCCAAAATACCAGCTAAAGTGTGTGCAAACCTGGTGAAGACTTACAGGAAATGTTTGACCTCTGTCATTTTCATTACATGTATCAAAGTATTGAGATGAACTTTTGTTATTGACCAAATACTTATTTTCCACCATAATTTACAATTATATTCTTTAAAAATCATACAATGTGATTTCCTGGATTTTTTTTTTCTCATTTTGTCTCTCATAGTTGAAGTGTACCTATGATGAAAATTACAGACCTCTCTCATCTTTTTAAGTAGGAGAACTTGTACAATCATTGGCTTACTAAATACTTTTTTGCCCCACTGTATGTCACATGCACACTTAATTAAAAAGTGATGATGTAGAACATATTTTTTATAGGAGGGGAGCTTTTACTCAGTGTTTCGACTTGGCATGTGTTAGTCAAATGTGCGTTGGTGCTGAAAACCAAAGTGATGTATAAAATGATTAAAGTGATTATATCATTGGCATACAGTGCATACAGTGGGTACTCCTTCTGCTTTTGGGTAACCCCTCTATCACCCCCAACCCCCCTGGAACTTGCACACAGTTAATGCGGAATAAATATACCACATAAACTTAGACTTTAAATTACTGTATGGATTTCAAAATACAGATCAACAGCCCACAAATGTAACTACAAATGACAAAAGTAACGTGCATGAAATATCTTATGTATACAGTATGCCCAGTGTAGCCAAAACATTAAGTAAACACCAAACTCAACAGTCCATTAGGCTCTAATATTCTAATATTTTGCCAGAACATTGTCTATTACTGGTAGGGTAGACTTGGCTGGCCTTGCTGAATTATTGCAAGCTTCCTTTCAAATCGCTATTTGAAGGCATCTCACCAAATTAGCATGTACATAGACAGTGACGTTTAGTTATGAATGACAAATACGTAGCACATTCTTCAGTATGCTAAGAAGAGGAAGACAGCTATGCACCAGACCCTGTAGTGAAAATCGTAACTCTGATTGGTCAGATATCTTGTCATTTTGTGAATAGACTCACATTACCGAACCCTTCAAAATATTATCAGAAGAGTCACACAGGCACCTAGACAGGAGTAATCTTAATGAGCAGTTTTGATTGGTTAGTAGCACTCTCAGTCAGATATGCATACTATAGCAACCAAGAAAATGCAGAGTAGCATTTTGAATTAGTTGATGTTTTTGATTTTGCTTTATTTATGAAATAAATATTTATATAAAGCTTTACATAGACCTGTTTGTTACCCCTTCTCCGAAGGATTAGAAGGGCCTGACTGCACACCACTGGATTATAAAATTAGTAGACTTAATATAAATTTGGTATGAAACTTAATAATAGTAGTATGAAGGTAACGCAAATATCAAATCAGCCACTCACATGGCAGCAATTTCATGCATTTGGGTATGTAGACATGGTCAAGATGATCTGCTAAAGTTCAACCCGAGTGTCAAATTGGGAAAGAAAGGTGATTTAAGTGACTTTGTACGTGGCATGGTTGTTTGTGTTAGACAGGCTGGGCGGAGTAGTTCAGAAACTGCTGATCTACTAGACGGTGAGATTGAAATGGTTTGGGTATGAGCAGATGACAGATTAGGGTTACATTTGGAGAAGGCTGGTGGGTATGGAACTGCCAGGCAGGAGAAGAAGAGGAAGACCAAATAGAGGTTTATGGATACTGTGAAGGAAGACATGCAGATGATTGGTTTGACAGAGGAGGATGTTCACGACAGGGCAAGATGGAGAAGAAGAAGAAGAAGAAGAAGAAGAAGAAGAAGAAGAAGAGCATCTTTGAACATACATCATGTCGAATCTTGGAGCGGATGGACAACAACAGCAAGAAACCGCACTGGGTGCAACTTCTGTCAGTTAAGAACAGGTAACTGTGGCTACAATTTGCACTGGGCTCACCAAAATCAGACAATAGAAGATTGGATAACGTTACCTGATCTGACGGGTCTTGATTTCTGCTGCAGTATTTGGATGGTAGGGTCAGAATTTGGCATAAACATCATAAAAGCATGGATCCATCTTGTCTTGTATCAACAGTTCACGCTGCTGGTGGTGTAATGGTGCTAAGGATATTTTATTGACTTTGGGCCCCTGTATACCAACTGAGCATCATTTAAAAACCACAGGTTACCTGAATATTGTTGCTGACAATGTCCATTCCTTTATTACCACAGTGCACCATCTTGTGAAGGCTACTTCCAGCATGATAACATGCCATGTCACAAAGCTCAAATCATCTCAAGCTGGTTTCTTAAACATGATAAGTTCACTTTACTCACATGGTCCCCACAGTCACCAGATCTCAATCAAATAGAGCAGCTTTGAGATGTGGTGGAACAGGAGATTCACATCATGAATGTGCAGCCAACAAATCTGCAGCATCACAACATTTATTTCTGTCCAGAGTTAGAATTAAAAATGTCGTATTGACTATGGGAGATTTTATTCACTATATACAGTGGTGTGAAAAAGTGTTTGCCCCCTTCCTGATTTCCTATTTTTTTGCCTATTTGTCACACACACACACAAAGTGTTTCGGAACATCAAACCAATTTAAATATTAGTCAAAGACAACACAAGTAAACATAAAATGCAGTTTTTAAATGAAGGTGTTTATTATTAACAGAGAAAAAAATTAAACCTTCATGGCCCTGTGTGAAAAAGTAATTGCCCCCCCTTGTTAAAACTTAACTATGGTTTATCACACCTGAGTTCACTGTCTGTAGCCACACCCAGGCCTGATTATTGCCACACCTGTTCTCAATCAGGGCATCACTTAATAGTGAAAGTAAGAGAATTTCCATACAAACAGTGTGACCAGATCTCACAGCATTTCGACTAAACAGATTTGTGGTCATAAGCACAGCACTTGTTCTTGTCCTGAACACCACTTACTAGGGAGCATAAAGAGTGAATCCTCAGATTATGGATGAGTCCAGATTTACCCTGTTTCAGAGCCCTGGGTGTGTAGCAGGGTAAGAAGGGAAGCAAATGAAATGATGCATCCATGATGCATAATGTCTACTGTACAAGCCTCTTGAGTCAGTGTTATGATATGGGGTTGCTTCCTTGGTCAGTCAGGTCTAGGTTCAGCAACATTATGTGGCAATAGAATAAAGTCAGCCGAATACCTGAATGACCAGGTTTTCTCATCAATGGATTGATTCTACCCTGATGGCATGGGCATATTCCAGGATGACAAGATTCAAATTTTGAAAGAGTGATTCTGGGAGCGCAAGTAATCATTTTCACACACAGAGTCCTGACCTTAACCCCTTTGTGAAGTGCTAGAGAAAACATACTGGTCCTTCTCAAAAAATTAGCATATTGTGATAAAGTTAATTCTTTTCCGTAATGTAATGATAAAAATTAAACTTTCATATATTTTAGATTCATTGCACACCAACTGAAATATTTCAAGTCTTTTATTGTTTTAATACTGATGATTTTGGCATACATCTCATGAAAACGAATCTCACAAAATTATCATATTTCATCCGACCAATAAAAGAAACGTGTTTTCAACCTTCAGATTATTATGTTCATTTATGCACTCAATACTTGGTCGGGAATCCTTTTGCAGAAATGACTGCTTCAATGCGGCGTGGCATGGAGGGAATCAGCCTGTGGCACTGCTGAGGTGTTATGGAGGCCCAGGATGCTTCGATAGCGGCCTTAAGCTCATCCAGAGTGTTGGGTCTTGCGTCTCTCAACTTTCTCTTCACAATATCCCACAGATTCTCTATCGGGTTCAGGTCAGGAGAGTTGGCAGGCCAGTTGAGCACAGTAATACCATGGTCAGTAAACCATTTTCCAGTGGTTTTGGCACTGAGAGCAGGTGCCAGGTCGTGCTGAAAAATGAACTCTTCATCTCCATAAAGCTCTTCAGCAGATGGAAGCATGAAGTGCTCCAAAATCTCCTGATAGCTAGATGCATTGACCCTGCCCTTGATAAAACACAGTGGACAAACATCAGCACCTGACATGGCACCCCAGACCATCACTGACTGTGGGTACTTGACACTGGACTTCAGACATTTTGGCATTTCCTTCTCCCCAGTCTTCCTCCAGACTCTGGCACCTTTCCGAATGACATGCAAAATTTGCTTGCATCCAAAAAAAGTACTTTGGACCACTGAGCAACAGTCCAGTGCTGCTTCTCTGTAGCAAAGGTCAGGCGCTTCTGCCGCCGTTTCTGGTTCAAAAGTGGCTTGACCTGGGGAATGCGGCACCTGTAGCCCATTTCCTGCACACGCCTGTGCACGGTGGCTCTGGAATCGGCCCTTCTCCACAATCCTCCTCAGGGTCCGGTCACCTCTTCTCATTGTGCAGCGTTTTCTGCCACACTTTTTCCTTCCCACAGACTTCCCACTGAGGTGCCTTGATACAGCACTCTGGGAACAGCCTATTCGTTCAGAAATTTTTTCTGTGTCTTAACCCTCTTGCTTGAGGGTGTCAATGATGGCCTTCTGGACAGCAGTCAGGTCGGCAGTCTTACCCATGATTGCGGTTTTGAGTAATGAACCAGGCTGGGAGTTTTCAAAAGCCTCAGGAATCTTTTGCAGGTGTTTAGAGTTAATTCGTTGATTCAGATGATTAGGTTAATAGCTCGTTTAGAGAACCTTTTCATGATATGATAATTTTGGGTTTTCATGAGCTGTATGCCAAAATCATCAGTATTAAAACAATAAAAGACTTGAAATATTTCAGTTGTTGTGCAATGAATCTAAAATATATGAAAGTTTAATTTTTATCATTACATTACAGAAAATAATTAACTTTATCACAATATGCTAATTTTTTTGAGAAGGACCAGTACAGTTTTGTGAAAAAGTGTTTTTCACTTTCCTGATTTCCTATTTTTGTGCATGTTTGTCACTCTTTAAGAGTTTTGGAACATCAAACCAATTTAAATATTAGTCAAAGACAACACAAGTAAACATAAAAAGCAGTTTTAAATTAAGGTGTTAATTATTAAGGGGAAAAAAATCCAAACCTACATGGCCCTGTGTTAAAAAGTGATTGCCCCCTAAACCTAAAAACTGGTTGGGCCACCCTTAGCAGCAATTTATTTGTTACAGTTCTTAACCCAGTTCTAGTTCCTTCAGCAATCTCCTTACTTGTGTTCTGTGCTTGATGCAGGCCAATAACTTTACCCGTCTGAAACACACTACCGGCTCCCACGATGACGGGATATGTCTTCCAACATGGTTAAAGATATTAAAAGCTCACTGCATCAGTTAAAATTAAAACTAAATTAAATTATTGCCAGCTGAAACATTTTAATCAATTATCCAAACAAAGGCTCTTAAGAATTAGTTTTTTTTAATCCAATGGTGATTGGATTTTTGGCCAGGCAGTGCATGTCTATGATGTCAAGTACATGAACTGCCTCTTCACTTACCGTCTTAAACCCTTTTATGCAGATCAAAGTTGAAGCAATTTTTCAAATGATGAAGTATTCAAGAGTTACACAACTTTTTTAAAATCAGTAAACTAATTAAAGGTAAATTTCATGTACTGCAGTAAAAAGTACTCCATAAGTAAATGTCACCCCACATTTCAGTTAAATCATTTTTATTTCATGGAAATACAACATCATTTTCAATTCCCTTGCACAACCATTTGTTGCACGTCATTACATGTTCATCTGAAGTATTTCAAAACACTTGATCACTTATACAACAATATGAACAACAACTCAAGTCACAATAAGTTCCAAGAGGAGTTATAATAAGTTACACCCATCATGCCAGGGTTTAAAAGCAAAAGTTTAAAATTTTCATTTCATTTTTTTGTTCATTATCATTAACAAGTTCTGCCTTTGAAGGCACAAAAATCCCCAGTGTGTATGTATGAACAGTGCCATGAAAAAGGATCCTGGTTAAGGACAACACACTTTAAAAGAAGAAAATGTAAAAAGATCTTTGAACACAGCTTCACTCAGTAACTTTAGAATTCCCTGTATGTACACAATGTTACAATGTGTTAATCCTTAAATAAAATCAGCAGTGGGAGTCCCTGTAGGGAGGTGATGTTTTCATCAACAGAGGTATTTTTAAAAACAATGTCTATCCTCCAAATTAACACAGCATTTAAAATAGGTATTGTTAATATGTTCAACAGCTCCATTGGTTAAGACCACACTTTACATAAAAATACATTAAATCAGTCCAGACAAGAAGTTAAAAGGAAACAGCACAACAAGTGCAACAATCAGTGTGTTTGCTTTCCGAACTTTAGGCAAATATTGAGCATACATAGTACATTATAATAAAAATGACCTAGTACCATACTGAATACTTTGCTTTTTCCAACAGTGTCATTTCCGATGAAAAATATAATTTATAAAAGTTAGAAATGATTTCAAAATCCACAGTAACAAGATAATGAATTAAACTGAATCTGGTGACCTCTTTTAAAATGTTAAACTATAAAATTTATAAATACGCAAACTCTCATTTATGACATTAGTCTCCATTAAACATCTTCTGTTTGCTCCTAGTTGTTCAGAGCAATGCATCATAAATAATAATAATAATGTGAATTTAAGAGGATGATGTGAACTTTTCAGAGGCAAAACTTTTAATGATCATGCAAATAAAAGTCACATTGTGTACGAGATAAAAAACAGACTCAAAATAAAAGCTCACAATATTAGTAAATCCACTCTGGTTAATGTAATAGTCAAATTTGTTATGGTTTCTTTAATTCTGCCTTCAACAGGCTTCACTTCACTGGACACTTTTTTGGCAGGTTTACATTCAGGACCTGCTCTGCCATCTCAGACTCATAACAGGCTCAGTTAGAGCGATGGAGCTGTCACATCACTTAAGGACCTAATCTTGGGTGGAGGTATTTGTGCCACTGAAGAACAGTGGTTGAATTAATACTTCTAAGTTATCTTCATCTTTCAAGGGTTTATACGTTCCAACCATCTCACACCATGGGAAGGTGGAGCAGTTCTAGACTGAGGGCTTTTTAACATGTGGTAGCCAGCGACTGGTGTATAGGAGGCTGGAAGCAGCGAACATGCTCCACTGTAGAACTGTCCGTCTCCACGGATTTCATGTACTTGTTAAGAATGGCAAAGATCTCGTTGTTGAGGATCTGGTATTTTCGGATGCGGTCTGCCATTTTCTTCAAGGGCTGAAACCAAAGATGTGGTCAATGACATATCAGAGACTATACTCAGAACACAAGCACAAACACTCATCCTTTTCATTACATGTAAGTGCCATTTAACGTCCATCCCATCAACGCGTGTTCACTTGATCATGTGTTAACGTCCGAGGGCTAAAGAATTACAATAGGAAATACAAATCTCTCTTATATACATCTAATTCATATCTGAAAGACAGAAAACTTGTACAAGTGAACCCTTGGGACACCTGCTTTCAGAAAAGAGAATCACAATATTGAAGGAAGAAAACAACAACGGTCCTTTCCATGGTTGTTAATTTTATACAGCTGTGCAACTTTTAATGTCTGCATTACATTCTGAAAAACAGGACGTTGAACGAATTGGACACTGACCAGACGTTACCATAGACATAAGAGTTTAGATACTTTGCACATAATGTTTTATTTTTAATATTATTTAAAACACATCATGAAAACATTTAGTATTAAAGACTTCAAGTTTCTTGGGCGATTCTCATTTCCTTTAAATATTGTTCAGCCGATTCTGATTTTGGACAATTCAGATTTTCATACAGAAACAATTCTATTCAACTTTTCTTTTAATGGAAACCTCTTGATTGCTAAAGAAAGATAGCATGGGCTGCTGGCTTGTGGCTGGCTCTTTAGCTTTAATCTCTTTGTCTTTATTAGCTTTGTCAAATTCTGCATATGCTGTTAAAATGTCTTACGAAATTCATTGTTCTGAACATTTTGTTCCTCCAATGGCTTATTTTCACACATCCATGCATTGATAAACAGCATGCTCTGAAGAGTTCCACACTGAAGACATGGCTGTGTCCAAAATAAATCCCTACTCCCTCATTAGTAATGCAATATAAAGAAAGACTATTTGATTGACAAAGTAGCACTCAAAACACAAGTGAAATCTAACACTTTCTCATCATGAACCTGCGTCAGGAGAGGTCTCATAGCAAACCAGTGAGTGGCTGAGCCATGTTTAAAGCTCCATATGTAGATGAACTGAATAATGAACTGAAGTTGTTGTTTATGTATGGCTCTGTTTGTGCTGCTGGTGCTGTCGTGTTGTGCAATGTGTAAATGTGGCACAGAATTGGTATATGAGATTGATCGGTCAATCACAGGTTATGACAGATCACACTAAATACCGGCTGATAATGGCCGATTGATCAGTGCATCTCTATTTAATACAGCACTGTACTGTACAATACAGTAATTCTTTTAGAAAACTTTCCAAAACATAAAGCGAGTAAAACACTACCAAGACGGCAATCTCCTTTTCTGTCAGCAGGTGTCACAAGGGTTAGCTCGTACTATGTTTTTGTCACTCATATTTCAATTAGACATATATATATATAACAGATTATGATTAGACTTCTATTATAATTCTTAAGACCTCAGCCATTAAAGTCAACGGATGTTTATCGGCTAGACAGTACATGGCACATTCCTGTATTGTAGCAGCTAGTGCTAGAAGAAGCACACACTGAGGCAGCAGAAGGACCACACACACACACACACACACACACACACACACACACACACACACACACACACACACACACACACACACACACACACACACACACACACACACACACACACACACACACACACACACACACACACACACACACACACACACACACACGATAGTATACTCAGCAATGTATTAGGAACACCTTTCCCCCTACACTTTCATTGTCTCATATAATCACTCGGTTACAATTGTGGTAAGCAGAATAGCATCTCAAGACCGCACAACATGAAAACTTCAGGCAGATTGGCTACAACAGGGAGACACTGCTCACTGGCTTATTGAGATTACATATGAGAAACAAAAATACAACAGGATTAATGCAGCAGAAACAGAGACCCCACCCAATGCAACAAATAACAGACTAGGAGGGTCTTGCTGTGTACAAGTAGAATGATCAGAAACATGCTTGAGCGAAAGAGGAATATTCCCATAAGAAACAGAAATAGGTTACCGTATTTCCGGGCTATAAAGCGCACCGGGGTATAAGGCGCAATATCAACGATCGACTGCTAACGGATCTATTTTCATACATAAAGCGCACCGGGTTATAAGACGCATTAAATGAAACAAAACTCTTAAGTTCCGTCGGAAGCTCAGTTTGGTCTTTACCTGGCGCAGGGCGTCTTCTTGCTTCCTCCACTTCCGTACCACTGATTCGTTAATGTTGAATTCTCTCGCAGCTGCTCTATGTCCATGTTGTACTGCGAGACTGATAGCGTTGAGTTTGAAATCCGCTTCGAAAATGAATGAATGAATGCACATACCGTAATGCTGAAGCACATACCGTATTACTCCGCTATGCTGCGCACTACGGTTGCCTTAAGCTTCATAACCTACCAAGACCGTGCTAAAACATTTTGACAGATTTATGAGCGCCGTGTACCATCTACAATCGGTTCTAGGTCAGAAGTCTCAACCAGAATTAATTCATACATTAGGCGCACCGCATTTTAAGGCGCACTGTCGATTTTTGAGAAAATTAAAGGATTTTAAGTGCGCCTTATGATCCGAAAAATACGGTAGTCACTCCACCATACTCTTTTTTACTGAGTCATTCCAATATTTGTCAGCTTTAGCATAGCTTAGCCTTTCCAACCTGAGCTCCTTCTGAAAAAGTGGTTTGTTGGCTGCTACCCTACCAAAACAACAACAACAACAAAAAAAACATTCCTGATCAAGCTTCTTCAGACTGTAGAAGGGTCAACTTGAGCTGCCAGGTACTGCTATTGCTCAAGTGTAAGGGGAGGTCACATTAAATACTCGGCACTGTACCATACTATACAGAAACTGTTTTTTAGTAGTTTTTTAAATATTGAATACAAATTTCCTATACTCTATATTACTATAGTCTAATACAGAGACATTTCTCTTTATTACAATAGGCCTATACCTAAACTAATGGCCTAAGGCTTTTGCACACTACTGTACATTTACAAATTATTGGGGTTTGTCAAAAGTTAATTAATAATCAGGTGTGTAATTGCTTATTTTTTGCACCCACACCAGCAGTTTCTGGACAATGATGCTACATAATCTTACCAGTACACTGTGTGTTTGTACTTATTTTAAAGTAGTTCAGTACAGACACCTACCACATTCTTGATGATCTCATCTTTGCCATCCTGTCTCTGGACCTTGAGCAGATGGTAGCAGAAATCAAAAAGGTCAAAGCGCCGCTGCTGTCCCAACAACACAATAATGGCACAGCCAGCCCAGTTCAGTCCATCCCCAAAACACTGCCTAAAACAAACAAAGACAAACCCTGAGATGTATAAAACCTCTATAGCACAAATATTATTGCAAGTTAGTACAAAATCATTTTGAACACATTAATAACACCATTTGTTAAATTATGTTCTCAAATTCTATCAGTTCTCAAATTAGGCTAATGTTTATTACGTACTCTGCGGTGAACTCGTGTGTGCCCACTGGAATACAGTAAACAAACTGCATGGCGCTCCAGAGCCGGTGGAACTCCACACACTCATCCACGTGCATGACGCCGTTGCTGGGTGGAGGTCCGCGCCACACGCTGTCCTGCAGGAAGCTGCGGATGCGCGAGAGGATGACCTCAAACATGGACAGGCCACAGCAGAGCCTCTCCTTGGTCAGCAAGTCTCCCTCTCGGGCTATAGCGATTTGCTGTTAGACAGATGATAAAAGGAACGTATGAATACATTTTCACATGTAAAGATTTTCATTGGTGTGAATTAGTTCATTCTGACTGAAGTCTGTGAATTCATTGTATAAATGAACTGTAGAATAAATTCTGCTGAATATGTCTCTTTACATGAACACTGTTTGAAACCAGATTTGGACCGATATCAGTGGTGGAAGTAGTACAGATATCCTATACTTGAGTAAAAGTACAGAAGTTATTGGGTATTAATTGTAAACATACTGTTATGTAGTATGGCCATTTGTATTTTGCTGTTGGGATCTCTGCTTCAGAGTTACTAGCTGGACTATCCTTGATTGGCCAATCTGTTATTTAATTAATATGTTATATTAATATATATTAATATGTTTTTTCAACAAATATTTAGCCAGTTAATAAAGCATATAATCATAGCATTTCTACATCTCAGTTTTGAGTAAATGTAAACAAATAAATAACCTTACTTATGTTTTATTTTTTATAATTTTTTGTTAATTATTAATAATTAATAATTATTTCTCACTCAATACTCAAAGTAGAAACTGTAAGGGACCACGACACTGGAGGGCAGCAATGGCATAGTGGACATGCCGAGATTGGCAAGCGAACCCTAGCACGCACGCGTCAACCCTCAGTGGCACTGACTGCACTATTTGACACCTGCGGGCTCAGGTATTTAAGAGCGCCTCT
Organism: Ancistrus triradiatus; assembly: GCA_025084515.1. Classification (NCBI taxonomy): domain Eukaryota; kingdom Metazoa; phylum Chordata; class Actinopteri; order Siluriformes; family Loricariidae; genus Ancistrus; species Ancistrus triradiatus. The sequence continues at coordinate 371,661 of JAJAGP010000101.1, forward strand.
GGGCACCGTTGGGGGTCGCACTCTCGCCTTATACTTGACATTTAATGTCTCGCATGTGCTGTTGTGTCTGGTATTTGGCCCTTGGTCAGGGAAAGAGTTAGAACCTGCTCACTTTAGGAGCAGGACCAAGTATGCTCAGGAGACCGGAGGCGAATGGCCTGTGGTAGCCTTGTGGTAAAGGTACTGGACTCTGGACCAGAAGGTCAAGGGTTCAAATTCCATCTCTGCCAAGCTGCCACTGTTGGGTCCTTGAGTAAGACCCTTAACCCACAATTGCTTGGATTGTAAGACTGTATCAATTGTAAGTCGCTGTGGATAAGGGCGTCTGCTAAATGCTGTAAATGTAAATGTGAATGTAGGGTTTAGCGTATTAGGGTATGGTAACATCCCGCCGCTCGCTCCCCTCGTCACCCTTCGCGGTCTCTCCGTCCCCCTCAGCGGCTTCGGCTCGATCGCCACAGCGGCACGAGCCCCCCAATGTTTACCCCACACTTTAGCCATCTGCCTTACAGCGCTTATTTGTCCCCTTAGTGATCAGGGAGTAACTTATCCCTGCTTTTGCTGTTTGGCAGGTGCTGCGCTGCTTTCATCCCCGCTGGGTGACGTCAGCCCCACTCGGCCCACGACCAGCGACTCGCATCGTGCTTTTTCGGGATCTGCCGAAGATCTCCAAAGCAGCTTCCGCGAGCGATATGCTCTCGCTTGCCCACCTTGCTTCGCGTGCTTCTGGGATTCCCCAGAAAACCATAAAATGACGCTTTTCGCCCCACTTCGTTCGGGTCCCCGCCGCTCTGCACATGCGTAGACCCGTGGCATGCTTCGTGCGCCCTCGAAGGCTTCAACCTTTCGCTCGCCACAGCGCATTTTAGTGCTATTAGTTCTCTTCTTTCAATGCGTCTTTGCAAAGTTCCCTTCCTCCATTTACCTTTCCCTAATATCCGTTTTGTACATCGCTCCTTTGTTTTTGACAAACAAAGCTTGACCTTTGTTTTCCCCGGCATTACCCCTAATGGCCACGTGGCGCTGTTGTAACGCCACCGACCCTGACACCAGCAACCAGGGTTCGATTCCAGCTGTTGGCCCCCCAGGCCCAGCTGTATTTTCCCCCTTTTCATTGTGTGTGTGTGTGTGTGTGTGTGTGCACGCTCCCCCCACACACATCTTCATTTATTTTTGCCACACCTGGCTTGTTAATTCCATCAGGAGCTGTGCTTGGGTCCTTCCCTCCATATTATACATAAATATAAAAAAACAACAGAAATAGTGGAAAATGGTATCTAAGTACAGTCCTTCAGTAAACGTACTTCACTATCCACAAATGATTGACATAAAAGTCACCTGAATTTCAATCTGTCTTATCAGACTGAGGCTGCATTACTAGAGGTCGAATATGCATCAGATTTGAACACTACATCTGAAAGTGGCTCAAAGAGAAATTACAAATGTAAGATTCCATTTGATCATAGCTGTTTGCATATGGGACACAGATTTGTCTTGTTCATAGCAATGCAGAGACCCATTCTATCTTTTAAACAAATATACTCTCACCTGTGGTGTGCCAAGTCTTTCAATGAGAGGTACCAGATGCAGAGGCGCATACTTCGCTTCTAGCCGTTTCATCCTCACCTCCAACCTCTCCCCCTCTACACATCAAGCAACAGCACCAGGTTACGAACCGCATTTCCAGAAGCTGTACTCGGTACATACAGCTGCTGTACTCACCCTTGATGTAAACCCTTGGGAGGATGTTCTGGAATGGAGCAGCATGAAGGAGGTCACAAACTTCTTCCTGTGACTATTTTTCAAATAAACAAGCACAGAATCCTAATCAGCAACCAATCTGTTCCACACGAGAGATTTTGTGACGGTTTAAATATAACTTCACACAAATCATAAAGACTGTGAAAATGGATTAGTAATCCACTAATTACACAGTCTGTACATGATGAGGTGAAAATTATGAAAAGAAATCCAGTATGAGGACGGCTGAAAGATGAAGTCCAAAACGTATTTAGGAGAAATTTGCCACCTTCTTACCAAATAATCTAAAAATAATATCTTAAACCCTTTAAGAATATAAATTAGAGAACAGGAAGTCTTGCTGCAAAACACAAAATAACTTAATGTTAACTAATAGCAAAAACTGAGATCCCAAGCCCAAGACACACACTTTATACATCTGTAAAAAAGGGACCCTGGAAGAAAACAGTTTTAGTAAAATGTTCAGCAAAATGAGGAAACACTGACTTTCCATGTCACTTCAAAGATCACAATAAACCAAGCATCTTCCTGTAAATAATAAACCATAAACAATGAGAGATCATGCAGTGACACACAAAGCACATTTTGAAAAGAAAATGGAGGAAGGCAGGCAGAGTGGTGAATGAAAGCCGATCAGTGCATCAGCACAGGACATGACGAGCAGCCTGAGAGTGGTGTTCCATACTGCCACAGATGCGCAGGACAAGGAAACATGCTTTTTGTTTGTTTGAATTAAGATTTACACAGATATACAAGATAAGCAACAGCATACCATTTTTTACAATTTATTAGCATTTATTCCTGATTAAACAAATACAGGTAAGCGGCGTTCAACAAGCCCCCGACCATGTTCTTAACAATTATAACAAAATATAATACAAAATAAAAATCTGTTTTTTAACTCCAGATGTTGAAACAGCTCGTCAAATTAAAAGAGTTTAGCATGTGTATTCTAACTGCCATACATATCATTTATGTCATACTTTGATGTTTTGTTTGTATATTTTTTATTTAATTTATTTTCAAGAATACTTTTTTTTACTTTGCATTAAGTACATGCATAGGAACCCTGTTACAGTCTGTGTTTGTATTCTACTTAACACTACAAGCGGCGTCCCGGCTTCACCTACATATAACTAGAAGGGCCAAGTGCTGTCATTTGACCGCTGTGACTTCCTACTAGTAGCACCGAGCTGTATTTACATTCTTAAAGGTTTAAAATTAGTTTTATTATTTGTGTAAAACATGCGTCATCTATGTTTGTATTCCATCGTGTGCGTTATATTTTGGTTCTACACTTTTATGGTTTGGATGCTGTGTAGATGGTAGCGTTCAACTCACGTTTTCAGCGGTATCTCTAACGCATTTACATATTGTTTGCATGCAGCCTTCTTTTGAAAGTAAGTAACCCTTTATAGTTAAACTACAGTAACATAAAAATACTATGTGTTAAGTCACAGAACCTAATGCAAATTGTTAACAGCTCATACCTGTATTCTATTTCTTCTGACTTACAAATCTAAATTACACTGTCCAAAATGAAATAAAAGCAGACTAAACTCCTGTAGATGAATTGCATTACATTTTACTCGGATAACTGCATTTCGAATGACTGTAGCTAGTCACTGGTAAAATAAAACAAAGGGGCCAGAATAACTTCTTAATTCAATGTGTCTTACATTTAGAATTATAACATATCATTGTGCAATCTAACTAACATATCAGCCGTCACCTCATTAAATCACCATTAGCTAAAATAAATGTGATTAAGCCTTCATGTTTTGGACAATATTTCTTAATCACCATTGTTGATTTTGGCAAATTATTATTACAACCCTGATTGTATGACAGGAACCCAACCGTCTAGACAACCTTTGTACTACTGAATCCATGGCAGTGTGCAGCACCACTAAACATATGTGGATAAGGAAAAACAGCCAGTAAGAGAGTGTTATCAGCCTTTTGTGTTGTCTTGTTAAATGAGTTAGACCCAATTCCTTACCACCTTTGGTTGTTGCCAGCGTGTAATGAGAAATAAAGTTGGGTTTTAGATGCAGGCGGCAGAACTAACTTCTACTGAAACATTGACATCCACGCAGCAACAAAAACATACACAAATGAATCACTGTACACTGTACATCAATCAGCCATAACATTAAAACCACCTAACTAATGTTCTGTGGGGTCCCCCTCATGACACCAAGGCTCTGACCCATCGAGGCATGGACTCCACAAGACCTCTGAAAGCATCCTGTGAGATCTGCCCACAAGATGTTAGCAGCAAATCCTTTCAGAACTGCAACTTTCAAGGAGATGTCTCAATGAATCAGAATTGTTGGCCCAGGACATCTCACAGATGATCTATCGTATTGAGAACTGGGGAATTTGGAGGCCAAGTCACCACCTTGAACTCTTGTTATTCAACCCATTCCTGAACAGTTGTGGTAGGGCCCTTTATCCTACTGAAAGAGGCCACTGCACAGCAACAATGTTTAGGTAGGCGGCATGTGGCAAAGTAATATCCACATGAATGCCAGAACCCTGGGAGTTTCCCTGCAGAACATCACTTGTATTACAGCACCACTTCACCTGGCAGTAGCTTTAATGGTATGGCTGATCATATGTAATGTGCATCAAGAGAAAATTCTGATGTTCAGTTAAGAACTGGGTATCATCATTTGGTCCTGAAGGCTAGGATATAAAAAAAATCTCTAAGCAGTCAAAACGGCTCATGAGAACCCACAACATGATGAGACCATCAGACCAAAACCTAATAATAAGCAAATAATAGCAAAGAGCTTCTAACCAATTAATCTCTTACAAAATCATAAACTCTATCATCTTAAGAGATCTGGATCTTGTGGGAATAAAGCACATAAACTCACTGAGCACAAAACGCAGAGTTTCTTACACTTATTCTACTTATGTTGACTTTTATTTCATTGCAGACAGTATGAGCCCAAGATATTTCCTGTTTTGTCTGGTCAGCTTCATTTCATTTGTTAATATACATCCATTCCTGCATTTCAGGACTGCAACAAATGGAAAAAAACCCCCAACATTCTGGACATCGTTCACGCTTTCTTTTTTCAGTGTAATGTTTTAAGTTGCAGTTGTGAATGTAACTCTGTATTGTAGTGCCTGATAAAGGTTTGATAAAGTAATCCCTTGCCCATGTGGTTCTATCAGCTACTGATGAGTGATCGTGCAGTGCCGTCTGAGGGATCAGATATCATGGGAGCTCAGTTTAGACTTGAAATACCTGAAATACCTCAAGATTACTTGAATCGTGTAATGATATTATGCACTGTAACAGAAGAAATATGCAAATCCCATTCATGTATTTCTTTGAAGAACATTGGTTCTAATCATTTCAATCATTTTCTCATACATTTGTTGACAAACTGGAGATCCTCTGCCCATCTTTGGTCCTCAAAGATTTTCGTGGATACCATCATGGATATTGCTTTTGTACCAAATCATGATTACAATCATCTTGACATCACCTGTCTAAAATCACATCATTATTTAGATTTTTTTTAACCTCATTACTAGCCTAAAATGCCACCTTTTTTGGATTGTGTTGTAGGGTTGAAATGCAGGAATACAATGAAGTTGAGCAGGCAAAAACATAATATCTTGGGGTCATACTGTCTGCGATGAAATAAAGTAAATGTAAGTACATGTAAGGAACACTGTGATTTTCTTTTTATTTGCATTTTCCATACTGTCCCAGCTTTTGCTGAGATGTACAACTTAGCGTAAAAGGCGTCTAGGTGGTTTATCAACACTAACCACAAACCGATACAGATCTTTAAAGCCAGCATTCTCCACAGACATTGATATAACACCGATGCAATTTGATCACGCTAAGCAAAAACTTACTTAGTAGATTGTTGTTTAATTTTTTTTAGAAAATCATGAGAATGCAGTTTTGATTCTTCTGCCTTTTATAGAACTGGATCTTTTGATACTGGCTAACCCTGAACTAAAGAACAGAGAGACAGCAGGTTCTTACCAGAGCTTGCTCAATGAGGAGGCAAAAGAGGACTGCATTGCCGACCTCCCTCAAACTCTGAAACACATCAGTCTTCAGCTCAGCATATTCAATTATGTCCTTCAACTGATGGTGGAAAAACTCCAGGATGCCTACAAAACACAAACCACATATGAAAGTCATGACACCTGTAAAAATCACAAAGGAAACATTACGCTAATTACACGAATATCTAATAAATATCTAAATAACATCTAATTATACAGTGTCAAACCACTTACATAATATTAATAAAACCAGGAATTCAAATATGAACCTTGTGCATGCATGCCTGCAGAGGCCCTGCTGTGTGCATTCACCCAACTGCACCACTCATGGTTAAACCACATACGTAAAATTGAGATTCAGTAGTTGCTCATCTAACATACAGTGGGGCAAAAAAGTATTTAGCCAGCCACTGATTGTGCAAGTTCTCTTACTTAGAAAGATGAGAGAGGTCTGTATTTTTCATCATAGCTACACACAACAATCCAGGACATCACATTGTAGGATTTTTAAATAATTTAATTGTAAATCATGGTGGAAAATAAGTATTTGGTCACCCACAAACAAGTAAGATTTCTGGCTCTCACAGACCTGTAACTTCTTTAAGAAGCTCTTCTGCCCTCCACTCGTTACCTGTATTAATGGCACCTGTTTGACCTTGTTATCTGTTTAAAAGACACCTGTCCCCAGTCTCAAACAATCAGACTCCAAACTCAACCATGGCCAATAACAAAGAGCTGTCGAAGGACACCAGAAAGAAAATTGTAGATCTGCACCATGCTGGGAAGAGTGAATCTACAATAGGCAAGCAGATAGGTGTGAATAAATCAACTGTGAGAGCAATTGTAAGACATACAAGACCATTGATAATCTCCCTCGATCTGGGGCTCCAAGATCTCATCCCTTGGGGTCAAAATAATCATGAGAACGATGAGCAAAAATCCCAGAACTACATGGAGGGACCTGATGAATGACCTGCAGAGAGCTGGGACCAACGTAACAAAGGTTACGATCAGTAACACAATACGCCGAGAGGGACTCAGATCCTGCAGTGCCAGACGTGTCCCCCTGCTTAAGCCAGTACATGTCCAGGCTCGTCTGAAGTTTGCCAGAGAGCATATGGATGATCCAGAAGAGAGTTGGGAGATTATCATGAGGTATAATATCAGAACCTTTTGGTAAAAACTCAACTCGTCATGTTTGGAGGAAGAAGAATGCTGAGTTGCATCCCAAGAACACCATACCTACTGTGAAGCATGGGGGTGGAAACATCATGCTTTGGGGCTGTTTTTCTGCAAAAGGGACAGGATGACTGCTCCGTGTTAAGGGAAGAATGAATGGGACCATGTATCATGAGATTTTAAGCTAAAACCTCCATGGAATGTGGCTGGGTCTTCCAGCATGACAATGATCCCAAACACACCGCTCGAGCAACAAAAAAGTGGCTCCTGGAGTGACCTAGCCAGTTTCCAGACCTCAACCCCATAGAAAATTTGTGGAGGATGTTGAAAGTCCGTGTTGCGCAGTGACAGCCCCAAAACATCACTGCTCTAGAGGAGATCTGCATGGAGGAATGGGCCAAAATACCAGCTACAGTGTGTGAAAACCTGGTGAAGACTTACAGGAAACGTTTGACCTCTGTCATTGCCATCAAATGTTATGTTACAAAGTATTGAGTTGAACATTTTTTTTGTATTGACCAAATACTTATTTTTCACCATGATTTACAATTAAATTCTTTAAAAACTCTACAATGTGATTTCCTGGATTTTTTTCCCTCATTTTGTCTCTCATAGTTGAAGTGTACCTATGATGAAAATTACAGACCTCTCATCTTTCTAAGTAGGAGAACCTGCACAATCAGTGGCTGACTAAATACTTTTTTGCCCCACTGTAGTCTCATGCAAGAACGCACCTCTGACAGAAACAAACACTTGTGCAACATCCGGTAACACCCAAACTATTGAACATGCCAAAAGTATGTTACATTTCAGCTTGTAGCCTGTGAGGCTTGTGTTAAACTCAATCATTCATTCAGAAAACCACCAATATGTTTCATTTGACCAGGGGTGCCCAGTCATTTGCATAAGACTGCAAATGGTTCAGATTCTTAGGAATATGTGTTTTCTTCACATAAAATACAAATCATAGCTTAACAGTTGAACAGTTCCTAATTATTACCATAAAACTTGAATATACTTGCCCTTCTAATACAGGAGATGTTTTGTCCACAATGCCTACAGGTTAGTCTGAGTTCACTCCCTATTCCCTATACAGTACACTATTTACAGTGTTGACCCTTTTTAGTGCTGTACTGATTCTCAATGGACAACTGAATTCCCTGGATAGTGCACTACATAATTATCGAGATCGGACCATAAATCTAGTGTAAAGTACTTTTACACAGATATTCCACAACACATAGCAATTTCTTTCAGCTCAAAATGTGCTGAACATGGCAGATGACGCAAATATGAAATTGCAATTTATGCAGTGCCAAGTGCAAGAGACTGTATTTAACTGTTTATTGATTAAAAATATGGTAAGATGTGTTTGGGTATCTACCAATAAATCATGACTGAACGTACACTGTATAGACAAAGCCCTGGCTCTCTTTTGGCATTCCAGAGTTGAGGTCAAGGTTCTGTGTAAGTCAGCCAGTTCGCAATTGAATATGGTAAACTCTATGGACTTCATTTAAGGACAACATTGCAGAAAGTTGATGAAGTGACTTACCTATAAATGTGTTATACTGAGAATTACTGGGGTATAATTAAAAGGGGTGTCCACAAACTTTTGTCTACATAGTGCATATTTGAAAATGTCACTAAAGTGTCTTCATTTGTAATGTCTGTAAAGCATACTCAGTGTTAACTTTTTATTTGGCCACCAGTAGCAATGATGCATTTCTCTGTACTGTCCGAATTCTGTTCAGTTTTCTCCCTTATGAGATCTAATCAGAATAGAAAGCATTCACGTACAGGAACTTGCTGTTTTACAATATTTCAACTTTATAATAGGAATCCCACCTTTTTTAAACACCCCACCTCCATCTACAGAATTTAAGTATTCCAGTAGTCACCTAATATCTCTAGTCAAATGCTAAGGTTGTCAATATACTCACAACTACAAACTTCAGAAATACTAACTTAAAGAAATCAAATAATCAGAAAAACTATTACAAAAAAATTGGGGTTTTCCTACTAATGTAACTGTCTTCAGATCACTAGCAAATGCCTTAGTAATCATGCTTTCAATGTTCACTGCTTTTTTTGACATTTTTTATTCTCATGCTCACAACACAAACATTTTTTGAACATCTCACCTGGTGATCCATACTCATGGCGAGGCAGTCGGCAGATCTTAGGCATCACCTCGATCAGAGTTTTCACATACTGCAGAATGGTGCCCTGGAGCTGAGCATCATGGTGTCAGTTTTATAGAATACAAAGTGTAAAAATATTGATATAGGTCTTGGCTATAATTTCTGACATGTACAGTATTAAATACACGTATATGTAAATGAATACACAACATAACACAACTGCCTATACACTCACTGAGCTCTTTAATAGGTACACTACACTAATACTGAGTAGGGTCTTCTTGTTGCAGCCCATTTGTCTAAAGTCTGACTTGCATTGTGCATTCTGAGATGCTCTGGATTTCAGATGGTTATCAACCAAACCAATCAGCTCAAATCAGTGTGACCATGCTCTGTTGACGTCTCTCATCATCAAGATATTTCCCATCAACAAAGCAGAACTGCCTCCCACTGGATGTTTTTTCTTGATTGCATCATTCTGAGTAAACTCTAGAGACTGCTGAGCATGAAAGTCCCAGGAGATAAGCAGTTACAGTAATACTCAAACCAGCCTGCTTGGCACCAACAGTCGCTGAGATACCTTTTGTTTCCCTATACTGATGGTTGATGTGAACATTATCTGATGCTCTTGGATCACATCTGTATGATCTTATGCACTGCACCGCTGCCACACAGTTGACTAAAAGGATAACTTCATGAATGAGAGGTGTACAGGTGCTCCTAATAAAGTGTTCAGTGAGTGTATATAAACACAGCTTCAGTCGAAAGTAGGAAATCCTATTGATACAGACAGCAAAATATTCTACAGTACCAAGCTCTTGACAATCTTGAGCAGCTCCTCCATCACCACGGCGATGCCTTGGTAACCAAGAAGACGACAGATGGTTTTGAAATGCGGGGGACCTACAAAGTTCCTGTAGGAACTGTAGATGTGGGAGTATGCGATGTTCAGTGGCTGGAAAACAGATAAGAGGTTTAGGCCAAGAGATTTATTTTCATAAAGCGTAGACAAACAAAGATAGGACTACATACACCATTCGGCCATTACAACACTACAGCTATGTATACGCACTGAATAGCCAATTCATTATTTCATTACAACAAACATGTTATGCTCTGGGAAATAACCGATGGGACATGAAGAGTCAGTTCTCGTAGTTCATGTGCCAGATGTATAATAACTTGGCGTATATACAGGTAAGCACCGTTTGACATCCGTCTGATCAAAGTCTGTTTGCTTTAATGACTGAGGTCTTAAAAATGTTAATCAATTATAACAGGAAATAAGTACACGGTTTTATAATTCCGGATGTTGCGGTCATAAACGGCCGGTCACCTCAACAACCAATCAACAAGCAGAGGTGGGAGTTAGAGCAGACCCGTCATGTCTACACCACTGTCTATAAACTGACCCACATGCAGGTGTTAAGTCTCAGTTTCATCTGCCTGATCTTCTGTGTTGTTTGTTATACTGTCTAACAATGTAGTTTGGCTTCTGTCAAACAAAGTATCAGATCCATTATACCATAATCTGGCTTTCCCCTACACAGGATCATGTTGTACATTACTGTATTTTCTATAATTACTGTGAATTTCTATAGATAAAAAATGCAGTGGCATCAGGGAAGCTGTATAGATGGTAGTGTTCCACTCATGTTTTCAGTGGTATCTCTGATACCGTTACATATCATTTTAACGCAGTTTTCCTGTAAATATGCCCTTTATATTTACATTATAACTAACAAGGCTATGTGATTGTAATGTCTGGTCAACGTCGATTTCAGTCAATGTCTTGTTACACAGAACATACTGTGAAAAATCTAATATATTTTTACTCATCCATCATTATCAGAGGATATTCCTTCAAATGTGCTACTTTTTCTTTAAATGCAAATACAAACAGTCTAATGCCCTGTCCACACGAACATGGGTATTTTTAAAAACGTAGCTTTTTCTATGCGTTTTGACATTTCGTCCACACGAAAACGGCGTTTTAGGTCACTGAAAACTGACTTTTTGCAAACTCCTTCCAGGGTGAAAATTTTCAGAAACTCCGTTTTCAGCGTTGTCGAGTGGACTGGGAAAACGGAGTTTCTTGCTTGTAACGCTTGTATCGCTTGAGGCGATTTTGTGCAACAGCGGACGTAGCCAAAATAGTGCCAGCTGTAACACTGCTGACCGAACTTGTTACAAATCTACAAATACATTTACAGTTATTACTTTTTCATTACACTGAAGAACAGAGGAGTCAGAAAGCGCCACGGAGGTCACTACTATATCCATCACACCCACGAAGCAGTTCCCGCCCCGAGCGTCGCCGGTCTTGGACAAGACCCGGTCGGACCTCTCGTTGGTGGGACAACTTTGAAAATGAAGTGGTTGTTGAAGAAGAATGGCGAGAAAATGTTCGTATGCATTGGACATCGCTGTTGTTGTTGAGTGACTAACTTCGCCGACATATAGGACTGCTGGTTTGGCATTGCTCTTGACAGCGACTGTGCGTGTTTTTGCGTTTTCATGTGGATGAAGTTTTTTATTTAAACAGTGCTTGTGTGGACGCGATGTTTTTTTATAAACGAATTTGAAAACCCCCGTTTTAGAAAATACCCGTGTACGTGTGGACATAGAATAAATGTAAGAATAAACAATGGTATATAACAACAGTGCTAGACAAAAAGACAAAGAACAACATATGCTGTGTTTGGAGAACTGGTATCCTGGTCAACCAAGTTCCAAGTTCACTGAGAGCCAACCAAGTTCACCAGGTAAAGGCCAGCACTAACCAGCATAAACTTGGACCACTATGAAACATGGAACACTTATCGTCTTGCTAACCGATCAGCATATCAGCATCCAGAACAAGGCACATGCTGCTCTTTTTTAAATCAGGGATTATAATTTATAATATTAGCCAATTATATAACTTTCCCCACCCAACAACAAAGCTGCACGTTATGTTTATTGTGTTGTTTAATGCATGTTATGACTCAAATACAGTAATACAGTCATTGCGCAGACTTTTGATTAAATTTAAATATATAGTACTTGGTCTTGGTTTGGTAGTCTGTTTATTATTATACCATTTATTCTAGACTGTTCTGTCTGACACTATTTAAAAACTTACTCTATCTTCTATTGGCACACCAACACAACATTTACTAATGTGGACTAAATTTGTAAATGATGCCTTTTAAACCTTTTTTTTAATCAGGGTAAGCACTTTACATAATTCAACGAAATGGTGGCGTGTGGGCGCTAATACATACCTTAGAGCCATACAGGTAGTAAGGCTGAACGTTAGCAGGCTTGTCCCTCTGAGGCTCTTGGGTAAAAGGGATTGCTGTGCGCACAAATCTGTCCCACAACGTAACAAACAATTAACAGGGAAACAATGGTACGCTGAAGTAACGTTTACGCGCAGTGACCTGACCTGTATACTGACCTGTTGGTGGAGCCATTGTAGCAGTAGTTTGGCAAGAAGTCAAAGTTGAGCTCCCAGAAGACGTGCAGTGTGATGCGGCCATACGGCGCAGACACGTTGTGGTTGGCCTCCCGGAACATAGCATCAAAACTGTCTAAAGTCATGTGTTTGGATAACAGCCGATGAGTCAGTCTATTTATTTCCAGCAGCCACTCAAGTTCCTGTAAAACAAACATGGGCGCCATTCAGATGAAACTCCAGTTTTATATGGTTTTAGAAAACCTTTAGTTCAACCTTTAATACAGTAACCATGGCTTAAATTTAACAAACATTGGGAGCCAATGATGCCACAAACCTTTCTATGTTTCAAATTTCAAATATTTTATACAATGTTTTTCATTACAAATCACACACTGGCTTGCAAAAAAGAGGTCACATGCTAACATTTTGTTGGCCAACCTTTGATTATGACCTGCTTTCCCTGTGCCATTGTTTTGTCAACAGTTTTGTCACCCTGGAATATGCCCGCACCATCGGGGAAGTAATAACTGATGGGATAATCTGGTCATTAAGTAAAGTTTGCAGCATTTAGCAGACGCCCTTATCCAGAGCGACTTCCAATTGATACAATCCAAGCAATTGTGGGTTAAGGGTCTTGCTCAAGCACCCAACAGTGGCAGCTTGGCAGAGGCGGGATATGAACCCAGTACCTTCTGATCCATAGTCCAGTACCCACTAGGCTACCACAGTCCCTAAGTACATTCAGATACTCAGCTGTCTTCACCAACTAAAGTAACTGCAGTTCATAACACTGCTCCCTGACACTATGCATGATGGGTGCATCACTTCATGTGCGTTCCTTCTTCCCTGACATGCCCATCGCTCTGAAAAAGGTGAATCTGGACTCATCAGACCACTTGACTTTTTGACTTTGCTCCATCTTCCTAGCAAAGTGAAGAATTTTTTCGATTAATCTCACTAACAAGTGGTTTTCCTATGGCCACACTGGCAATTGTTTACAATTCAATTTCACCAAGCATTTAAGTCATCTCCGATTACAGGTCTTGGAACAGTTCTGAACCCAATTCCATTCAATTCAGCAATCTAGTTGTTTTCTTTGTTTGATGCAGGCCAAGGTCCCTTCTGAAACGTAGTAACATCTTTTCCACAACCACGGGATACATCTTCAGACATCCTGGTTCAAAGTCTGGATAGCTACTCACTGCTTCAGTTAGAATTAAAAGCTTTTTTGTCAGCCAAAACATATTAATGACTGTTGTTATTATAATCAAACGCTCTTAAGTTTTTGCTCATTTGAATCCAAACTGTGACAATTTGTGACCAAGCTGTGTATAATCAACATAACAATTTGAATGAAGCAGTTACTCTTTGATAAATTCAGAATTTATCAGTATTTACTATGTTCTCCATTTTGCTATAATGACAGCAAGCCTTTCAAGAGGTATGTGCAAAATCTGATGATCCATATTATCCCACCATGATTGCACAATATTCCAAAGAGCATCTTGTGATGTTACTGAATGTTTGGCTTTCTCTGTCTTGAAGTGTCCACATTTACATTTACAGCATTTAGCAGACGCCCTTATCCAGAGCGACTTACAATTGATACAGTCTTACAGTCCAAGCAATTGTGGGTTAAGGACCTTGCTCAAGGACCCAACAGTGGCAGCTTGGCAGAGGTGGGATTTGAACCCTGGACCTTTTGGTCCATAGGCCACTACCTTAACCGCTAGGCTACCACAGTCCCCACAGGCCCACATAAATGCTTGATATGGGTTTGACTCGTGTGACTGTGAAAGAAACTCCATAATAGATCTCTTTGATGTTCTTTGGTCTTCAAGTAGATGTTGCAATGCTTTGAGGTGAATTTCGGGTTATTATCCAGTTGAATATGAATCCTTCTCCACAAAGATCCAGAGAAGCATTTTCACTAGTGGTCTCAGACTTCTCTCCCCACTGTATGTCCACTCGCTAAATGTGTATAGAGTTGAACCATGGTGGCTAACTCGATTTAATGGCATTCACAGTGATAAGGCAAGTTTATGCAGATCTGAAAATCAATACAGACATTTGCATATTCGATTTAGAGACCATGTTGAGGAAGCACAACAATTCAAAGTTCCATGGTTCCTTTACACACTCCATTGCTGATTACTAGGAGTATTCAGAGGCTACTCCCTAATCCCTGATCACCTGTAGGCCAAATTAAGTAGTAATCTCATCAATGCTTTAAAAATTAAGATTTACAGTTTGTGTGTTGTGTTTTTACCACTATAGAGGTGAGATCTTCACTCTCAAAGCGGCTGATGGCATGGTCCAGTGACTTGTACATGGCTGCTGAGATCCTCTGGGTGATCAGTCTGTTAAGATCAATGGAACGTCCGAGCAGCTGCCAAAACACACACACACACATACATGTGAGAATACATAAACTTTCATTTACCTAACGCTCCAAGGTAAAAACAATGGGCTAAACCCAAAATTGCAGTTACTGGCTTGCCAGTCAATTGTAATAGCTGACGAGTTGTTGAAAACTGTTTCCCAGTGTGTTTAACGTGAGACCAAATATTCTCTACAGGGTAAAAATCTAGACTCTGAAACAGTGATTAAAGACAAAGAGATGCTGAGAGAACATTCAGTGATAATGGAGCCATTTATGAGAGGATGAAAACTTTGTTTCCAGCTTTAAAATGTATTTCTCTTAACCGGGACTTAAAAACAAGAAGATGCTCATACCATGTGCATTACTCTAACATTGTTTATTTTTTTGCAAGAAGAAGATACTGTTATCTGGTAGTAAACGTTCTTGTTAAGAGCAATAAAACTTTATTTATTTACATATTACTTTTTTATAGCTTAAATATGCTAATTTAAGTTGAACGATTTTGTGTCATTTATTATTGAGTATTATCAGTTGCAAAAAAAAAAAAGTGATATCGGCATTATACAATCAGTCATCCTCTCTAAATAATTAAAAAACCTATATCGGTCGACCACTACTGTATTGACAAAAATTTTGGAGCTCTGCTAATTCAGCAACAATCACATTTATGGATTCTCCACAGACAAAATATTGGCAGTAGAAGGGGTTGTACTGATACCCCAATGACTCCCAATATGACACATTTATAAGTGTCTGCTCCCAACAAGCCAGTTCATCAACTTTCTGCTCTGCTGTCTTTAAAGTTCGTACAGAATTGGTTTGCCAGCTTTGATTGAGATCTTGGCTGCTTGCACAGAACCATGACCTCAATTCCATCAGACACCTTACAAATGCACTAGAATTCCAAGACTGAGCCAGGGCTTACTGTCTGCCATGGGAAGCCAAACTCTCCTTAAATGTTACAAAATAAAGTGGAAAGCCCTTTTAGAAGATCAAAGGCTGTGTGTGTGTGTGTGTGTGTGTAACACTCCACACTAATAGCCATCTTTTGGATTGGAATTTGGGTATCCAGAAACGTTTGAACTTTTGACAATATAAGTTTATTTAAATTTTCACGATTTTACCTTTGTGTAAATGAAGACTATGTAGGTGAATGTTCCTGTTTCAGCAGGGCATTTTCTTAGTTCTTGCTAATTTTCTGACCAATGATTTGCTGTTAGGACAACTAAAAGCTTAATATTTTGCAATTTTAGGTTTGGCCCATTTTTTGCCCGGGAGAGTATAATGTAACTACAGAAAAAGACAAACTAAGTGATTAAACTACTCAGCAATATGCGAGTTTAAAAACAGTACGTAAATGCCATACCTGCACATGTCTCTGTTTCAGCAGTGTCTCATAGCGATTAGAAGGGGGGTAAGGAATGATGACACCATAATTCTTACATTCTGCCCTGAACCGCTTATCCAGGAGGACACTGATACAAACACATTCACATATAGATATAATTTAAGTCTTGTTCAAACTAATCTTGAATCACTTGCCAATGAAGATAAGAATAATGTTATAGATTCACCTTCCAGCCATTGCTTTGTAGTAAGCAAATATCTGATCTGCCAATTTGTACACAAACTGATCAAAACAAAGGTTCACCTGTACAAAGTAACAAAACATAATTAATATTAGCATTCTATATTAAATGCAGCATGTGGTTTTGTAATGTCATAATCATAATAGCACCTCAGCCTCTATCTCATCGTAGAGAAACTGCTTCTTGAACTTGGTCAGAGCATAGTACCCGCTGTCATTGTACAGATCTAGAGGGTACAACACATACCTAGAACAGAAAAAAGAAAATCTCTTAAAATACTTGTATGCATGTTTTCAAAACTAGTGATGATGGCTTTGAGACAGGAAAAAGGTATAATAACGTGAGTGCATATAGGTTTGCGCAACTAACTCCATCATCGACGGCTCTTTGGTCTCCAGAATATGGTCGGTGAGGATCCAAGGCATTGACATCTCAATGGGGAACTGGATGCGACGACCCATGGTGAGCTCCAGAAAGAACTCTCGGAACCAGAGCTGTGATAAGTCACAGCACTGCTGCAGGGCCTCTGAGAACCATACACAAAACATATATACATTAAGGCTTACTACACTTATAAGAGCATGGAACCTGGAAAACCGCACTTGAACGTCATTTTACTTAACTGTTTAAGAGTACAAGCAGGTCTGCAAAGTTTTAAGTTCCTCAGCAAACTGGGTTTATTTCTATCACATTCCAACAGTGTTTTTCAAATGGATATGCAATAGGGCTGGGCGATATACTGGTTCAACCGGTACACCGGTGTTAATTTCCCATGCGATAAGCATTTTTCAAATACCTACATACTGGTGCATAGCTCTAACAAATAGGCAGCAAATTATATAATATTTTTCGCCATTCCGAGAGCTGAGTTCTGAGTAGAACTACATCACCAAACAGCATGCTTGGTAAAGCTCGCTAGCCAGGTAGCATAACAGCTGGGAAAGGCTCCATCAGATTAAAGAAAAGAACACAGAACTGGATTGTAAAGCAAGATTGACAATGCAAAGAAGAACCACATAATGAACGCAGTAACTTTCGAGACTGATTCAAAGTAATGATTAACTCACAGAATTCAGGGTATGCCTTGCCAGAGCAAAAATACTTCAGCCAAAATAGGCACCTCTCTCTTGTAAGCTCTGTCTTTAAGATGTTACACACTGAACAATAAAATCTGTTTATATTCGGTAACTGTTTTGTGCATTCTGACTTGTGTAATTTTGTGAGGCAAAGTAAACCTTAAAGTAATCAAAGCCTTCATTGTATACATATATAAAAAAGATTCAGCTGGTTTTAGTGTGATCGGCTTCGGCGTTGTCATATAACCAATTCTGTGCCAGTCAACCACACATGAACAGCACAGTGCTTTTACTAACTTTAATTCATAATTCACTTCAGGTCAGCTCATAATTCAAAGTTTCATTCTCTCAAGGGTTTGTTTAAGAGACAAGTTTAAGGGTTTGTTTGCTGACATGATGAGAAGGAAGCGTTATTTTGAAGCATGGGGGTGAAAACATAATGCTTTGGGGCTGTTTTTCTGCAAAGGGGACAGAAAGACTGATCCGTGTTAAGGGAAGAATGAACGGGGCCATGTATCGT
This sequence comes from Ancistrus triradiatus, assembly GCA_025084515.1. Classification (NCBI taxonomy): domain Eukaryota; kingdom Metazoa; phylum Chordata; class Actinopteri; order Siluriformes; family Loricariidae; genus Ancistrus; species Ancistrus triradiatus. The sequence continues at coordinate 389,799 of JAJAGP010000101.1, forward strand.
GAGATTTTAAGCCAAAACCTCCTTCCATCTGTGAGAGCATTGAAGATGGAACGTGGCTGGGTCTTCCAGCATGACACTGATGCCAAACACACCGCTCAGGAGTGGCTCCGTAAAAAGCATTTGAAGGTCCTGGAGTGGCCTAGCCAGTCTCCAGACCGTAATTCCATAGAAAATTTGTGGAGGGAGTTGAAAGTCCGTGCTACCCAGTGACAGCCCCAAAACATCACTGCTCTAGAGGAGATCTGCATGGAGGAATGGACCAAAATACCAGCTACAGTGTGTGCCAACCTGGTGAAGACTTACAGAAATGTTTGACTTCTGTCATTTAGTTCAACTCAGTACTGAGTTGAACTTTTGTTATTGACCAAATAATTATTTTCCACCATAATTTACAATTAAATTCTTTAAAAATCCTACAATGTGATGTCCTGGATTTTTTTTCTCATTTTGTCTCTCATAGTTGAAGTGTACCTATTACAGACCTCTCTCATCTTTCTAAGTAGGACACCTTGCACAATCAGTGACTGACTAAATACTTTTTTGCCCCACTGTATATATATATTCTATTCAAGTCCTGACAGCAGAGTAAGCTACACATCTATAGCAAAGGCTGTTATCCCCCCGGGACAAAAATACCGTGATATACCGTGAAACCAGTAGATTCCTTAAAAATACCGTGACACCAATTTTTGGCATTAACGGCAAGCCCTACAATACACGTATCTAAAGGGTGTACCTTGACCTTGACAGTCCACAGTCACAAATAGTCTGACAGTGCTTGTGGGGCTGAGAGTGCATGTCTGCAGCCAGGCACCTCTCAATAATCTAGATAACTGCAGAAATCTGATTATGATCTGTTAGGAGTCGCCGCTGGCTTCTGTCTTGGAACGCTTGAGTTTAGCGTCGACTCGCTGTTCGGCTTGGGTAAGCTCAGTGCGATCGCACATGCGTCAGCGCTTGTTTGGCGCTGTGTGCGCAGTTGGCGACACCTGTTGACCGGGCTATTTAAGTGCACCTTTGAGCCCAGACAGGGCACCTTACCTTATATAGCTTCGGATGTTAGGGAGACTTGTAGACCTATCGCATTTAGGTGGTAGGCCATGTAGAGTCCAGAAGGCTCGAGGTACGATAGGGCTTAGCGGCTAGGCTAGGGTCAGTCAGTCCCTTGGCTATCGGCTTCCTCGCGGTTCCTCTACTCCAGCCTTCATTTCACGTGAACCCATTTGGGCTTAGTAGCGCCCTCCTTACCGCGATCGGGGAATTATCACCTTCCCGTTCCGATTACGCCCTCGAGGGATGATGAGCTGCGTTGTCTCGTCCCCAGTGTTTCATGCTCCATCCAGGCACAGCCTCGCGCTGCGGCACGACTTTTTCAGCCTCTGCGTACCTGAGTACCGTGCCTCGGCTCGCGCAGCCTTTGGGGTTGTAAACAAATCCCTGAGGTATTTCTCACAGCACGCCACGCCCTCTCTGTCTGTCTTACTCAGCGGCTTTGGTCTGTGCACGCGCAGCCTTTGAGCAAGAGAGCGCGAGCGCTCCGTTTTGATTTTGAACTCTAACATACCGCAGCACAGTTTAGCTCCGCAAGTAATTATTTTCCTTTTCCCCCCATTTGTTTTTATAATTAATACTATATTCCTGGTTTTGAATTCGTCCAAGAACGGCTCTTAATTCTGCCCTTTTCACTTTCAGTTTCTGTGGCTGAGTGGCAAATACTGTAAAGTGCGTGAGCCCTCATGCCGCAGCCCAGGGTTCAATCCCTAGCCTCATTCCTTTCATTTTCGTTTATTTCGTTCATTTATTTATGTTTTGTTTCATCCCTTCCATGTGGAGCTAACTGCTATTGGGTCCTAAAAAAACCTTTAACTTTTGTTTTCACGGTTTGCCTGTTTTTTATTATGGCGAACCATAACATGATCTGATTATTACATGCATGTAAACACACTCACGGATCCAAAGCACATTTCCAAATCAACCAAAGCTTTGCATCAGTCCTGGAATATTCTGGAGTGATCTCACTGAAATCAGCACTTACAGAAATCGTTTGTTAGCAGTTATCAAAGGCATCAGGATGCTCCACCAAGCACTGATGTTGGGTGTTGAACAATAGTGCACATAGACATTTGTCTAGAACCAAATGTTTTTGATTCAAACTCAAAATAAATATTCTTTCTTTGTGTACTGAGATTTGTACACATCACCATAATACCTCTTAAAGTGAGTTGGGTTCAGTATTTCTGATTGCATTATCTCCTCTGAAGTTCTCTTAAGAAAATATTTAAGTCTGGTAAAGGGGAACTTCCAGGAGTAAAACATGCTGTTATACTGTAATTGCTTCTCACCACTAAAGTTGAGGAGATGAGTGTAGAAGAATGACTGTTTGTGGAAGTCCTCAATAGCCTGCACTATAGGACCATCCAAACTGCTGCGCAAAGTCTTCTTAGAACCACTCTTATCTGCTATCAGAGACTCAAGCATGGTTCGTACCATATAGAGCTGCGAAAAGAACAAAAGTTTTACCACTAAAGCATGCAAATTCAAATACAGAACAGCCATGCTATAGGAATCCAGTGGAGAAGTAAAAGGCTGTGCAGGTATAATTACCTGTGTGCTTGAGGGGCCGACAGCACGACGGGGAACTTTTATGTCAAAACCTCCTTTGGGGTCCTTTTCTCCTCTCAGACAGGGGTCGTTGGGTGGTTCCCTGGCTCCATCCCAATCACAGACGGTTTTCCGTATGGCCTGCAGCACGCTGTGAAGACATATCAGTCTCTCATTTAGACCAACTGAAGCAATCTAGCAAGCACGAGTACATTACAAAACCTACCCTACACTGCAATCAGTATGACAGGGAAATGATCTTTGTGCTTTGTTTTCTGTACTCACCCTCACTGCATTCGAATCCAAATAAGTACATACAGACCACCATTCTTGATTTCCTATTGTTTTGCATGTTTGTCACACTTGTGTGTTTCGAAACATCAAACCAATTTCAATATTCGTCAAAGTCAACACAAGGAAACACAAAATGCAGTTTTTAAATGAAGGTGTTTATTATTAAGGGAGAAAAAAATAAAAACAAATCTACATGGCCCTGTGTAAAAAATTGATTGCCCCCCTTGTTAAAACATAACTTAACTATAGTTTATCACACCTGAATTCACTGTCTCTAGCCACACCTAGGCCTGATTATTGCCACACCTGTTTTCAATCAGGACATCACTTAAATAGGTCCTGCCTGACAAAGTGAAGTACACCAAAAGCTTCTTAAAAGCTACACATCACACAGAGACCAAAGAAATTCAGGAACAATTGAGAAAGAAAGTAATTGAGAATTATCAGTCTGAAAAGGGTTATAAAGCCATTTCTAAATCTTTGGGACTCCAGCGAACCACAGTGAGAACCATTATCCACAAATGGCGAAAACATGGAATAGCGGTGAACCTTCCCAGGAGTGGCCAGTCGACCAAAATTACCCCAAGAGCGCAGAGACGACTCATCCAAGAGGTCACAAAAGACCCCACAACAACATCCAAAGAACTACAGGCCTCACTTGACTCAGTTAAGGTCAGTGTTCATGCCTCCACCATAAGAAAGAGACTGGGCAAAAATGGCCTGCATGGCACAGCTCCAAGACGAAAACCACTGCTGAGCAAAAAGAACATTAAAGCTCGTCTCAGTTTTTCCAGAACACATCCTGATGATCCTCAATGGACTTTTTGGGCGGAAAAATCATTCTGTGTGACTTCCCTTTGCTTTCGGTGCCTGAGACAAAAGCTGACAACTCTTTGGAATGTGTGTGTCCCATTACATCTGGCGTAAAAGTAACACAGCATTTCAGAAAAAGAACAATATACCAACAGTAAAATATGGTGGTGGTAGTGTGATGGTCTGGGGCTGTTTTGATGCTTCAGGACCTGGAAGACTTGCTGTGATAAATGGAACTATGAATTCTGCTGTCTACCAAAAATCCTGAAGGAGAATGTCCGGTCATCTGTTCGTGACCTCAAGCTGAAACAAACTTGGGTTCTGCAGCAGGACAATGATCCAAAACACACCAGCAAGTCCACCTCTGAATGGCTGAAGAAAACCAAAATGAAGACTTTGGAGTGACCTAGTCAAAGTCCTGACATGAATGCTATTGAGATGCTGTGGCATGACCTTAAAAAGGGCGTTCATGCTCGAAAACCCTCCAATGTGGCTGAATTACAACAATTCTGCAAATATGAGTGGCCAAAATTCCTCCACAATGCTGTAAAGGACTCATTGCAAGTTATCGCAAACGCTTGGTTGCAGTTGTTGCTGCTAAGGGTGGCCCAACCAGTTATTAGGTTTAGGGGCAATCACACTAAGAGCCATGTAGGTTTGGATTTTTTTTCTCCCTTAATAATAAACACCTTCATTTAAAAATTGCATTTTGAGTTGACATGCGTTGTCTTTGACTAATATTTAAATAGTTTTGATGTTCCGAAACACTTAAGTGTGACAAATGTGCAAAAAAATAAGAAATCAGGAAGGGTGCAAACAATTTTTCACACTACTCTATATCTAAGAGGTGCTTCTAATTTGTGTCAATCACAAGTGTGAAATCAACTGTATTTTTTGACACATTTGTGTTTGTGTCATTAGTTCATTCACACGTAATAAATCTAATATACAGTACCTGTCAAAAGTTTAAACACACCTTCTCACCCAGTGTTTTACTTATTTTTTAATGTTTTCTGTTTTTTTTATGTTTTTTGAAAACTCTGAAGTATAAAACATATTGTAGTTCGTTTAACACTTTTTTGTTTACTACATAATTCCATACGTGGCCCTTTATCATTTTGATGTCTTCAATATTAATGTCAAATGTAGAACATAATAAAAATAAAGAAAAAACACCAAATGAGTCCAAGGTCTGTCCAAACTTTTGACTGGTACTGTATATCTAATTAAATAAAAACTGGCAAAAATACAGTGGCTGGAAGTATGGTGTAGAGTGCTCAGAGATAGGGACTTGAGTCACATTTGTGTCCCTAGTAAGGGTGTGCAATATTGACAAACAACAACAACAACAAAAAAAAATTTATCCATATTTTCTGGAATTTTGTCGATACTGAAAATTAGATGATATTCTGACAGCATGTCTTTCACAATGTAATTGCTCCCTGTATTTGTTACATCTTGCCATCTGTTGCTTTTCTTGTAGTAAGGCTGTTTTTTGCAGAATGATTCTGCCAAGGTTTGCTGAGTGTGTTTCTCTGCTGGTACCTTGGCTGGTTTAAGCCTGTCGTGGACAACTGACTCCTGAAGTCTGTAATACTTTTCGAATTCTGCATAGTGGTTAGTTCACAGGTGGTGAAATAAGTTAGTTGTTGAGCTGTCTTTAATGTCAACCGATTTCTGACATAGTTTGCAGATTGCCATCTTTTCAGGAACATCCGTCTTTTCAAAGCCAAACTACTTCCAAGAACCTAGACTGCAAGGCTGGTGGCATCTGTATTTTGCCTCCTACTGCAGTTTTTTCACTCATTTTTAACTCCAGTCATGAGCTTTTAGGTAGAACTCTAGACTGATTTGTGGCACCAGACCTGCCAACCTTGGAAAAAAATTTTGAGTAGCAACTTACTGCGGCAGCACAGCGTGGCGTGGTGCGAGGTCAGGTATATTTGCTGATCAGTATTGATTGAGTTCACATGCTCACTCATCACTCAACTTATTACTACGCACAATAGTACCCACTCACCACCATATCTAGTTATTCAACATACAAGTAGACAATAAAGAAAACAAGAACTGGTATGACCATGGTATGCATCTCTGTTTTAGCTCTCCATCAAGTAGATCAAATATTGCTCTTCCCGTAGACTCTCTTGATTCACAGATCTTAAGTAGCATAGCAACGACTCTCCCAACACTGGCATCAAAAATCCTAACTACGACTGGGTACATCTTTATGTCATCCATGTCTGTGCTGCCATCTGTGGCCAGGCTGAATGCAGACCTTTTCATAATTTCTGTGAGACACTCATGGTCATGTCTGGCCAATGTTGTCATTATGGAAGTTGTCTTTGTTCTACTGCAGCCGTATTGTTTTGCTATCTCACTGTCAGGAAACATTTTCCTGAACAGTGGCCCAGCATGATCTGCCACAGCTAAAGGTATATTGTGCTCTGCTAAGTGCGTTGTATAAAACGTTTCTGCTCGTATAGCCCTGAGGTCTTGGGATTGTAAGAAGAATGAATTCAATCTTGGCACTGAATCTGTAGCAGCTACTTTTTTTGAATGTTTTTTACCCTCCACATGGCGTCGGCAGTCTGCAAAACACACACACACATTCTAAATCCTTTCCTTTCATAAATTTAGTTTTGACAGTAAAATATTTTTTTTTTTTTGCCATATTCTCTTGCTCTTCACTACACTTTGAAAGTGAATATTTCAGAATACTCCTATACTGTAAATACATTTGTGTTTCAATATAAATATTTAATGAATGTTACACAAACCCATAACCACACTTGCAGTAAACTGTTTAATAGTAATGAAAATAAATTATACTCTGGCCTATCCTATAATATAGCCTTTATGTTGTATTCATATTCACAGAAATAGGCTATTTTGCAGTATAAAAACAACATGGTCTATGTTATTGCTGTTGGAAAGCCACTGTAATGTATGAAAAAGAAGAGTAAGTTAGTAGTAGTGGCTTACAAACAGGCACCACAAGGCCTAATTTGGGAAAAAAGAAAAAGAATGGCATGTATATAAATGAAAGCATTTATATGTTAGGTAATATTATTACTGTAGCTCCTTGATGCGAATAACGGTCAAAATCATAACTGCACAATGTGCAAAAAGCAATTAGGCAAGTTTGATGGGCGGAGGCAAGCCATTGACCTGTTTTTTTTCTTTTTTTTGCATACCCTTTCACCTCTCCACCTCCTACCGGTACCCATATGTGCTCCCGTCTTCCCCCTCTGGGTTGCGCGGCGGCTAGTCTTCGGGTTCGTCGGGATCCGCCTCCAGGGGGTGTCGTGGGCGGTGGGGGTCGTCGCGCCCAGGGTGGGTGGGTTTGTGGGCGCAACTTGTGCTCCCCCCTTGTTTTTTCCCGGGGCCGGGGGGCGTGTTGCGGCCGCCGGTGGTGGGTGGTGCCGGTGTGGCTGCCGATTGCTTGGACCGTGTGCGTCCTCGGCGTTTGTGGTGCGTTCTTCTCGGGTTATCGGCGTTCGCTCCGCGCGGGGGGGGACTGCCCTTGCGGTGGGTGGGGGCTGTTGTTTGGGGGGTGTTGGGGGGTGCGGCCGAAAAATGGCGCCGGTGGGCTGGTGGGTGGTGCGCGGGTTCTACGTGCTCGCGGTGGGTGGCCGGGGGGTTGGGGCGCTTTGGGCGGCGGTGCCAGGCGGGGCGCCAGAATATCCTCCCTTTTAGCCCCTACTGCCCTCTCCCTTCCCCCTCTTCAATCATATCTCCCTTTTCCCCCCTGCATTCCGCGGGCGGTCGGGCTGGGCGTGGGCCGCTTTTGCCGCGGGGGGTGGTCGGAGTGGTCCGTGGGCTGGAATGTGGCGGCCTGCGCTTTTGTGGTGGTGTGTTACGCCAGCGGCGTGTTGGTGCGGGGCCGGGCGGGGGGCTCCGCTCGGTGCGTCGGGGGCGCGCCGCGCCGCGGCCCCCCCTGCGACCACTCCTCGGTGTGCGAGCCGCTTTGGGGGCTTGGTGTCGTCCCCCACCCCCTCGGTCTGAGCCCGGTCGCCGTTCTGCCTGCGGGAGGTCCGGGGCCCCCGGGCGGGTCGTGGGGTCTGTTTTGGGGGGCCTCTCCCCGGGCGCTGCGCCGGCGCCTCTGGCTGGGGCGTTGGTGCTTAGGCCGGTCCGGGCGGGCTAGGCGCGCGCGATATGTCGGCGCGGGCCGGGGGGCCGCCTTGGGGTTTGTCTCGACGGCGCTTGGGGGCGCGGTCTGCGGTTGTGGCGCGTGTGTGGGCGCGGAGGCGTGGGGTGGAGGGTGCTTCGGCTGCCCGGATTATCAGTGGTGTGTTTGGTCTGGGCGATGGGGGGTTGCCCGTGGGGTGTGGGGTGTCTGTTGTTGGCCGGCCCGGGTGGGTTGGTTGGGGCGGGATGCGTGGTTTCCGTGTGGAACTCTAACATTTTTTGTTGTGTTTTTTTTGTTTGGTGATTACTTAGTATGGGACTTAGAGGGGCATGACTCAGACTTCTTTTTAGATTTGATTCCCCCCTCTTTTCTGTCAGTATCCTCATCTGAATCTGTATATTAAATTTGCAAGGAACACACCATACACAAGCTGAAAGAATCTCACATGAATGTGTAGTTTGGAAGGTCTTAAGCACAGGCGCCTATCGGTTGGACTGGATGGAACGTTAGTAGGTACCATATTTTTACTTTAGGCTATGCAATATTGTTTTGATATTAGGTCTGAGTCAAAATATCAAAAACAAGCTGGAAACAAATATTCCTTCAGATAAGGCGGGACATTGGGGGTGGGCTATTCACGTTATGACCGGTGTCTTGCTTTATTTTGGCACCACAAAAATAAAGCAAGCGTAAATGTGAAACTCGTAAGCGCAGAAAGAAGTTCTGAGTGCATCAATGTGGTGCTCAAATTTTTTTTTCCCCCCATTCTCAATTCGATTGTTGTCTCACGCGCCATGTGAATGACTTCAACTGCTTTCTCATGATGGATACTGGTGTTGCCATCTGACCACACAGTACGAAACACATTTAATAATCGAAAAGGACTGTTGTTGGATTTTTTTTCTGAGAAATATTATATATCGAAAACCATTTAAACAGTGACTTGGTAATGTATTAAATATATATTATTGTTGTTTAATGTAATAAGCAAAGAAAATAGTTCATCTATGAAATATGTTCGTCTTATATGTAGTTTTAAAGTGGGTTTCACACCCAAAAACCCTTTTTTAAAACAATGGTAAAGTCTATCAAAACTGTTAAAAAGATGTTAGTCTGTTTCTCTGCGCTTAAGCAGCGTCAGCCTGTAGCGAGCAGCGCAATACCGTAATATCGCGTATATAGGCGCATTCGGATTTAAAGTGCGGATGGCTTGACTGTGAATCTCTGAAGCGCGGATAGCTTGACCGCGGTTACGGAAAGTCCTTCTCCAGAAGACGAACGTCTATTTATCTAAATTATAAGAATAATTTAATAGTCAAGCTTAACGTTTTTCATGAGCATGCATTCACCGATTTTTGTTGCCCACATACCTGTTCCGCCGTCAACTTAAAACTGCGGTTAAGCCAGCCGCCTATCACCAAAACGCAGTTAAACTAGCTGCACGTGAAATGTGTGTTCGTGGCTACTATACACTTGTCTGTAAGAGTTGACTCCTCGGCTCTCCGCTCGTAGCCTAATATGAATAGTTTAAAACTAGCATTATGATTGGTCGAAGTCTTCTTTTTCCCAACAGGTTGCTGCCCAATGCGGTTACACCCATAGACGAGATGCCTAGTGCGCGAATTCACAGACAGTTGCCATCAATGGCTTTTCGCGTATTTTAAAGCAACAAATCGTAGCAGCGTAGTTCGATGTCTAAATGCGTATCTGCTACGCAAAATGCGTAAAGGTTGGCAGGTCTGTGGCACTAACATGCCACTTGCACTCAGTACATATGTGCAGTAGTCCTATCTGGCTATGTGATGCAGTGAATATGTGAATTGTTAAGGAGTGTTTTTGACTGTTTATTGCCAAGTGACTGCCAAAGTCGATAATGTCAGCTCGCACATCATTAAAACAACAATTAATATATAGCAGTTGATGATACATATCACACACCACTACTAGAGACTTGTACACTAGAGACTCAAGACTTAACTTGAACTTTCACACTACCGACTTGAGATACGACTTGGATGTGCAGACTAGAGACTCGACTCGGTCTAGCACACCAAAGACTGGAGACTTGACTCACACTCACATGCTGTATAACAGATACTTGAGCTCTCATGCTAGAGACTACCGATTTGACTCGGACTCACACACTACAAACTACAGATTTGACTCAAACTTGCATGCTGGGAAGCCAAGACTTGGACTCTCATGCCACTGACATGAAACTCAACTCAGATTGGCATGAAAGAGATTCCAAACTTGATTCAGACTAACGACAGAGACACGTGATCTCGTACATCTCCGGTGTAGATCATGCAGCACTATAACTGAACATTACTAACAGTACAATGCACCATCGCCTAACCCTTACTACAAATTGATTAGCAAAAGCATTTACACTACTTGCCGAACGTTTGAATTGTAGTCACTGTTTGTTGCCTTTGACATAAGTGAGCAGAGTGTGACCTTACCTGATGAGGACGTTCTTCTTCTTGCGTACAGCCTGCCTGAGTGGCTCTCTCAGGGTGACCTGGGCAAAGTCCTGCAGTGCAGCATAGATTGTGTTCCTGATTGCCTGGTTAAACACGCTCTCCATACGGCCCATCAGCACCTGCAGGCCTTTGATCATGGCAATCACTTCCACCAGGGCAAATTTCTCCTCACTGGTATAGTTATAACGTGTAGCACGTTCGTATTCCTCTGCAGTACCAGGGCAGTCCTTATTGCAGAACTTATCAGTAGGGTGCACAAGTTTCCATGAGTACTGAATAAATGAGAGAGAGAGAATGTGTGACCTGACTTGTGCCAAATGGTCAAGTAATTGTTCATTAGTGTACTTCATTTTCAGTAGTTATTTACAGACTGAAACACAAAATGAACGCATAATACACATATATACTTACCACCTCCATGACATGAGTGCTCCACTTAGAGAGTAGCTGAAGGCCTCGGAGGGCCAGGTCAAACAATTCCCTGTACTCCTCGTCAGACTTCTGACTGTCCAGGCCTGAGCCTGTTACCACTTCGCTATTACTGTAGCGAGCCAACTCCGAGATGAAGCGGATATGGTCATCTCGGATCTGCACCATCTGCTCACACAGGTTATACTGAGGACTGATGCTGCTTTGGGTGCAGGTCCACCTGAGACAGACAGTGAGGAATGGGTTTAAAGCATCACTGTTCTGGATTCGTGATTACAGGAACATCACTGATCATAGAATTATAGAATCGGAACTATAATTAGTCTGTTCACTGAGGATCTATAGAACATGAACCTAATCCCATAAAAGTAGCAGCATCATAACAAATTATTATTTACTACAGCCACTGGTGTGGGCTCCAAATAACTTAAAGAAGTGTAGCTTAATTAACCAACAAGCTTATATTTAGGGTTTTTCTGCTATTACATTTAAAGATAGGGAGTTAAAAGATAAGTGGTTGCATCCATCTTAATGTAATCCATGTCTAGAAATTGTATTGAGCCTTAATCCAAGGCTGGTTTGCTAACATTAGCATAAATCACCACTGAGGGGATTAAATACTTGTCTTAACACGCTATACTAATGTTGCCATCACTTATCAGGTGACACACCAGTCTGATACGTTAGCCCATCATCGCAGGGACCTGGGTTTGAGTCCTTCCAGACAGGTCAGCTAAAATCGGCTGGGAGATTGGTTGGATTATTATTGCTGGTGCTGCAACAGTAACCCATACCCAGCCCTGTGACCCATCCAGGGACACATTTTTGCCAGCGCTCTGTATATTCCGGCGACAGGTGCCGGAGACACCCCCCACCCCAACCATAAAAATGCATATGTACCTTTTCATTTCTATTCTAGTTACTTTTTAAAAAATAATTCTTGTTGTTGTGATAACAGTGTCATTAACAGGCAAACTACATATGCGTGCATGTACACTATATGAACAAAAAGAACTCCTAATACTTCTGGATTCAATTTTCCACAACCTTTGGCTATATATTGTACTTTAAGTTTTTCTCTATTTCTGAATACATATGACCTAAAACTTCATCAGACTTTCAGACAAATCCTAAATGTAGATAAGAAAATACAATTACTTTCAAGCACCACTGTAAATGGTGATTCTTTATTAAATGGTTGAGAGTAGAAGGCATATAAACTACATGAGCAGACTTCGATAGATCCCTGTTATTTAAATAAAGCAGTGTGCCCACTCACACCTGATTGCCATCCCATTGATTGAAAACACCTGACTAATTTCACCTTCAAATTAACTGCCAATCCTACAGGTTCAAATACTTTTGCTACTCACTGTGTTCTGTTTATCTACTTTTAGGACTTGTGTGAAAATCTGATGATGTTTTAGCTCCTATTCATGCAGAAATATAAAAAATTCTAAAGGGTTCATAAACTTTCAAGCACCACTGTATCAATTGTATTGACAATATTTTTGCATATAGATATGTCCATTGACATTTAAGTTAAGGTTAAGGTTGTGCCCCTGAGAACTAGAGAAGGATTTTATTGGAACTCAGACCAAGCCCAGCACAATGCAGAAGATCAGGAAGTTTGGCACCATGTCTGTCCCACAGAGGAACTGGGGTTGGTGTTTCAAATACATTAATAACACATTTCTGACAGTGAGTTCAAACACCAGACAGATCAAGCTGCCACTGTTGGGCCTGTGGCCCCCTTAACCCACAACTGATTGGACTGTGCTTTCTAAGACAGTATCAGTAGTACATTGTAAATTGTACATGTAAATGTTTCAAATCCACAAGAACATATATTTTCAGTCTGTTTTAATGTTTTTAAACTCACTTTGATTTATTCTCCTCATAGTGGGCACTCGTTTCAATGTACCGTGACAGCTCAATCTGCATATCACCAAAGAGCGGCACAACCTGAAGCTGGGGAGACATTTAAACCTGTTAACAAACATGTAAATAAACACCAGTTCCAGAGTCTTTCATACTGGCAATGTCAAGCCAACCTTAAAGAACTTGTCAATTTTTCCTAAATTTATCCTCTTCTTGGCATCAAGTTTGTAGATGTTGCTGACATTTCCGTCCATCAGGTACAGTCCAAACCCCATGACCTGAAATGCATTGTATGATTCTGTTTAAGTGCATTTGCATGATGTGTTCAATTCACAAAGAACGCTGAAGTGTAGGCGCGTTACCTTGAGCAGCATGTGTTTCTCGCTTGGTGTCAGGTACATCTTGTTCTCATAGTAGTCTACGCAAATGTTAACAATGTCAGCCAGGAGTTCCTCATAGCCTGGGATCACCTCCAGCTGTTGATGCAGACACTGTTTCCAAACAAACAGAGGGGATTAACATTTTCAGATATTAATTTAGGCAACGTATGTTCATTTTTGCATAACTACATCGCTTTTGATATCCTCATAATATATGGCAGGTGATAAAAGGAGAAACCTAAAAAAGTCCAGTTTCACTGTTGTTGTGCAGGGGGTAATTTGGCTAGATTTGGGTCCACTAGTTCATTTAAAGAAAAGTGTCACTGCACCCTCAGTACAAATTTCCCCTAAACTTTATGAAGAAACATTTCAATTCTGAGCTTTAATATAAAAAGCCGGCGAACCGGATTTAACAAAAGTAAAAAGGGGTTAGGACCCAAATGCATTAAGCTCCAGATGGAAATTGTGAACTAAAGAATGTAACTAAATAAAAAGCAAGTAAAAAAAACAACGAAAATAAAACAAGAACAGTGGCTGGGGATCGAACCCTGGGTGCAGACGTCGGTAATATCCACGTTAACCGAACGCGCCACTCAGACACCGCGTAAAGGAAAGGGAAAAACCAAAAGAAAAGCAAATACCATAAGCGCTCAGCGCCCCTAAACTGAGAAGCGATAACAGCGTAGCTCCGCTATGCAAACGGCGTACATGGGTCCGCGCATGCGCAGAGCAGCGGTACCCGAGCGTAGCACCGCGAAGATGTACCACGATTTTCCCACGGCTTCAGGAGCGCAGTACGGACGCGGAAGGAGAAGGACGAGGCTGATTCAGCAACACAGCGTCTTTTCCGGGTGAAGAAGAGGAGGGGTGGCTTTAGTAAGCCCAAAGGGGCTGCCGGCGAGTGAGGGAGAAGGCGGGGCACTTGCGTGTCGCCGCAGCGAGCGAGCCAAAGCCGCCGAGGAGATGGCGGGGCCGCGAGGACGGCAACTGGTGGGGAGAATAGCGGGATACTTGCCCTACACTATAAACTGACCCCTGGTGGTTACCTCGGGCCTCTAAGCCGTACTATTGCTGGAGGTGTACAAACCGCCAGCTACCTGCTTTCCCTGAAAAACGAAAAGCAGCGAATTAACGCACAGGAGATGGGTGGGGTCTCAAATAGTAGCTATAAGGACGCGACACCTGACAAGCCTAGAGCGTGCACTAAAATACTCTGACCCGCAGGTGTCGCCAATCGTGAAATCAGCGCTAAATGAGCGCTGGGGCATGCGCAATCGCACTGAGCATGCACAGGCCAAAGCGCGACTCCAAACTTACACTCACCAGCCACTAATGGTCAGGACACCACAGGACCACCATGGATCAGGTACTATTGGGTGGTGGATCATTCTCAGCACTGCAGTGACGGTGGTGGTGTTAGTGTGTGTTTTGCTGGTATGAGTGGATCAGACACAGCACTGCTGCTGGAGTTTTTAGACACCTCAGTGTCACCGCTGGAATGAAAATAGTCCACCAACCAAAGGTGGAACATAAGGTGTAATAGAGTGGACAGTGAGCAAACACAGTGATTAAAGACTCCCGCAGCACTACTTTGTCTGATCCACTTATAGCAGCACTACACACCCAAACATACCACCACCACATCAGTGTCACTACAGTGCTGAGAATGATCAACCACCCAAATAGTACCTGATCTGTGGTGGTCTTGTGGGGGTCCTGACCTTTACAGAACAGAGTAAAAGAGACTACCAAAATATGTAGAGAAACAGATGGACTACAGTCTGTAATTGTAGAACTACAAAGTGCTTCTATATGGAAAGTGGAACTGACAAGGAGTGAAGACACAAAGAGGTGAACCTCAAAGTGACCAGTGAGTGTACACAGTACACTGAAAATGTTTTAAAAAATAGGTCAAAAGTTTCACCACTCCATAATACTTTCCACTGAAATTTATCCACTGATCTTCATTCCGAGCTTTGTGAGCTTTAGCATATCTTAGCCTTTTCACCCTGTTCCCCTTCCGAAAAAGTATTTTCTTGACTGCTACCCTTCCAAAAAGACCATTCCTGATCAAGCTTCAAGCTTGCCACTGTAGCCTACAGAAGCTGTTTTTTCAGATGTTTTTTCCAGTTTTTAATGGTATATCTAATGTAATGGTGGCCTAACACTTTTGAACAGGACTACAAACCATATAAGGTGTAACTGAATGCATTTAATAGCCTAAAATCTATGGAACGTATCATACTATGCCCTTTGCAAGTTGGAACCATGAAGTTAGACAGCACTCTCCTTCCAGCCACCAAAAACATCACCCGAGTGATTACCTTTGGTCAGGGATGGAATGGCTCGGTGATTAAAGCTCTGCACTACTAACCAGATGATTGTGAGATTAAATAGGAGATCCACCAAGCTGAGCACTGAGCAGGGCCTTAACTCACAACCACTGACAAGTTCCTTCAGGTACCAGTGTATGCTTCATTTAATTTAATTAATTAATTTAAATGGAAGTATTATGTTACAATGTTTTTCACTCCAGTGCAGTTCCAGAGACTTGCAGAACATATAGCAAGTCCAGAACAAGTCCATCAAGTCCTGAACAGCCTCAGAGACTGTCCCTGGTGCAACTACAAGCCATAAGATTCTAACATATCTCTAATTGTCATTTTATACTTAATATGACGAAAACTGATATACTATAAAAATGCCAACCAAGCAATGTACCAAATAGCAAGTTATGGTTTGTTGTAACGTTATATCTTGTGAGCAAGTGCAATATTTGTGGTTTTACAAAACAAATGTGTCAATGAGTACAATAAAATAATCATACAATTTCCACCATACATATATAGAAGCAAACTTGGACAAATCTGAAAATGTGAAATGTAACTGTACCTGTGTAATTCTGTTATGATTGGCTAGGAACATGGATAGATTTTGAGACTCCTGGATAGACTGTGGATCAGCCATCTTTCTCAGGAATTGAGCAGCTCTACAAAGACAAAACAGTCATAGGAATTTCAACAGAAAGAATACACAATGGCTTGTATAGTTCCCAAACAAACTTATAAAGTAATTCTCTAAAGCAATTGACCACTTATTATAATTAGAGATGCACCAATTGCAATTCTCTTGACTGATTTATTAACATATGATCAACCGATTCCAGTTTTCTTTCTAAGAATGATAAAATGACAGCATATAGAAACTTTTATTAGAAACTTCTTAATTGCTAAAGAAAGACAGGAGGGGCTGCTGGCTTGTGCCTGGCACTGTGCTCCTGCTAGCTTTAGCTTTAACCTTTTTACCTTTGTCAATTATGTCAAATTCTGTATGCAGTGGGGTGATGCTGTTTCAAACTCTTATTTAATTTGTTGGAGTTGTTCTTCAATAGCTTATTTTTGCCATCCATGTACTGCAAACAGCACACTCTGAAGAGCTTCCACTCTCAAGGCATGGCTGTGTCCGAAATAAATCCCTACTCCTTCATTAGTATCCCTACTCCCTCAATAGTACTGCACTATAGAGAGAGACTATTTAGTTGACCAAGTAGCACTCCAAACACAACTGAAATCTAACACCTCCTCATCATGAAAATGTGTTAGCAGAGGTCTCATAAACTGGCGAGTGGCTGAGCAAGTGTAAATGTGCAACAGAATCGGTTATATGAGAGTAATTGTTATGACAGATCATGATCGTACATTTCTTATGATAATACATTTTTCTAATACCTTTTGTAAGCAGAGTGGTCATTCTTGACACTGCACTTCATGTTCTTGAGTTCATCCAGAACAGCGAACATGTTGATGAATTTGCCCAGGGTAAGTAGGTAAGCTTCAGATACAAAGTCCTTTCTACGCTCGGCGTGACACAATCGCTTCACCTCGCTGCAGAAGCGCTCGATTGCTTTACGCTAGAAGAGAGGGACATGAGATATTAGTGCTCTGAATACACCAAGATCCCAGGTAAACAGAACTCATTTGTATAAGCCCTAAACTGCTCAGACTGTACTCTATAAGACTGTATCAGTTATATGTTACTATGACATCTGCTAAATGGTGTAACGTTTTACTCAGTCATTGTGTTTACTTGTTTTGCCTTCAGAAATGAACACGTCATTTGAACAAGGTAAAAGACATTAGGTGTGCAAATGGAAATGCCCCAGTATTACACTCCACATGTCTAGCTGCTGTTTGACAGCAAGGCATTCACATCCATGTAAATACATTGGTTTCTTCACCTACTTTGTTAGTCCCCTTGACTCTGTTCTCTAATGGTCAAGACCCCACAGGACCAGCACAGATCAGGTACCATTTGGGTGGTGGATCATTCTCAGCACTGCTATGTTTGATCCCCGCAAACCAGCACAACACACTAACACACCACCACCACATCAGTGTCACTGCAGTGCTGAGAATGATCCACCACCCAAATAGTACCTGATCTGTGCTGGTCCTGTGGGGTCTTGACCATTAGAGAATAGAATAAATGGGACTAACAAAGTATGTAGACAAACAGATGGACTACAGTCTGTACAAAGTGCTTCTATATCGCAAGTGGAACTAATAAAATGGACAATGAGTGTAGAAACCATGAGGTGTACCTAAAGTGGCCCATAAGTTTAAATGTTCAAACAAATTCCTTGATTCATTATTTTATTCAGTCCTGGACATAACCTCCAGCATAAAACTACTTTGCCAGACCAG
This sequence comes from Ancistrus triradiatus, assembly GCA_025084515.1. Classification (NCBI taxonomy): domain Eukaryota; kingdom Metazoa; phylum Chordata; class Actinopteri; order Siluriformes; family Loricariidae; genus Ancistrus; species Ancistrus triradiatus. The sequence continues at coordinate 407,518 of JAJAGP010000101.1, forward strand.
ATATGCATCTACATTGTTTTGGCCCCTGACATATCTAAAATGATTATAAGCTTTAGATAAGTTAGTTGGTTCTCTATCTTGTCATAATTAATGATGCCAAGATGAAAAACTAGTACCTGCCCTGTAATTATAATAATATTATTATTAAATAATAATTATAAAAATATAATTATACAACATTGATGAATTGCCATTTGCAAACCTAAAGTTTGGGCACCCCTATACAAATGACATGTTTTGCTCATTTCTGAGATTACATAAGCAATCTCTATTTTTGAGATGATTTTCACTCTTGAAAAATCCCACGTTGGGCACTTCATACATTTATTTGCACCAAGAACACCCAAAATGTTGACTTCTTGTCATCTTTTTTTTTACCTGGAAGTACATGAACTTCATTAACTTTGTAACCTCAGGTTCCAGCACCTCCACAGTCTTCTCATAGATCTCCACTCTGTTGGGCTGTTCATTACACTTTACCTACAACACACAGTGTCACAGTGTCACATACTTCAGCATTAAGGCAGTACAGGCATTCATCAGATCAGAACACGTTCTATGAAATTGCACCTTATTAATTCTGTATTATTAAACGTATGTACTTATATACTACCTATTATATAGCAAAGCTATAGTGGTTATTGAAAGTTTGTGAATGCTTTAGAATTTTCTATATTTCTGCATAAATAAGACATAAAACATCATCAGATTTCAACACGAGTCCTCAAAGTAGACAAAGAGAACCCAGTTAAACAAATAAGACAAAAATATTATACTTGGTCATTTATTTATTGAGGAAAATTATTCAATGTTACATATTAGTGAGTGGCAAAAGTATGTGAACCTCTAGGATTAGCAGTTAATTTGAAGTTGAAATTAGAATCAGGTGTTTCAATCAATGGAATGACCATCAGGTGTGAGTGGGAACCCTGTTTTATTTAAAGGACAGGGATCTATCAAGGTCTGCTCTTCACAACACGTTTGTGGAAGTGTATCATGGCACGAACAAAGGAGATTTCTGAGGACCTCAAAAAAAGAGCTGTTGATGCTCATCAGCCTGGAAAAGGTTACAAAACTATCTCTAAAGAGCTTGGACTCCACCAATCCACACTCAGGCAGACTGTATACAAATGGAGCAAATTTAAGACCATTTTTACCCTCCCCAGGAGTGGTCAACCAACAAAGATCCCTCCAAGAGCAAGGTGTGTAATAGTTAGCAAGATCACAAAGAACCCCAGGGTAACGTCTAAGCAACTGAAGGCCTCTCTCACACTGGCTGATGTTAATGTTCATGAGTCCACCATGAGAAGAACACTGAACAACAATGGTGTGCATGGCAGGGTTGTGAGGAGAAAGCCACTGCTCTCCAAAAAGAACATGCTGCTTGTCTGCAGTTGGCTAAAGATCACATGGACAAACCAGAATGCAACTGGAAGAATGTTTTGTGGACAGAAGAGACCAAAATAGAACATTTTGATTTAAAAGAAAAGCGTTATGTTTGGAGAAAGGAAAACACTGCATTCCAGCATAAGAACCTTATCCCATCTGTGAAATATGGTGGTGGTAGTATCCTGGTTTGGGCCTGTTTTGCTGCATCTGGCCAGGACGGCTTTCCATCATTGATGGAACAATGAATTCTGGATTAGATCAGAGAATTCTAAAGGAAAATGTCAGGACATCTGTCCATGAACTGAATCTCAAGAGACAAGACAACGACCCTAAGCACACAAGTCATTCTACCAAAGAATGGTTAAAGAAGAATAAAGTTAATGTTTTGGAAAGACCAAGTCAAAGTCCTGATCTTATTCCAACCGAAATGTTGAGGAAGCACCTGAAGCGAGCAGTTAATGTGAGGAAACCCACCAACATCCCAAAGTTGAAGCTGTTTTGTATGGAGGATTGGGATAAAATTCCTCCAAGTCGGTGTGCAGGACTGATCAACAGTTACAGGAAACGTTTAGTTGCAGTTACTGCTGCACAGGGGGTCACACCAGATACCGAAAGCAAAGATTCACATACTTTTACCACTCACTAATATGTAATATTGGATCATTATCCTCAATAAATAAATGATCAAGTACAATATTTTTGTCTCATTTGTTTAACTGGGTTCTCTTTATGTATTTTTAGAACTTGTGTGAAAATCTGATGACGTTTTAGGTCATATTTATGCAGAAATATAGAAAAATGTAAAAGGTTCACAAACTTTCAAGCACCACTGTATACGGCCTTGTGTAGTGTAGCAGTGACTGAATAGCCAAGACACTATAGACATATACTACTGCTGTTTCATCTCTTGCATGCTGGTTCAAATCTCTGCTGCTGGTTTGTTTTTCACCTCTCTACATGTTGGTGCACCTCTGTGTGCTTGTCCGTCATTCTACTCGCGGCTTCATCTCTGTGTGTGCTGTTCATCCTGATACAGCATGCTCATTTTTCTACTTCGTGTTTAATGAAACTTTCTGCACAGTGGCTGTGCTGTTACGCGTGTCATCACAACAGCCGTCCTACAACAGCTAATGTATCTGGCAAGGTAATATATGGGTTAAGTCGTTTATTAACATTAACATAAAGAACAACAAGCTTGCTGGATGATGAACGTATACAGTGGGGTAACAATGTATTTAGTCAGCCACTGATTGTGCAAGTTCTCCTACTTACAAAGATGAGAGAGGTCTGTAATTTTCCATCATAGGTACACTTACACTAAGAAAGACTACATGAGAAAAAAAAAAAATCAGGAAATCACATTGTCGAATTTTTAAAGAATTTAATTGTAAATCATGGTGGAAAATAAGTATTTGGTCACCCACAAACAAGCAAGATTTCTGATTCTCACAGACCTGTAACTTCCTCTTTAAGAAGATCTTCTGTCCTCCACTCGTTAACTGTATTAATGGCACCTGTTTGACCTCATTATCTGTATAAAAGACACCTGTCCACAGCCTCAAACAGTCAGACCCCAAACTCAAACATGGCCAAGACCAAAGACCTGTCGAAGGACACCAGGAAGAAAATTGTAGACCTGCACCAGTCTGGAAGAGTGAATCTACAATAGGCAAGCAGGTTGGTGTGAATAAATGAACTGCGTGAGCAACTGTAAGAAAATGGAAGACATACAAGACCATTGATAATCTCCCTCGATCTGGGGCTCCACGCAAGATCTCATCCCATGGGGTCAAAATGATCATGAGAACAGTGAGCAAAAATCCCAGAACTACACAGAGGGACCTGATGAATGACCTGCAGAGAGCTGGAACCAAAGTAACAAAGGCTACCATCAGTAACACACTACGCCGAGAGGGACTCAGATCCTGCAGTGCCAGGCGTGTCCCCCTGCTTAAGCCAGTACATGTCCAGTTTTCCAGAGAGCATATGGATGATCCAGAAGAAACCAAAATAGAACATTTTTGTAAAAACTCAAGTCGTCATATTTGGAGGAAGAAGAATGCTGTGTTGCACCATACCTACTGTGAAGCATGGGGGTGGAAACATCATGCTTTGGGGCTGTTTTTGTGCAAAGGGGACAAGACGACTGATCCGTGTTAAAGGAAGAATGAACGGGGCCATGTATCTTGAGATTTTAAGCCAAAACCTCCTTATATCAGTGACAGCATTGAAGTTGGAACGTGGCTGGGTGTTCCAGCATGACAATGATCCCAAACACACCGCTCGGGTAACGAAGCAGTGGCTCCGTAAAAAGCATTTCATGGCCCTGGAGTCTCCAGAACTCAGCCCCATAGAAAATTTGTGGAGGGAGTTGAAAGTCCGTGTTGCTCAGCGACAGCCCACAACATCACTGCTCTAGAGGAGATCTGCATGGAGGAATGGGCCAAAATACCAGCTACAGTGTGTGCAAACCTACTGAAGACTTACAGGAAACGTTTGACCTCTGTCATTGCCAGTATTGTGTTGAACCAAATTTATTGACCAAATACTTATTTTCCATCATAACTTACAATCACATTCTTTAAAAATCCTACAATGTGATTTTCTGGACTTTTTTTTCTCATTTTGTCTCTCATAGTTGAAGTGTACCTATGATGAAAATTACAGACCTCTCTCATCTTTGTAAGTAGGAGAACTTGCACAATCAGTGGCTGACTAAATACTTTTTTGCCCCACTGTATATGAAATGACGTTGTTCGATCGGACATTATGTGGCTCATACCTGTATCGAGAGTGCAGTAACTCTGCAACAGGCATATATAGACTATGAAAAAAAAAATCACCACTATAGCCATTTTTGGAGCAGTTGTTGATATAATGCAGAGTTGAGGCTCTATCTCAAATGACTTGCTGCTCCCTACATAGGTGCACTACATGCTGTTACTTGCGTTACTTGGTGCACTCTGCATCCGATAAAAATAAATTTGAGATTGAGCCTCTCAATCGCTGGAATCGGTGGAACTCTTAGTAGACCCTAACAAACAACGTTTGTGTAACGCCAGTGTAACAACGTTTGTAATAAATGAGGAATGCTCACCGTTGACTGTACACCTGACTCTAATTTCACCTTCAAATTAACTGCTAATTCTACAAGGTTCACATACTTTTGCCACTCACTAATGTGCAATATTGGATCATTTTCCTCAATAAATAAATGACCAAGTATAATATTTTTGGCTCATTTGTTTAACTGGGTTCTCTTCATCTACTTTTAGGACTTGTGTGAAAATCTGATGATATTTTAGGTCATATTTATGCAGAAATTCTAAAGGGCTCACAAACTTTCAAGCACCACTGTAAGCTGTCATAAACCTGATTGTTGATAAAAACTTGATTGTTTTTTCTGTTGAAATTTGTCTATACACAGATAAACGAGGTAATTGAACGTCTGATGACCTATGTGTTTGTGACAACTGTTACTAAAAAAAAAGTACAAAAGGTAAATGTGATATAATTAGAAATGCTGCTGTCAGTAAAAATCTTCAGCTTATCAATGTTTCATCCAATCACCATTTTCTTTGCGGCTTTGGAGCATATGGTAAAAGTTTGATTTATTTTATTATGTTTTGCTTAGGTGAGAACTGTGAAAGCTGTGGCCATCCAATTTTGTCAAGTCCCACCCATCCAAACCACATATCTGGCTACGCCACTGTTGACTTATCTCATCAAAAAGATTTCCGTCTGTATTACCATTTTGAATAAACTCTAAATACTGTAATGCATAAAATTCCCAGGAGATCGACAGTTACAGAAAGAACAGCCTGACTGGCACTAACAAACATGTTATGGTTAAAATCACTAAGATAACATTTTTTCACTATTCTCATGGCTGAGCTGAACATTTCCTGAAGCCACTGCCCCATGTCTGCATGATTTTATGCATCGCACTGATGCCACACAGACGGCCTATTGGGTAATTGCATGAATGAGGAAGTGTACAGATGTTTCAAATCAAAAGCTGGGGAGTGTATACAATATGTGACATGCTTTGAATGGGTACCTGGGGAATGGCTCTGGAGCAGCTCCTCCAGGTGTACAGCATGACAGCGTATTCGTGCCCCTCCTCCAGCATTTCATTCTGAGGACAGAATTATTGTTTAGAACATGATCTCATTTAAAAGGGGAGTGTCGCGTGTTTTTGACAGAGTTCTTTCTTCTCACTTCAAGATAAAAATCACACTCCAGCCGAATTTAAGTTCCAGTAGAGAAGCAGACAATTTTATTGCATCCACTCATGAGTACAGGCAATAAGAACAACCACACATCATAGCAGCGATGTGACGATGCCAATGTTCAACAGTTGTCCGTTCCTTATATGCTGCTCGTTAGGTTTTGACATTGTGTCATGATTGTTTTCTGACTTTTAGAACATCTCCTGCCCTGGCGCCACCCTTGTCCCCACCCTCTCAGGTCATCCTGACCTGGCAAATGTAAAGAAAACCTTTATCCCAGATTTTAAGTACAGCGCATTCAGCACACACACATAACTACGTCGCCAGCACACACATAGATTGTGGAATTGTTTTGTTTTTCCCATCGGTCAAATTAGTTCAACACAGAGAAGTTCATGTCTGTTGATACTTTTGGAGCCAGATATAATTTTAGTGACAAAGCAGCGCTTTGCTAGGACACCTGTTTATATAGGTCACCAAACTTAAGTGACCCCTGGGAGTCAAGAACATTCACAGGCTTATCTCCATATTATTGCAAGACAGAGACTTGCCGAAAAATACAGCAACACACACACACACACACACACACACACACACACACACACACACACACTACAAAAGGGTAACTGTAGGTTAATCATGACTACCAATGTGCTATGCATAATTGTATGGTTACAGAGTTAATATAATTATATAGGAATATATACTGATCAATAAATAACTGATTAATAACTGACTAATAATGACAAAGTTAACATAAGTATGAATATGCTGATTAACACATTAGTATGATTGAAAATCTAGACTACTTAAAGAAATCCACAACAGGAGTGTTATAGAAATGTTACAATGTTAGGGGGCATTCTATGATACGACAGTACTAGGGAGCATTCTGTTATAGGACAGTGTTATAGACCATTGTACATATTAATAGAGCACAACACACCCCATGAGGACGTGTTAGTTTTGTATTTTTGGCCTGTGACACAAAGGTTTCACATCACAGAAATTATGTCTTATGTACTTCCCCACATATAAAAACAGAACACGCATGTATGTCTCATGAGTCACAAAACAATAACTTCTGGGAGCAGCTGTAATATTTACTCCAAAACCAGTGACGATTTCTGAAAACCCTACCACCAGACACACAGAGTTTATTTAGTATATTGTTAAAGTAAGTTTTACTGACCAATGCAAGTATAGATGGTATTTAAGTTGTGGGAACTACTTAGAAGTCAACTTAGAAGTCAACATCCCTGAAATTCTGAAGCAGGCTTAAATTGATGAATGCTAAAGCTTTCATCTATCTAGCCACAAGCTCAAGAAAAGGATCTGACATGATCGAAGGGAGAAGACCCCTAATCTGGATTGTTATAATATGTTCATCTTTATGCATCATTCTTGACACAGAGTACAGAAGAATGAAAAAGTAAAAGACGTTCATGTCTTCAGTCTGATCTGCTGTGCTGACCTATAACGAAAGTTTTATGGCCATAGTAGAAGCACTATGGAAGCATGATTTTTATAATACAGTTGCCATGGTCTCATGACCAGCATCAAAATGAACTGCACAATAGGAAACGTGGCTCTTTACTCACCATGCTGGAGTGGACAGTGGCCTGTTCAATGTATCGGGCGATACCAGTCACAAAAGCATTTCTGTCCTCAAAGTTGGTGTCAAAGTTTGCCTGGTAAAAAGACAAAGGATTGATTGAAATATTTATATTAATTCATACAACAGATAAAAATAGCATGTTCCTAATTCTAAAACAGAGTCACATTTGAGATACTGTGTTGTCAGGCTTCAAAATACTTGTTTGGTTGTTTGTGGAGAAGAATTCAAACAGCAGGATAATGACCCCAAACACATGTCAAAGCTGTCACAATCTCTGACTGCCATGGATTGTGCCTATCCTTCACAGTCTACTGTCCTAAATCCATCATCATTTGAGAATCCCTCATCAACATTTATGGGGCACTTGAAGACAGAGAAAGCCAAACATTCCGCAACATCACAAGAGGTCCTTTAGAATATTGGGAAATCATGCTAGCATAACATGAATCATCAGATTTTGCACATTTGAAGCCCATGCCAGCTCAAATGCATTCTGTCATTAGAGCAAAAGGGAAACATACCAAATAGTAACACATTCTGAAATTCATCAAAAGATTTTTTATTCAAAGATTTACATTTATATTGACTCAAAATATCAAATATTTATGTTGATTATATTATTTTTAATGGAAAACATGGCATTAAGTCACAATTTTCACTAAGGGTCTCAAGACTTTTGGCCCTCACTGTATGTATCTCTTTGTCCGGCAAAAACCCGTCATAAATATTGAACACATTAGAGTGGTGTTTGAAAATTTGTGAACCCTTTAGAATTTCTATATTTCTGCTTAGATAGGAATCAAATTTTCACATAAATCCTAAGAGCAGATTACAAAACAGTTCAACAATTGAAACAAAATATTATACTTGGTCATTTATTTAAAGAAATTTATCAAATGTCACATACCTTTGAGTGACAAAATTATGTGAAGCTCTAGGATTAGCAGTTAATTTGAAAGTGAAATTAGACTTAGGAGTTTTCAATTGACTACGATGGATTGGCACCCTGTCTAGGGTTGTTCCTGCCTTGCGCCCTATGCTGCCAGCTAGGCACCGGCTCTCCCGCGACCCTGTCCAGGATCAAACGGATAAGAAAGTGAAAGAAAAAAATAGCGCCATATATATACTTATTTGGTCACCCACAAACAAGCAAGATTTCTGGTGCTCTCAGACCTGTAACTTCTTAAATTAAGAAGCTCTTCTGTCCTCCACTCGTTACCTGTATTAATGGAACCTGTTTGACCTCGTTATCTCTATAAAAGACACCTGTCCACAGCCTCAAACAGTCAGACTCCAAACTCAACCATGGCCAAGACCAAAGAGCTGTCGAAGGACACCAGGAAAAAAATTGTAGACCTGCACCAGGCTGGGAAGAGTGAATAGGCATGCAGGTTGGTATGAATAAATCAACTATTAGAGCAATTGTAAGACATACAAGACCATTGATAATCTCCCTCGAGCTGGGGCTCCATGGAAGATCTCATCCCGTGGGGTCAAAATGATCATGAGAACGGTGAGCAAAAATCCCAGAACTGTTTACGGTTAGCCATATTTTCTACTTCACGCCTAGTGGCGCTACGGGAACTGAGCCCCTTCACGGACCCAGTTTGTCCACTCTCCCTGACAAAAATAATAAAACAAATCGAAAGCGCGGAAGGCTCTGTAACAGAGTGAGAGACGGGCAAGGTCTCGGAACACGCGGTGAATAGCGATCGCAATATCTAGCCATACCGGCAATCGATGGACACAAGCGGCATGCAGGTTGAATGGTGCAACACCTGCTAAAACTGGCGAAGCTCTTAAATAGCCAGAAACAACAGGTGTTGTGAATTAACTGCCGCAATCGCGTAGCTTACAGACAGGCATGCACGATTGCAACAGCTGCCAGAGGTCCTACCGGGAAAAGAAAACCAACACTGCCCTCTAGCGTCGGTCAGAAGGTAGGACCTCTAACAAGAATTACACAGAGGGACGCGATGAATTACCTGCAGAGAGCTGGGATTAAAGTAACAAAGATTACCATCAGTAACACACTACGCCGAGAGGGACTCAGATCCTGCAGTGCCAGGCGTGTCCCCCTGCTTAAGCCAGTACATGTCCAGGACTGTCTGAAGTTTGCCAGAGAGCATATGGATGATCCAGAATAAGATTGGGAGAATATCATGTGGTCAGATGAAACCAAAATAGAAGTTTTTGGTAAAAAACTCAACTGGAGGAAAATGGATGCTGAGTCACATCCCAAGAACACCATACCTACTGGGAAACATGGGGGTGGAAACATCATGCTTTGGGGCTGTTTTTCTGCAAAGGGGACAGGACAACTGATCCGTGTTGAGGGAAGAATGAACGAGGCCATGTATCGTGAGATTTTAAGCCAAAACCTCCTTCCATCAGTGAGAGCATTGAAGATGGAACGTGGCTGGGTCTTCCAGCATGACAATGATCCCAAACACACCGCTCGGGCAATGAAGGAGTGGCTCCATGAAAAGCATTTCAAGGTCCTGGAGTGGCCTAGCCAGTCTCCAGACCTCAACCCCATAGAAAATTTGTGGAGGGAGTTGAAAGAATGAGTTGCCCCAAAACATCACTGCTCTAGAGGAGATCTGCATGGAGGAATGGGCCAAAATACCAGCTACAGTGTGTGCAAACCTGGTGAAGACTTACAGGAAATGTTTGACCTCTGTCATTGCCAACAAAGGTTATGTTACAAAGTATCGAGTTAAACCAAATTTAGTGACCAAATACTTATTTTCCACTATAATTTACAATTAAATTCTTTAAAAATCCTTCAATGTGATTTCCTGTTTTTTTTCCCCCTCATTTTGTCTCTCATAGTTGAAATGTTACAATGTTACTGTCTCATAGACGAAAGTTACAGACCTCTCTCATTTTTAGGAGAACTTGCACAATCAGTGGCTGACTAAATACTTTTTTGCCCTACTGTATATATGTTTATAGACTACATTGCATTTTATAGCTTACAATATACTGTGCAAGACACATTTAGAATTTGTATTGACCGTTATTAGATTAATCCTCTCTGAGGATGGCAAAATGGAGGAAATTCAAACTAAGCGTTCAAAAAACTTTAGCAGACAAAAAATAAAGGTGTTGGTGGAAGAAATAGCAAGTCTTGCCACTAACTTTCCTTATATAGACTTTTGTATTTTAAGGATGACCTTCACTGGAAAGGCTTTTAAGCATTTGAATTGAAACATAAGCCTTTCCAGTAACTGAATTGTTTAAAGTTTTAAATTTCGATGCTTACCTTCAACTCATTCTTAGAATTGTTCTTCAGAATAAAGTTAAGAAAAAAATAAGATAATTCTTATGACATTATTTGAAGAATAACAAACTTTCGTAACTTTTTTCCTAAGAATGAAGTAAAGAAAAAACGCACATTTAAGAAGATTTTCTTTCTTAAGAAACTTTCGTGAATCCGGCCCCAGTCTGTTTATGGAAGTGTAACATGGCACAGACAAAGAAAACTTCAGAGAATCTAAGAAAAATAATTCAGTATTATTGTTACTGTCTACATGAGTGATTGAAAAAATGACTCCATGACAAAAGGCATGCAAGTCTGCGAGCTCACAAAAGAACCATAGGTAACGTTTAAGTAACTAAAGGCCTCTCTCACATTGTTTCATGTTCAATGAACAATGTTGTAAATAGCAAGGTTGCAAGTAAAAAAATAAAAATAAAAAAACACTGCTCTCCAAAAAGAACATTTTTTAGACAAATGAGATCAAAATAGAAGTGGGGGGGGGGGAATACATGGAAAAATACAAACACTGCATTCCAGCATAAGAACCTTATCCCATCTATGAAACGTGGTGGTGGTGGTGGTAGTACCGTGGTCTGTTTTGATGCATCTGGGTCAGTACAGTTTGCCATCACTGCTGAAAAAATGAATTATGAATTCTACCAGTAAATTCTAAAGGAAAATGTTAGGACAACTGTCCTAATATGAACTGAACGACCCTAATCACACAAGTCATTCTACCATTAACATAAAATTGTTAAAGAAGACCAAAATGAATGTTTTGGAATGTCCCTGTCAAAGTTCTGACTGTAATACCATAAAGAATTATGGAAGCGGTTCACATGAAGAAACCCAACAAACATCCCAGAGCTGAAGCTGTTCTTTACAGAGGAATGGGCTAAAGTTGTTCAAACTCATGCGTATGACTCATCAACAGTTACAGGAAATGATTAGTTGCAGTAACTGTTGCAGAAGTGTGTCACAAAAGATACTGGAAACAAAAGTTCATGTAATTTTGCCAATCACAGACAGGAAATATTGGATAATTCTCCTCTATAAGTATATAAACAAGTCTAGTATTTTCATCTCATTTGTTTATTTTGGTTTTCTTTATGTACTTTTAGGATTTGTGTGTAAATCGGATGATGTTATACTGATGCAGAAATACTGAAAATTATAAAAGGTTCACAAACTTCCAAGCACCACTGCCATATATTGTCTGAAAGCCCTCCATCACCATAACTGTGATGTTTCCTTAAACTTCAAGCCTTAGTCTATAGTTAGACCTCTGTCAAGTAAAGGGGAAAAATGGAGTGGGAGCAGAGATAAACCGTAGCTTTGACAGAATAAATGACATGCAAGGGTACCTCTGGTCTAGCGAGTGCCAGGGCCCCAATGACCCCTTGCCTACTCAAAACCTAAAAACACAACTCAAACCTAACTTCAGCAAAGGCAGGACACAAACCAGAGCGGCTCAGCACCAGCAACCAGTGCTCTGCCACTGAGCCAACTGGTTTGTACCTCTTTCCCACCTCTGGAAAGATTTGACATGATTTGTGTTTTAATTTTGTTCCTATGTTCCTGGGTTTGTGGTGCACGCAGGGCCAGGGCTGCCTCTGTGTGACAATAAAATTGGCCAGCAGCAATACTTTACTTCAGTGGGCCATCAGACCTTCACACTGCAACCAACAGTCTGTTCTGCTGCAACTGAACAGGGTGGATTCATGACCATCTTACTTGCAGTAAAACTGAAACTCCCATCATTCATTTATTCATTCCCTTATTTTCATAACCGATTAAGCCCATTAAGAGTTGCAGGGTGCCATGGCCTAACAGGCAGCATGAGGCACAAGGCCAGGGACCATTTCAAGGCACATGCGCACACACACACACAAACATGTGCTGGGAAATTTACAGATGCCAACTGTCCCCTAATGAATGTCAGGCCCGTCTGAAGTTTGTCAAAGATCATATGGATGATCCAGAAGAGGATTGGGAGAATATCATGTGGTCAGATGAAACCAAAATAGAAGTTTTTGGTAAAAACTCAACTCGCCGTGTTTGGAGGAAGAAGAATGCTGAGTTGCACCATACCTACTGGG